>ML787829.1:388959-401397 GCA_009831015.1 Picea engelmannii | reverse complement strand
ATCGAAATCTTATGCCATCATTTCACACAAACCGACTACTGTCATTCCTTTTTACCCATCATTTTGTTTCTTTTCACCACCATTTGCATACCTTCACCCGCAAAACTTACTCTGTTCATAAGCGGTTACTTGACTCTCTGACTGTGCATTTTACTGAGTTGTTAGCTATGGGAGGCCCTGTTATACGATACGAACCTCCCACGACAGCCCTGTTAGAATTATATCCAGAAATCTATCAAATTTTTCTGCAGGCAGACAGGCTAGTTGGGTTATTTTCAGAGGCTCCAGGGATTTGATCAACAACAGGTTCTTTAATTTTCTCAAAATATTCAAGAGGATTATTCCATTGTTCAAGGGGTTCAGATTCCAGTCACAGAGGATGATATAGCACATGTTTCAGGTCTCCCTATCACTAGCATTCGCTGGTTCAGCCGCAAACACAGTATCCTTAATGCCCAACAGGATTCTCTCTTGCGAGCAGAACAAATTGAGCCTAAAGGCCGAGGTGTTCGACTTAGCTCATTGTCGCCTCCTTGGCCGAAAGTTACAGATTCTTTCAAGAATTACCTCACCTGTGAAGGCCGATACCAGGTAGTCTACCAGTACTATTTTGTCTTGTTGTCTCATTTACGACATGCTAGATTGGTGAATATTCCCTACTATCTGCTCGGATGTCTTAGAAATATGTTGCATTATTGTAAAAAGGCTAAAAATCCCGCCCTTTCCCTCACCCATCACCGTCTCGCTCAACTACTCATCCAAAAGGGTTTTTCCCAACAAAACTCTCCCCTAAACAACCCACCCATAGATCCTCAAAAAACTGTTGAACATCCTGCAATTTTTTAGGAACAACAACCAAAAAACCTTCCAGACCCTCCGAAAATACCTAACAATCCGCCTACAGACCCAATTGATCCATTTAACTCTCCTACCATACCAAGCCCTCCCCACAACTTACCAGAATCATCTACTCCTACTGTTCATATCCTTAGCGATGATTATGAGCCAGATAACTCTCCCTGCTCCATCACTGAGGAAAAACCCACACACAAAAGAAAGAAGCAAATTCCTCCTTTTACCTCATTTTTACAAAGAAAATGAACGAGGACCTCAACAAGAGCAACCACTACTTCCACTGCCCTAAACCCCCAACCCATCTTGCTAAAAGCCCGTACACCTCTACCCTCCCAAATTCTGGAATTTTTACCTATTCCACCCATGGGCACTGAAACATAAGAACCAGAGGCCCAATGTACTGTGACATCATTCTCTTTAAATCAAGTAGCTGAAACACAAGAACCAACTACTCATCCAGTAGTTGAAACACAAGAACCAACTACTCATCTAGTAGCTGAAACATAAGAACCAGCTACTCATCTAGTAGCTGAAACACAAGAACCAACTACTCATTCAGTAGCTGAAACAAAAGAACCAACTATAGCTGTTACACAAGAACTAGAAACATCTGAAACACAAGAACCAATTGCTGATGTTGTTACCGAAATACAGGAATCAGATGCCCAGGGTGCCACAACACTACTTTCTCTACATCAAGAAGCTGAAACACAAGAATCAGTTGATGATCCTGTAGCTGCTCCATAAGAACCAGCTATTGCGGTTGTGACTGTTACATAAGAACCAGTCACCTCTCTTAATACACCCATGAAATATCAATAACCAGAACCAACAATGGCCTCTGTCTTACAAGAAAATGAGTTCCTAAAGTATGACCTGGAAGCCTACAAGCAAGAGCTAGTAATGGTAAAGGAAGCTTATGAAAAGGAACTTAAATTGTATACCCTAGCTCGCATAGCGACCATGACAGAGGAAAACACAAAAGAGAATCAATGTAGAGAGTATATGTGCAGTCAATGTGGGGACATTTATTATCAAGCAGGCTACAAAGTAACTCAAATTTCAATGCCTGGAGCTTCCCCTGCACCTACGACTTTTGCAGTCAAAGAAGAAAACCCTGATGTTACACAAGAACTAGTAGGACCTTCCAAAATTCAAAATGAACCCTGGCCTACAACAACTGCTACATATGAAGCCCCTGTTTTTATTAATAAAGCTGTACAAACACTGCTTATTGATGAATCTTCCCCTCCTAGCAAGATCAACACCCATACTCTTGTGGAACGAGCCACTCAGACCCTACCTCAGCCTATCACTTGCGATGCTGAAACACAAACTCAACCATGGGATGAGAAAGCAATAATGGACAAATGGAAAAAAGAGTCTACTATTACATAGGACAAAATCATGCAGGAGCACAGACTACTTTGGCTAAACCACATCTACTCAAACTAGGAAGATTTGAAGCAAACACGCCAAGAATCCTGTGCCCATAAGAAGAAGAATGAAGAGATAAAAGGCAAATTTCTCCTGATGTTTGACTTGGCACAAAAATTGTTGGCTGCTAGGAAACCATCCTCCAATTACTCTCTTTTCCTCATAGAACGACTTACATTTTTTTAGATTAAATCAATCAAAGAAGGGAAACCCCACAGAGTGTTAAATCCAACAGATTTTGTTAAAACTTTTGCAGAAGCCTCTACTATTGATTAGCACCTCCTATGTGAGGTATATCTTCATAATGAGGCCATCCCTGAGAACCGACAACTTAACCTTAACCCTCTTGTCGATGATATCCAGATTTGGGCACTCATCTCCTTCCTTAAGAATCAGATTACATGGCAGAATGACTTCCTAGCTGCCAAGCATAACGAGGATAACTGCCTCCTATGGATACGTCCAGAACAACAGAACGCTGCCACCAAGGATGATTCAATATATTCGGCAACTACAGACAATAGTACTTCAGGATTGTCAACAGTTTATTAAATCCACAGAGATCACTGCCCTACAAGCAAATAACATGTTTTGGCAAGAATATTCTGAGAAATGGCAGGAGCACAATCCCTTTAGTCCTACCAATGTTGAGACAACAATCTCCCAGGTACCTAGCTACATCAAATGTGTTAAGCAATGTGCTGAAACATGGATAGGTTATCAGTTCCATTTTCCTATTCTGTGGATGCCAATAGAGAAATATCAAGTTCATCATAAGTTTCCCAAGAAGGTTGAAACAACATCTTGGCAAAGGATACAACGCGTTCAAGGATTCAGAGCTCCAACAGACAACACTTTCCACAACTACTGGTTAAGTAATTTGCACGCTCAGAGTCGGTATCCGGATTCTGATTCAGATTGAAGTTGCCTATGGACATGCAACATTTTTAGTTGGGGGGGATGTTAGGACCCTATAATGTACCTTTTTTTTATACTTTTTGCTATCATTACATCCTTTTCCCACTCACATTTAAGCTTACATTATCACCTTAACCTATCTTTCCAACGGTATATAACGTTTCTTCTCTTTGCTATATGTTTAATTTGTTTTACATGTAATTTTACATTACTCTCATACTTAGCCATCTCTAAAAAACATATAGTTGTTGAAATAGTTTGAACTGCAGATTATTGTTGTTGCTTGAAGACCCATTGCTGAAACAGTCAACAACACACAAATCCTGTTGCTGAAATAGTCCATGATCTGCAATGCTGGAACAACAATTCACACAGCAATAACAAGAAGGAGTTGTTACACTGGACGCAATAGCCGCACCTTAAGCCAGCACCAACCATCGTTGATGCTTGAGACCGCGTTGCTGAAACAGTCAGAACGAAAATCCCGTTGTTGAAATAGTCCGTGATTTGCGATGCTGAAACAGTATACAACAACAGTAACAAGAAGATAAATAAAGAAGCTGTTACACTGGCCGCAATAGCTACACCTCAACCCAACACCATTTCAACTATTGTAACAACATTTTGCTATGGGAGATCAAAATATCCTATTCCAGCATAGAAGATTAGATCTGACTAAGAATAGGATTCGTATGTGCACATGTAATTTGATGATCGATTGTATTGAGAGGATTCTCCTCTTTAAATAAGGGGAAATCATCATTAGAAGGGGATTATTCTTTTTGGCTAGAAAGGAATTACAGAGAAGGACGTGTTCAGTTTGGATATTGTAACATGATACAATTGACAGATGAATAAAAGATTATTCTGAGCATTTCTTCTTAGTTCCTTTCATTTCTGGGGAGTCTTGTGAGAAGGGAGGGCCCACCTTCTTCACAAGATTCAGTCATTAGTTATGTAGTGTGTTAGTATTATTTTTGTTCACGCCTTGTTTAAACTCTGTTTTGCTGAAACTCTACTTTACTGAACTTTGTTTTGCTGAAACTCTACTTTACTGAACTCTATTTTGCTGAAACTCTGCTTTACTGATTGCTACATTGTTTTCATACAATTCATGCTTGGGTAATTGTTAATCATTCTCATGATAAATTTGCTTGATGAATTTATGAAAGTGTGATAATCAGAGACAGGTGATGAAGATTCCTACTTGGGGAATAGGGTCATGTTCTTTGTTATAAGATAGCTAGCCTTCATTACATGCCAATCATTTTGATTATTAATGATTTCATGAAAGTGTGATATTCAGAAACAGGTGTTGAAAATTCTTGCTTGGGGAATAGGGTCCTGTTCTCTGTTATAAGATAGTTAGCCTTCAGTACATGTCAATCATTTTGATTAGTAATGAGTTCATGAAAGTGTGATAGTCGGAAACAGGTGCTGAAGATTCCTGCTTGGGGAATAGGGTCCTGTTCTCTGTTACAGAATAGTTAGTCTTCCTTGCAATATCCTGAAGGATTTATTTTCCTAGGTTATTGTTTCTTAATGTAATCCAAGATTCTTCTGATAATTATTTCCTTAAACCTAGAACTCTGCAATAGATAAATTTTTTTTCTGTAATTCAAAGTAGAACTTCAGTCTCTTCAAGGCAAGGTCTGACTAATGTACTTTTACTACAACTCTAGATTGCTTTTGAGATTGAGCATATACAGTGTGTGATTTCCTTTGAAATAAACAAACTTCCCTGGGTTGACAATTTATGTAACACTTGATTGTTTAGTTAATAAGCAATTACAGTGACCAACAATTTCCTTCGTTGTTGTTCTCATTAATATGATATGCTTGGCCTGTTTATTTCTAGATTGTGCTTAATACCACATGAACTTGTCTCTAATAGATAGATCTATTTCAAACTAATCTCAGTAGAGTAGGAAGTGGTTGTACTTTTGTTTGTCTACAGGGCGTATCGAGGAGCGAAAGATTGGAGCTCAACTTGGACCGTGTAGGGACAAACACCAGTAAAAGGTACTTCTTTTCTCCTTCCTCCTCACACATTAGTTTATCTAGATCTAAAAGGAAGTCAGTGACCATGATAAGCATCTTCTGTCTTAAGAGTTAAGAGTCTAGCTCTCAAGAGGAGATCTACCTGTCCGCAACGAGATTTTCCTTCAACACAAGGAGGTTTAAATTAAAATGAAAAGGATTATGCACTTTTCTTTCATGATCAAATCTATTATCTAATATTATCAATGGGTTATCCATTAGTACTTTTACCTGCTAATCCTTAGAGGTTGTCATTCCTGCCAAAAAACTTCAAAATTCAAACAAATTTAAGATGTCTAAAACTTAACAACCCTGAATGTTTCCTCCTCTGAGTGGGTTCCATTTACAAATCAAGGACAATTAACACTCGCAGATTAAAAGGATAATTTCCACAAAAATTCAAAATTTAAGTTTAAATCTGTCTGGGGACATGAAGAACAAAGTCACAATATTCTATTTAATTTTTAACTGTCCATATGATGAATCAAAAATTGCTCACAAAGAAAATGCAAGCCTTTTCCAGAACTCATCACTTTTGTAGATGACAGGTTGGGAATCTTTTGGCAGATTCAAAGTCTTTTAACGAGGTTTTAATTCAAAGAAAAAGAGTTATGCACTTTTCTTTCAATGATAAAATATGTCATCTAATATTATAAAGGGTTATCCATCAATACTTTTACATTGAAATATGCCAAAAATCTTCAGAATCCAAACAAATTTAAGACGTCTAAAACTTAAAATCCCTGAATGTAAAATGTCCATTGATCAAAAGCAAATAAAAAATCACTCATAACAATAAGATCATAGGGTTAATGAACTTGCATTATAAGTGGCTGACGTCGAGATGGTTCAAGGTAAAAGACAAAGTTCAAATCCAGATCCTTGAGAGTTGTTGTTTCTTCAATTTCAACTTTATTTGTTGAGCGATCTTGAGATGAAACTTTTAGATCAAAGCGTCTATGTATGTATAGCTCTGAGCAGAACATATTACCCATAACTATAAAATGAACCTATTCAATTTCCCATTTAAATTTATTAGAGATGATATTTCAACTTTACTTGAAAAAACAATTTTTCATTGGGTAATACTGTAATACACGGTCTTAGAGACAACTACTACAACGAGAACATTTTTAAATACTCTAGACCTTGAAAACAAATCTTATTCATAGAATTTGCAAATATATATATATATATATATATATATATATATATATATATATATATATATATATATATAGTTAAACCTCAAATATTGAAATGTTATCCTAGACAATAAGGACGATCATATGAGATAACCCACTTTACCAAATTACTCAATGTTTAATAAAGTATGGATGTCTGATAATAAAATGTAGAAAATTACTCAATGACCAGAAGATAAAAAGCATATTAGCAACTAGATTTTTTCGTAACTAGATATTAACAACTAGAATGGATTGTGAGTCTTATTTTTGGCTTGGAGTTTTCCCTGTCCATTTCTTGGACTCAGTGATGGGAGAAACCAAGAACATCGCTAATGGCATACATTGAGGAGGATATTCCGGCGGAAACCATCCAGGTTCAGGGATGATTTTAGGGGCTAAATTTCGCTCATGGGCTAATTTTCCATGGTTATTCCCAAAATAAGATTCGCTATTCTCAAAATGACTCGCCCAAATTTTATAGGATAAAATTATTTTACCTTAAAAATCGCCAAAATTTTATACAAACAATATAAAATCCTTATAAATTTGAATATTTTTACAAAAATATTGCCAAACATTTTTCAGTTGGCAAGCATTAGTAAGATTCGCCAAGGTTTCTACATTTGAAAATAAATTTCCATTCTTAAAATCATCCATGTCCAGGTTCCTCTGGAATCGCTCCTCTTCACAGTGCCGAATGATTGGCATCCCGCCAACCATAATCCAACAAGCACAAGAGCCCCAACTACCATGGAAGGGGCCACATGTATAATTGAGAAGTAATTCCCAGAGGAATTCCTCCATATGGACTCTGCGACCTCAATTCATAACACAGACAGCCAAGTCAAGATAGTGGCAGAGGAGTTCAAGGTGGTGGAGGCTATGGACACCTTGGGCGTGGAGGTGGAGGGCGACCTAGTCTTGGCGCCTCCACCACATATGATTCTCCCTGGTTTCTTCCATGCTCCACCATCTTTCTTCCATCCAGAGCATCTCGAGCTCATCTTAGAGCTAAGGAACCAGATGCACCAGGACACCCTCATGCACTAGCGGATTGACATGCTCTATGATGCCTTCTAGAATGCACCTACAACACAACGTTTCCTGACCTATGTGAGGCCTTTTGTGCTCCAGCCCAAGAACACCCCCTTAAGAAGCACTCCAAACGACATGCCCCTAGGTGCTAATGTGTAATTTCTTTTCTTTGGTCACCTTGCACACTCTCAACTCAGCTCTCTGTACTGCGATGATGCAGTTTTACAGTTCTGCCATCTTTTTTCGGTTGGTATTTTTTCTTATATGCATAGAAAAGTTCAGTAAGAAATCGATCCACCACTTTCTCTAGTTTTTGTTTGGCAGGGTTAGATGCATAGAACAGTTCAACAAGAACTCGATCCACCACCTGCTAACATCACAGTCTTCCACATGTTCCAGTCTCTGCTAATTTGGCTAAATAGGTGGCAAACTATTGACATGTGGCATTTTTGTACTCTAAAAGATCAGCAATAGGAAACTCCCTTCTTTATTCACAAAAAAAAACTACCACTAATGCAAAAAATTCCTTGTTGATCTTGACAAGTGATTTTATGGCCATGGAGATTCAAAAATAACAAATAGGACTAATGACACTTTATAATTGGTTCATAGTGAAATTCCTTACAACATAATTACTATAAAATTAATGAAACCACTAAACTACAATTATCATTTTTCACTTGCATACATCACACAAAGAAATTTTACACATTAATTTTTTTTTTACAAAACTCGCAGACATTATACACAAAATTATTGCAAATATATCCAATAAACTGATTACACACAATTTCTAAAATCTACAGTTGTGATAATACAATGTATACACAAAATTATTGCAATGTATTCAATAGAGTGATTACAAACAATTTCTAAAATCTACAGTTGTGATAATGAACTATGTTTGTGATTGTTTCTCGTAACCAAATCTCCATTTTTTTGTTGAAAGAAATATGGTAGTTGGATACAATACACCTATTGAATCATCACTAGTGCATAATCCAATTTGATGTTATAAGCCTTACAATAAGTCTTTAATCCAATTTTCCCCTTTAACGGTTAAAACTTTGGAAGGCTTCCATAAATTCTAGGTTGGTTTTGCATAGTAGGAGGAATGGGGAATCACCAGTACATTTTTAGATAAAGGTTCCATTAGAGTATAGAGAAAATAATTCCTAGGACAATTTGCAAATTGATTCTTATGAAGGAAGTGAAATAATAAGATTCGCCCCTTGTACCATTCAATGGAAAGCTAATAACCATTATTGGCCCCTTAGTCCCTTTTGAAACCAATGAACTTTTAAGTCCTTGGATCAATGATTATTGTTGAAATTTGGGTTTATATAGATAGTCTAATATTTGGTAGAATCTTAAAAGAGATGGGTGTTGTAAATCATTTGGTTCACATGCAATTTGAGGAAGAAAACTGAAGTAGTGAAGAAGGTAGGTGGGAGGAATCTTACAATGTTTTGGACGAGATAGTGTCCAAGGGCTACAATCATAATGTTGTAACATTTACTACATTAATGGATTCTCTTTGCAAGAATTAATAAACATTGAGGAGGCCAGTAGGGTTCTTGATAAAGTGGTTAAGCACGAATTTTATTCATAGTTTGTCACTTAACAACATTATTATTCATGCTCTTCATAATGAAAGGAAGTTATTGTAAGAATTTCAACTTTTTATGAGATATCAAAGAGAATTTGTACTCCTGATATGACCCAACAAACATATATTTATTTAAAAAAAATAAAAATTGAGATAGTCTGTGCCCCTTTTAAAGGAGATAGCTTAAGGGTTGATCATTCAATATAAGGTTATCTCTCTTACTCTAATATCATCTTTGATGTCTTATGTGGATGCAAGAATTTTATTGATGTGTTGTTGTGTCTTTGTTGAGAATTTCATATGGTTGTTACACACACACACACACACACATATATATATATCAGATCTGTCCTTTATTGATAACACTTGTTGTTTGGTGGTTTTGTCACATCTTCTTTATTGATTTTCAAGTTCTATTTGTTGCCTAGACTCCATATCCCAAGCACAAGGCACCAGGTCTTGCTTGGATTCTCACATTATATCTTAAAATACAAAGATATTACCATTCTGAAAAGATAAAGAGATACAATTTTGGAACTCTTAAAACCCACAAACAAACAAGCATGTAAAATTTAAATCCAAACTTGAACAATTCAATATCTTAAATTTCATGTTTACCAATGCCTTAAAATCTCTAGGATGATATCCATGGAGCCACAAATTGATGCATAAATTGTATGTCAATGCCAATAGAACCAAAGATTATTAAATCAATATATACCAAGTCTAAGAGAAGTTGAAATTATCATTAAGTGTATAACAAAATTATATTCACAGATATATACAAGCCATAGAAATAGCCTTGTGTATATTATCAGATGAAAAAGTACCCATAATGTCAATGCATTATATGCATCATTACATGTTCAACTATATAATGTACATCTAACTGTCTTATAGAATTATTACACATCATCAATTTCTTTTAGTCTTCTTTTGTGTTTTCCAGGTCTTAAGTAATTCATCCATCTCCATGTCTTCGTTTACTAGGTTCTCTTCAGCAACTGATGGTGTTTCAGTCCTTTCATGTCGAGTACGTCTGGTCTCGTACCCACAATGTGGATTTTGCTGTGAGGGGCCATCACCTACAAAAACAAAAACTATTAAATTTATATGGCCAATTTTTAAATATCATTGAGGTAGTTCATTAATATTAAAAAAAAACTTTGCAATGTAATTATTTACCTGGTCCTCTAGTCGACACAGTTGGAATGGTTTCCCTGTTCAACTGATCTTCAGGTCGAGGAGAATAAAATATGACATTCTCTTACATTGAAATGTCATAATTTATAAGTACAAAATTTATAAGTAAAAAAATTATATGTACAAAACTATTAAGTATATGATTAATATACAACCATTTTACCGTCGTGGGCCTCAGTCACAAGTACATATTGGGGTTGCACCCCACTGGGATGGGGATGATGGGGAGCACCATGATATTCTGGATGCGTGCACTATAAACACTATGTTGTCCAATATTAATGGTTTCGCTAATAGTACTTCTCCCCTGATTAAAACAAAGTAAGACATTAAATTATAGATGATATCAAACATTTACGTATTTTTTAAGTAATGAAAGGTTAATGTGGACTAATTTTTATTTACCTTATCCTGCAAATTGGATCTTGGGGTCTGCCCCGTGCTTTTCCTACAATCAACCACGAATTTATAACCGTACTTGTAACCAAGTTGGATGTCTTCCTCCGTGGTTTCAGTTCTGAAGTCGTCGCCCTACATTGCATAAGGGTATGGTTTTTTAATGTTTTTGGCTGCAATTACCTAAAATTTGTAAGGCGATACAAATAATATTCTTCAGATGTTTGGGTACTTACGATTCATGACTGTAACCTTGAGTAGTTGCCCTAGCCTAGCTTGTGTTGGCCATGTTTTGAAATCCTTGCTTTGGTTTCCTTCGAAGTTTCAGACAACCTATCATCAAAATTTTCAAGTATGTTATATATAACCACACTTTTATTTAGATCTAAAGAAAATTAAAGTTGGTATTGAAATCAAAATATTGTAATTTACCTTGGTGTAACAGTTATTTTTTCTCCTGATTTTTTCAAAATATTTTCTTTTGCATCATCAATGATCGCCTTCCACTCCCTCTCTGGAATTGAGGGAGGATTCTCATACCTAGGATTTCCTACCAAGCTTCGTCTATAAACATCTCATGTATATTTTAAATATTTGCCCGTTGCAGAGGTGACCGTTTTTTTATTGAACATGTCTACTCCAAAGAGACCTTTAATATAATCCATAAGTTCATTTTTGAGGTTGGAATTATAGAAATTCCACCTCATGTGTAAGGTTTACCCAAAAATCAACAAGGCCTTTCTCTCTAGGTGCCTATAAAAATGGTCATTTCCTACACATAAAAAGATATGATCATTAATTTAAAATTAATAATCTAGATTATTTGTGTATGAGATGGACAACATGAAACGATTAAAATATGAAAACCACTTGGGATTCTTATTTTTTTTAATGGAAGTCCATTATTGTCGACCAAAAATGTGCACGGAAGGGTCCTCGTGCTTGTCACATGTCTAGCTCCAGGAAATGCAACCATGCCAACCACATCATCAACCTCATCTCCGTCAATATCTCTAGACTCTGACTGATGTGTGGATGTCTGGTGGTGCATGTCATGGATCCTATCTAAATTAGGTGTGGAATATGGAGAAGTAAATAGTACTCTAGCATTTGTATGACTGCCCGCATTAGGACTCTGTAGTGTCTCTGCAACACCACTACTACCAACACCGGGATGAACAGGCTCCAAAAATCTCTTTATAAAAAAGAAAATGTTTTTTCATGAGATAATGTAAAAGTTAAAGAACAAAGTTTCATAATTGAACATATGAGTACATTAGAAAAAAAAACTTTAAATTATGGTTATTACCTTATATGTGTTAAGTTGTGACATAAGGAGATTGATCTTTTCTAGGATGTTGAGAGTTTGATCTAGATGATCTAATAATCTAGCAAGTTCCTTGTTCGCTTTAATGATATTTGTTTTTATTAATACCATCGAATCAGGGATATTGAATACAACCCCTCCTCATTGGCAGAATCATGATCGACATGGATTTCCGACTACATATAATTTCAACAAAAACAATGTTATTTCAGTAAAATTATATAAGAAAATAATAAAATTCACGTAAAATGAAAGTGGAAATTGATAATCATTTACATGTTTTGTGGCTAGCCATTTTCCATGATCATCCTGCCACATTATAATATAATTAGAACCCCCAAATATTTAAGAAATTGTTAATGATAACAAAAAAACTTATTTCCATCCAAATAAAATCAACCTTAATGATCAAGCTCCCACATTATTATAAA
>ML787829.1:348363-381190 GCA_009831015.1 Picea engelmannii | reverse complement strand
CTGCCTTTATCGATAGAGGGGGGTCCGAGTTGGTGGTTTTCCAAGCGCAGGCCCCTCATAACATGTCACATTCCTATTAACCTGGACCCCCCTCACTCCTTACCTCTTACATCCTACCCCCCCATCCAGGTAAACCGCAAAACCACTCATCCATACCACCTCCGCGCTCCGCCGCCACACTCCACTACCCTGCCTACATGTCACACTCCACTCACTTGTCGCCCGCCACATCCCATCCACCCGTTGGCCATCCATTACCCTCCACATCACCTCCATCTACCTGTTGGTCATTCAATTCCCTCCACATCACATCCGATATGTGTGTTGGCCAATAAATGCAATCATCCATTACCGTTACTAGTCCGACTCACCATCCGCTCCAAACAGACACCCTTTCAACCATTTAACATCATTCTTTCGCCATTTTACACTGCTCATCGATCCATTCTCAGTCGACGCCATCATTTCCCATTCTCGAGACAACTTCCATCGATCTTACAGTCAACAACCGCCATTAAAACTTGGTAAACACAGTTAACAACAATTTTTCATTTGCAGGTATTAGTTTGATCATGGCGCCCAAGTCCAAAGCCACCGAAACTGAAGTAAATCCTTTCCTCCCTCCTCTTTTCGACTTGGATCACATACCCTTGGCCGATAAAGATTATTTAATTGTAGAGATGAAGTGTGAATTCGACTTCTTCGAATTACACTTCTGGCTCAAGGATGTTTTTCTGGATCAAAGCGATGGAATCGGACTCTGGGAGTCCAATATTCCACTGTATCTTTTTCCCCAAACATACCTTTTTCCCGAATTTTCCTTGAAATACCAAGCTCACTACCTTCCCGACCAAAGAGCCATTTTCTCTTCGTCTGGAGAAATGCTTTTCACCATCACCCCTGAAACAATAAATAAAATACTGCAGATACCCAAAAATGATTATGCCTCCCCCTTCTCCATTGAAATTTTGACTGAGCTATACTAGAAATTGTCTTTCCCACAAAGAGCTCAAATATTTGAACTTTTCCTAGCATAAAATGCTCAATTACCCAAAAATAATCCCCCATATCATTCCTCCATATTCTCAGTCAAAGGTAACCAAATCATCTCATCCCTATGTTGCCTGCTAGGGTACTATTCTGATGAATGGGTAGATGAACCCATTCTGGGTTTTCTATCCATTTTCTCCACTAAGGAAAAGGATACTACAAATTTTGACTACATTCAGTTTCTAGTTGACAACATCCATGAATAACTATTCAATTTTTCTCCAGAAGGTATGTTCAGGTATTCTTCAATATTGGTGTACTTGTTCCTCTCTTTCCAGGCGGACAAGTTCTCCTTATCCCAGTAGAAGTTGGACCAAGATGGTAACCCTCAACCTGTGACTTTATGGACATCCATACTGAGGAAGAACTCATCTGATTTCAACTTCAAGCAGTTCATTGACCAATTCTACCATCCAATGGTATGCATGCTCAGTGGAAGAAAAAAACCAAGGATAAATGAGGAAATTTAGAGAATTCTACACTTGTCAGACCTAGATAAAACAGAGGACTGGTACCTCTACTAGGATCATATATAAATTAGGATCTATAGATGTGAATTATCCCCTTACAAGCTACCAAAGTATTTGTCTATCAGGATATTCACTTTGGAATATATCAAACTGATGATAAATTCAGATGATATTCACTTTGTAGCTTTCAAGAAGAAACAATAGCTCAGGATCAAAGGTCAGATAGGTTCTTTCATTTGCAACAACAAAGATGCAGGGGAAGAAGCCAAAAATATGCTAAAGGAAATGAATTTTAGTATACGTTTCCCATGGCACTATGACTCTTGTGGCATTATTGCAAAAACCAAGCTTAAGAACAAGATTTCTCCCTACGCTCATGTGCCTGTTGGCAGCCAATTCACCTTTGTTTTATGATCCTATAAGCTGCCTACACCTATGTTTTACAAACATCTTTTTTCATCGCAATTTTCAATAGACGAAATTTTCATTTATTGCGACATTTGCACATTTGTCTTCGTTAAGTTTTCACAACTATAAGCGTGAAAACTTCTCCTTTCGAAGTTATATTTCGATCATTATCTGAACTGACAATATCTCTTTTGTCATCATGCCTATTGCACTCATCTTTTATTGATCATTATATAACTGGCAAAATCCTTTGATCGATACTCATACTTCGATTGATTGTAACTTGGTTTTATTGAGTTTGTAAGGCATTTGGATTTGCACTTTATATGACTTGCCTGAACATTGATTCTATGAAAATGCATAGGGGATATGATTAAATTTTTATATATGATATAATCCTAATGTTAACTTTTGGCTTGTCGACTATATGAATATCGTTTGGCACGTTGATTAAACTATTGATATCGGTTGATACATTGGCACATAGTTGAGTTTGGTATAGATTTCAATTTGACTGTCGGGTGGATTAATAAAATCTTGGTATAACGTTGATCGTGCATGCACTTTCATTAGTCGGCCAAGTGATATGATTGTTCACTATGCTATAATGGTTGAATTACTATGTAAATCGGCGGTTGTACTTTGACCCTAATTGTTTTGCATGGCAATGAATAACTTCACCACCTTCGCATGCTTGCATTAATGCATATCCCTTTTGCTCGTTTGTTTCTCAGCTCGGGTAGCTTTTCTCCTGTGTGTGTTGGTGAATCCAAACCCTACCCTTACCATGTGTTCAGCTCCATGGCACCAGTCGTTCGAGTTGAGCCCAATGGAAATCAAGCCCTGTTAATGTTTGACAATTCCCATCAAGATTTGGAGGACAGTGGATGGCTTATCTTCATGAAACGATTTGAGGGTTTTAACCTTTGTGTAGCGCGACAGTTTTCCATGACTTTCGATGGCTGTCAAGCCAAGGTGGGCTATATGCAGTTAGAGATCGATGAACAATTTATCAGCTCAGCTACGGGCTTACCTACCTCGGGACAACGTTGGTTTAAGAATTGCAAGGTCGAGGAAGTGCCATGGACATTGTTGTTTCAATCGCGCAAAGTCACCTCTTGTGACAGAGGTATGCCCATATCTATGCTCAAACCACGATGGCATGACTTGTTAATGATACTTAAGCAGTTCGTGACCTGTGAAGGTCAATACGGACTTGTGTTCCTCTACCACCTGCATTTACTGATGATTTTTATAGGGTATCCTCTAAACATGCCTTTCTATTTTCATCGGAGCTTGTATAAGATGTCGAAAAGATATAAAAGGCAGCAGGCTGACAACAGCCTGTTCCACCATGGGCTTATTAAGCTCATTGTTGTTTATTATTTGATTTTGCATGGTGATAGTTGGAAGTCTTTCATCGCCCGTAATGGTTTTGAAGACACCGACCCTGTAGAGGTTGATAAACGTGTGGTAATTGAAACTAAGTTTGAACCGCCTGTACCCTTACACCTCCTACTGCCTAAACCCTCGATCGACCCTGGTGGTGACTTACCCGACACTGTAACTAAGAGTGCATACGCCATTAAAAATCCTATGAGCAAAAATCCCAAGGCAAGCCTGACTGCCAATGCCAAAGGGAAAAGGAATGCCTGGCTCATTTCGAGAATGGCCAGGAAAAAACCAAAACCCTCGGCTGAGTCTAACCCTATCATTCTAAGAGAGGATTCCAATTCTGATATTAAGCATTTTCTGGCCAGCGAGTATCCCTACTCTCAAGGTTTATGTGCCAAGCCCCCTTATGATTTTGTGTCAAACCTTCCCCCCTGCCTAAAGGACGACCCTAACTACCTGGGTATTAAGTTGCCTCGTGAAACCCTTGGTCATTTGGCCGAACCCTCGCTTGCTCTGTCTAAATCCACATAGTCACCCTATGACCAATGCAATTTGTGGTTAGAGCGATATTATATTGATGTTCCTATACTCCAATCAAAGATTCAATCACTGGAAGACCAGATTGCAGTGCTAACCAGTCAAAAAGACAAGCTACGAACAACAGATAAAAAGAAAAAGACAATCGGCTCCATCCTGTTCAAAAACGTGGAATCAGCCACGGCTGTTGTAAATTCCAAGCTGGCATAATCAAGCAACCTCCTCGCTACACAGGTATGGTTTCAACATCGTTTCATTTTGTAAATAATCTAGGTTGATGCAATGATTTGGATTCAGTTTTAATAGCTCTGTTTACATCTTGAATGGCTCTGTTATAATCGTGTGCATTCTATATATAGCTTTGCTTTGAATAAAAATAAGTTTCGATTCGATATGCGATCTCATCATTCCCATTATAGAAATCTATAGATTTTGATTGGATTTGTGTGGTCTGTGTTTAGATTTGATTGATTGGTTTGCCTTATTAAGTTGACGAAATTAATAGTTTGTCTTCGAATGGATTGGCTTGGTATCTACTCTGAACTGTAAGTTGTCATAATTACAATCATGTTGGATTTGATCTCGTTATGGTTCAGATGCTCTAATTGGTAAACTATTTCAAAGAGGCTGTTGGTTACGATATGCTATATCATGTGATTTTCAAAAAAATCGTGAATATTGCTCTGTTCGGTTTTAATTTGGGAAATAAAGACTCTGTTTTTATAAAAATGATATACTCATGTAAGCCGATGCTAGTAATATTCATACCCGAATCATGGGACAGTTTCGATTCACGATGATTATGTTAAGACTCCTTGCTGTTTGATTCGCTTAAATCGAATTCAGTTGATTCAATTACTCTCATTAGTTATATTCACATCGTGAAGTGTTGCTCTGTCTGTTTTTAACTTGCGAACGAATTGGTCAATATTTGTTGCCTCTATCGAATCCTGTAATAATGCGTTTTAAACAAATAATTTCAATCAAAGGAAATCGATATTGTCTATCCAGCTTACTAAAAACAAGTGATCATATAATTCTTGTGAGCCCTGTTGCTAGCTGAGTGATTTCATCATGATTTCGTTATGCACCAGTGTTTATTTAATTCGTTTATGATATGAATCTTTTTGTTATATCGTTACAGCTGTAATGATTGGAAAATGATTTTGTTGGATTGGATCATATCTCTTGTTTAACAATCGCATACGATATGTTTGATTATCGGTTTTAATTGGATATGAAACAATCTTATGACTGTCTGATTATGACTCTGTGGACCCGATTGTGTGGTAACTAAGGAACAAAGTATTCCTATCTCTGTATTCGGTTGAATAATTTTTTGTCCTGTTTAATTTTGAATGATATAACCATTCCAATCTCAATGATTCGTTTTTAAATCGTTATTGGAAGACAATTGGATTTAATTCTTTTAAAATATTTTGAATCGATTCTGATGCTGATATTGTATCTTATTTAGACTAGCTACAGAATCAGAGGATTCTGTAGCTAGTCTATAGAATTTAATTTTCTATCATTTATTAATAAAAGAGTCTTCTAACTTGTCTATTTTGGATCATTTTCAGGTGAATTTGAATTGCATGGGATTTGATGGACAGTCTAGAGAATATTTAGATGCTTTAGTTTCATTTTAGTTTCCTAGTTTAGTTAAACTTGGGAATATCTTCCCAGATTATGTAAACAGTTTGATAACTTCCACAAGGAGGTTTTACCCTGTGGAAAAACTTATAAATACTTATTATTTTTGTAATAAGGGAATCCTCATTGGTGGGAGAACAAGGATATGGAATTCTAATACAGACTGAGACAGAATTTGATGTTCTGCTACAACTTTATCTTTTCATAATATCAATCTTTTGTTTCACGTTTATGTTTATCAATTTGTATTTGGTTAATGATTACTTTAGCTATCTTAGTCTTTTGCAAATGATATGATTTAATTAATGTTTCATCCATATATGATTTCTTCCAAGTATTTAAAAAACATAGCAATTACTTGATTCAGTTTGTGAATGACAGATTTCTCTTCTTCATCAATTGAATTATTAAGTATAAGTCTCTGCATAACAGGTTTACCTAATTGTAGAGATTTATAAATCATATAATTGTTATGATTTTTATATTTTTTTTATGTCTTGTTTGTCCAGTAAACAAATTCAAAGAGCATTGCAGCTATCATTTACGAGAAACTTCTGAATTATTCGGTGCGAGTTTCCTTCCTCCGACCAGCTTCGAATACCATCATACACAGGAAAAATTTGGAGCGTTTCCAGGTCAGTTTGTTGATTATTTGTTTAGTATATTTGTTAGTATTTTAGTTAGATATATGTAGTTAGTATATTAGATTGTTTAATTTCAGTAAGTTTTATTCCTTGTTTATAAAATTATAAAATCAACAAAAAATATCTTTCTCTGTCTTAGGGCAGAAAGCAAATGAGTTTTCCAGGTTTTAATCAAATCTATAAATTGTAGATATTGTATATATTGTGAGTAAGTTATATTTCTGTTAGTAGTTAGATAGTCAATTAGTTAGTAGTTTGTAAATAGTAGATTAGTTAGTTTGTTTAATAGTTAGTTTTAATTAGTTAGTTTAGTTAGTTTTATTTAGTTTTAGTTAGATTAGTTTAGTTTAGATTTGTTTTCTTAGGACCTTAGATCGTCTAACGAAGCCTCTAAACCCGTCAGGGTGGTTCATTCCAAACGGCTTGGGTTATTAGACAACCCCGGACCGGTTCCACTCTCTTGGTTGACGGACGGTCAATTTTGCCCGTCAACAGTGCCCAAACCTGAAATTGAGAAATTCATGAACCAGACCGAGTGGGAAGAAAACACTATGCTAGACACAGAACAACAACCTTCACCAAATAACATTTCACATACCAGTACTCCAAAAGTACAAACAGAGAAGAGGTCTAGGAAAGAAGTCTCTCCCTGAGTCACAAAAGTCTCAACAAAAGACTTCCAAGTCTATAGGAAGAGGACCAAAACCATCCATATACCTGACAGGTCCAGAGAAGAAGAAACTTAGTCCACCATAGTTATGGAAGGAGAACACTCATCACTCTTCTCAGGTAATCAACATACAATGTCCACTTCCTCATCCAAAATAAAAAATGATACCAAATTGTCAACTAAGTCCTCATAGGAGCCTGCGGGACTTAATATTTTTGAGAATTATAAGTTGAGTAAAAAGAAGAATGATTTGCTGACCAACAACACCTACGCACAATTTTGGAAGAAGAAATTGACACCACAACGCAGGTTCTTATCTTCCTTGGAAACAGAGAAAGGAAGGATTCATATAGAATTCCTGTAGGCACAGGTTCCTCATCCCAAGTTAGTTTCTGATTACAAAAGGGACACATTTGAATTCAATGTCAAAGAGGTGCATCCAACTAATCAAATGGATATGCACAGACAGACTAGGGAGATGATTTTCTCCACCCTATCAAATACCTCCATGACTGCTACAAAGTTGGAGGTCTCCTTAAACAATTTCCAGTCTCAGTTGAAGCTGGAGAAGATATCCTCCCTAGCAAAAGATAACAAGATCAAATCTCTGGAGGAGTTGGTACTCAAAATTGGATATGATCCATCAAATTTTAAGGCAATTGAGGAATTGCTAAAGAAGAAGAATACTAACATAGCCTCCTTAAGGAAACAACTGAAGCTTTGTTGACGGGCGAAATTGACCACTCATTAACTGGAGGAGTGAATCTGGTCCAGGGTTGTCTACTTAACCCAAGCCATTTGGATTAATCCACTCTGACAGGTTTAGCGGCTCCGTTGGCCGATCTAAGTCCTAAGAAAGTGAAAAACAAAACTAAAGAAACTAACTTAATGAAAAACACTTGTTGAAAACTATATACAAATCTACAATATACTTACAGTTCACTAACTAATATTTATAAAATATCTCTACAATATATCTATATGATTATATCTCTAATATATGTATAATATTTACAAAATGCAAATTTTAATCTAAATCTGCGAAACTCAAATATGGATTGATTTATGACAGGAAAACTATCATTCATTCTTTTTGTTTTTTTATAACTTTTATAAACAAGAAACAAAATAACTAACTATCTAATTGAAAACATAGAGTAATAGTAGAATGTGTTTAGATTACAGGAACTTTCTATATTAATTAAACTAATAAAATGAAATTAATAAACTGACCTGTAATCGCAACTCTTATTCGTCCTGTGTACAGTATCTGATTTCGCTGTTTGATGGAGTAAACTGCAACAGATTTTCCAAATGCTTCTCGTAAACGCGAAGCAATAATGATTGAATGCTAATGACAGAACATATAAGGGAAGTAGTCACAAAATTTTTATGATTTTACAAATGATCACATTAAGATAAATCTGGCTGTAAAAATTTGCATATAACTGCTCATTGAATAAAGAAGATTAACCTTCTAATCATCAAATTTGAACAGAGTAATTGTTGTATATAATATGAGGGAAATAAAACACGTACATCATATAAATTCTGTCACATCAATCTGTAATAAACCATGCTATCTAAAGTAGTCACAATTTAATTACAAATCAAAATGACCAAAACTTGAACAAAAATACGATATATCGAAGCTAAAGCTGTATCAATATCAACTTCCATTCAAGTCTGTCAATCATAAATCCATAGTTTATGCTCCCAGGCATCGATGGTTCTTAGTTTACAAAACAATACATTTATAAAGGTCACAGGATCAAAACATTTCCTATAGAAATCATCTGATTTGTCCCAAAAAAAGTGGGGGATGCAACCTCCCAGATTCTACTTGTTATCAAAACTAACAGCCTATTCTAAAACAACATAAAGAAATAGCATGCTGAGAGATGCCACCAGTGGTATATCTTCTTTAGAAATCGTAGGTACCTGAAAACACATAAGAATAAAAGATTTTAGATTGCATTTTTTGTTGTAAAAACAAGAAATTCAAATTTTAGTAACTAGCTATTTATAATTATAACTAGAATTGTATTTTATTGAATCAATCAAAACAGACTAGATGTAATCTGTGCAAACAAATCATGTATTCTAATTAAAAATAAAAAATAAAAATAATACTAAGCTTATTTTTAAACACCATACCTCAGATTAAGGGATTTGACTTAATCAAACAATTTTTGAATTCACAATGGCAGTCGTTGCTTCCACGTTCTTAAAAACAATGGACCCTGTGGTTTTTTGTCGTTTATCTTTGGTTTGAGCTACGGTTTGAAGTCTACCATTCTCTTTCATTAGCAAATTCACCTGGTCTTCCAAGGATTTAATCTGAGACTGAAGTAAAGGCACGTCTCTGTAATACCTATCAAGCCATGACTGGCATTCGTTACATTGTGGCTGAATAGACTGTGTATTAGCAGTGATGGTATTAACAGGTGGGGAATTTTCCATTTGACTTGTAGGTTCGCTATTGAGTTTGATTCCAGGGAAGTCGGGGTTGTCTTTAAGACACGGTGGAAGGTTTGTAACATAATCATATGGTTTACCAGAGAAAAGTCCGTACGAATATGGATATTCTTCAATTAGAAACTTTTCAATTTCTGAATCGGAATCCTCACTTAACACAATTTCTTTTTGGTCTGCACAGGGCTAAGGTTTATTTTGGGCACATCGTGAAACCCAACGTGTGGCCCTTTTACCCTTATAATTGATATCAATATTACCTTTACACTTTTTCTTTGTGGATTTTTTAACAGACTTAAAACCACCTTTGGGATACGAATCCGGTAAAGTGTTGGGTTGGGTAGTGTCCAGATAGGTCGAGGGTTCCACACAGGGCGAGAGCGAAGAAGGAGGGATGGTAGGCTTGACGAGGGTTTATGTTATGACAGACTTGTCAACCTGTCCTATTTCACTGCTAGCAAAACCATTTCTTAACAGGAAGGCATCCCAACAATCACCATTTAATTTCAACTGATGAACAATAATAATCTTGATCAAACAATGGTGGAACAAGCTAGAATCAGATTTCTGCCTTTTAAAACGCTTTGCCATTTTGTATAAGCTTCGAAGGAGAAAATAGGGCATGTTTAGGGGAAAATCGATAAAACTCATGAGCAACTGTAAGTGATATAAGAAAACCAAACCATATCTCCCCTCATAGGTAACGAACTATTTGACAATAGCTAACAGATCGTGCCATCTAGGTTTTAGAGCTGTAACAGGCATACCTCTGTCGCAGCTGGTAATCTTCCTTGAGGTGAACAACAATGATCAGGGAACTTTTTCAACCTTTGAGTTTTTAAACCACTTTTGTCCCACGGCTGGCAGACTGGTGGCTTGGCTAATAAAATTTTCATTTAACTCAAGCTAATAGTCTCCTATTTTATCTCTGCAACCATCAAACGTTAGCGTGAATTCTTGAGTGACTGTTAAATTAAAACCCTCGAACTTTTCAACAAAGGCACACCAACCATTCCTCTCTAAGTCTTCTCGGGAATTATCAAACGATAACAATGTCTGGACACCGTTGGGCTCAATTCTCACCACAGGGGCCATGGCTAACAACATGAAATCGACAGGGGATTTGACGATAGGGTTCGACAGAACAAGCACAGAGCCATTGCCCTGAGCTTCCCCAACACAATGTGAAAAGAGCTTGAAATGTTAGGTAGGAACGTTAATTGCTATGCATGTGAGGAAAATCGTATAGATCGAGGCCATACAAAAACATCATGCCACACTGTACTTGGAATGACACCTCGGTGTAATGGTACACATAAAAATCATAACAGTTGAAAACCATTATATGCATATCCACAATTCGATCAAAATGTCAAATAAACAATTGAATCAAAAATTTTATAAATTAAAACCTTATTAACAATAGTCAAATGCTAAATGGGTGGTGGTTTAATACATATGTAACCAAGGTGTGTTCGAGACCAAGGGGTTATAACCATGAAAATAACCATGTTCATAACAAAATAAGACAAATTGACAATAAACCATATGAACATTAACCCTTTGATGAGATCAAACATGAATTCCAGCTATGAGTATGGAAACAAAATCGAAAAGCAGGTACACAGAAAGCGACGAGTAACAAGCGTTGTTTAATGAAAAAGATTGTGACGAGTGACGAGAATTTAAAAACACTGTGTAGGCAGCTTGTAAAAATAGAGACTAATATGGCTGCCAACAATGGCGACACACTGGTAGAAGCAGTTATCTCTGCCAAACAAACAAGTCCAAATTAGGATAATCAGAAAAACTTCAACTCAAAAACAACCAAGAATTTGTTTGAACATCATTATCAATCATAAAAAATTACAGTTTCAGATTGCTTGTTATTTTAAAAAGACGAAAACTGATAACAATCTTGACAAAAGAGAGTCACGATGTTAAGGTTAAAATATCCAATACTGTTGACAGAGCCAGTATTGCCAGAAGGCGTCTATAGCCTCGACAGGGGTTCCATTTAACCCACTCTAATATCTATATCCTACCAAGAAGTTCCAGATCAGAATGAAGGACATTTAAGGTCAAAAGATTCCATATCTAAGAATTTTCATATACTTGACATTGCTTCGCTGCTAGCGGGCTTGTTCAGTACCCCAACGAAGTTATCTTGGTGTCATGCATGCATTTACCCGCTACCAGCAGACTTGTTCAGTATCCCGGTGGGTTTACGAGAACTCCCCACAGCTCTCTGAAGATTTATTTAGTTTTAAAGATATTTAATCGAGCGGGGTGACGTTGAAAATCCTAATATTTTGGACATATTTTAATAAATTATAGAACTTGAGAGAATTTTTTAACTGTCCTTCATTAAGATCTAGAGATAGTTTGTTTATAAACCGACCTTCGAAGGTGGGGAGACATCTCTGAGTTGTTCTCTTAAGGAACAGGGACAGCGTAAGAAGAAATTTTTATGGATGATCGTGAAAAGCTTCAGTTACAGAGTGAAATCAAGAAACACTTTTCAAACAACAAGCTTTCTTTAACATGGTTGCAAACTTCAGAAAAATATCATAATTGATGTTTTAACAATCTTCAGTAGTCATTTTAGAGGAGAAATTTTTCTATTCTCTTTGTCTGAAATAGTTCATGATGCAGGCATGTGTATTTCAAAATAAAAATTGGTAAGCATAAGGGAAGAATCAAAGCAACACAGCAAAGAAAAAAAAAAAAAAAGCAAAACAAAAATATTTACACAGTGTACACAGGATTGTCATCAAGTGAAATACATTTTTAGAGCTTGGCCATTCACCGGATAGGTGTCTGGTTGTCCCTCTAAATTCTGTAATCGGAAGGAGTTGGGACCCAATTTCTCAGCAATCAAGAATGTACCTAGCCACAAGTTCTGAAACTTTGTATGCTCTTCTTTTCCCTCATGCAGTTTGTCCCATTTTAGGACAAGGTCACCTACCTCAAAATTTCTGTCAGAGGCAGAATTGGAATCAAACCATCTTTTAACAACGAGTTGATGTTGATCCAATTTCTGTTTCGCTTGATCCCTCACTTCTTCTAATTTTAACAACACGCTAATTCGATTCTCCAAAGGGGGACAGTCCTCTTCTTGTATTTTCTGCGATAGCTGCAGAGAGGGAAGGAGAATATGTGGTGGCATAATTGCCTCTCTGCCATAAACGAGAAAGAAGGGTGAGTTTCCCACAACAGTTTTTGGAGTCACTCTATCATCCCAGATTGCATTTAACAGTGCATTATGCCAATTTTTATGGTTTTCAGAGACCGTTCTCTTGATAATTTTGATCAGATTTTTATTAGTTGATTCTGCCAATCCATTACCTTGAGGGTAATAGCTGACATAATATTTTAGTTTAATTCCTTTTTCTAGAGAGAAATCACTCATCTCAAGAGACGAAAAATAGGAAGCGTTATCAAATACCAGGCAGTCATGGATACCAAAACGAGTAATAATATTTGAATTCAAAAAGGCTATTACCTGACTGGTATTTACAGCTTTTAATGGGAAAGCTTCAGACCACCTGGTGAAGTAATCCGTGGCTGTTATGATAAACGTATACTGCTGTGAGTATGGCGGATTGATCAAGCCTATAATATCAAGACCCCACTACTGAAAAGGGGAGTCTACTGAAACGGGCTACAGAGGGAAGGTTGATTTCTGTATCCGTCCGGATGTTTTTTGAAAAATTACACACTTGCGACACAAAGCATGAGCATATTTAAAAAGTGTGGGCCAATAGTAACCTGCTCTTAATACTTTATGGGCAGTGGTATCTCCACCAAAATTCCCACCATCTTCTCCTGCGTGCAATTCCAATAAGACCTTTTCTACTTCATCTTTCTCAAGATAGCGCATTAGTACTCCATCAAAATTTTGATGAAACAAAATACCATTAATCAACTGAAAGGAAGAAGATTTTAATCTTAGCACTCTTCTTTTTGTGGGATCCAGGTGATGGGGAGCTAACCCATGTTCAAGACAAAATTTTATATCATCATACGAGGGACTAATAGGGTTTTGTGCGCAACAGATTAAATTTTGGTAATGTTGTCCTGGATTGGACATATCATTTTCCTCTTGTTGTCCTGCAGCTGAGTCGGCGACTAACTTTCATAACCCTTGACCTCTCACTATTTGTGTTGGGGTGATTTCTGTGTCATACTCTTGCAAGGATGTGACCCAGTTTGCCCTCTTTTCGCCTAGTTCTTTTTGTAATAACAGGTTTCTGACAGCTGTGTAAGGGACAATGATTTTCGTCCTAGATTTCAAAAGATAAGATTGGAAGTGTTTTACTGCTTTAAAAACAGCGTAGGATTATTGATCTACTGCTGGGTAATTAAGTTATGTGATTTTGAAGGCTGATCTCATAAAGGCAATTGGGACTTCATTGTTTTCATTGTTATTTTGAGTTAGGACAGCGGCGTAAGAGCGGTCAGAAGAGAATGTGTAGAGAGTGAAGTCTCAATAAAAGTCGGGGCTCAGTAGAGAAGGAGCGTCTATTATGGCCTTTTTTATTGAATTAAAAACCTGGTTTTCTAAAGGTCCCCAATGGTATTGTACGCCCTTTTTTATTAGGTTTTGTAATGGTCTCACCATTTCTGAAAATTTGGGGACGAATCTCCTGACAAAGTTTATCTGACCTAAGAAAGATTGCATAGACTTTTTTGATGAGGGAGGGGGGAGTTTCAAAGTGACCTGATTTCTTTTAGGGTCGATAATCATCCCTTTGCTTGATACAATAAATCCTAAGAGCTTACCTTGTTCTACTGCGAAGATAGAGTTTTTAGGATTCAAAGAAATGTCGTACTTACGACATCACTGTAGAATGGATCTTAAATGATCTAGATGATCTGCTTTGTTTTTTGAGAAGACAGTAATGTCATCCAGGTAAACTACTACATATTGATTGATTAAGCCTCGGAAAGCGATGTCCATCGCTCTCTGGAAAGTGGCACCAACATTTATAATTCCAAAGGGCATCTTCCTATAAGTGTAGGTGCCCCATGGAGTACGGAAGGTGGTTTAAAGTTGGTCTGGAGGGGACATCAGGACTTGGTTATACCCTGAAAAACCATCCAATAAGGATAATCTTTCAGAACCAGATACCTGTTGAAGGATCTGTTCCATAGGTGGGACGAGGTAGTTGTCTTTATCAGACGCTCGATTAAGATTTTGAAAATCGACACATAGTCGGATTTCACCACTCTTCTTCTGGACAGGGACAAGATTAGAGACCCATTGCGTGTGCCTAACTGGGAAGATTATCTTAGCGTTCAAGAGTTTATTTAATTCCTTCTTGACAGTTGGTTTGAGTTTTAGATGCATTTTCCTTAACTTTTGTTGAAAATGTAAGGTTTGGGGTTTCATAGGAATGACGTGTTGTATGATGTTAGGATCAAAGGTTTTTAGGTCATCGTACGTCCGAGAAAAAACATCTTTGAATTCCTTAAACAATTTAATAAATGCTACTTTTTCTTGTTCAGAACATCCTACCCCTAAATTAATGCACTGTGGGTTGTCTTTAGTTCCCAAGTTTACTTTTTCATGCGTTAAAGAGGAACTATTCGTTTTACAGTTCACTAATTTTTTGAACTTGTCGTGAAGATCATAAAAATTATCTAATCTAACTACAGATTTTGGGATAGAATTTACCATGTCTGATGAATATTCAAGAGATCTTGGATCTGGTATTACCGTGAAGTCACAAAGATTTTCATCATGAGTACTTTCGTCAATTACTGCGCCCTGGAAAGTTTCTTCCATATGCAGGAAACTTATAATCTGTTGATTGTCATCGAAGACTCTCTAATTCATGATGTTGTTCGGGACGGATGGTCTGAACAACAGTTTGACGGAGAATGCATTCGGAGATAAGCCTTCTGCGGGAAAGATTTTTGAAGCTACATTAGCTAACAAGTCGGCTTCCGAATTATTCAATCTAGGAATAGAATTTATGTTAAATGCAGAAAACTTATTCATCAAATTCCATACCTCAGATTGGTAGCTTTTAAGGTGCGAAGATAAACAGTGGATAGAATTTTTTACCTGTCTAACCACAATTTTCGAATCGCCAAAGATAGTCAAATTTTGAACGTTCATATCTAATGATTTCCTGAGGCCTTGCAATAAAGCCTCATATTCTGTTATGTTGTTTGTACATTCAAACTCTAACCTGCACGCAATCAGGGTTTTGTTACCTGCTGGATCAATAATCATGCAGCTCGCACCAGCTCCTTTGGATTTTGACCTGTCAAAGTAAATAGACCATTTTGATTTTTTTCGGGTGCATGTGACCATTAGGTAGAATTTGTTGGCTGCATATATGTCAAAATTTTAGACTGTTGTTCAAGGTTAGCGATAGCGGAAGTTTCGGCCATGAAATTGCCGAAAAAGGTATCCATCCCTTGTATTTCGGGTGAATCGGCAGAAGGTCTAAATGTCTCATTGGGATCATTTAAATCTATCACTATGAACTTTAGGTAACGTTCACAATTTACCTTGATTATGTTGGGCTTTCCATTGTCGGGCAACCACAAGTGAGACCAATCCGTCGCAAAATAGCCGTGTAGCTGTTCTGACCAGTCTCTGCTTAAAAACAAACCATAAACTTATGGGATATCTACGACAATAATATCAATCACTTGATGAACTTTAGGGTTAGACGACAATCTTATAAGCACATTTCTCAATTCGCCTATAACTTTAACACTAGTTCGATCAAGCTGGATGATCTTCAAGGTGGATGGTTGAAATTCAACATTAATCTTATGACACACAGACCGTGGCATTACGTTAGATGACGCTCCTGAATCTACCATACAGTTGTGCATGTTCCTATTGAAGATTTCAAAAGTTCACAAAAATGGAGGGACATTTCTGCGAGTACTAATGGTAGAAGCTTGTTGCTTTTTACTCGCAGCCTCTAAAACTAATTTATCTACATTTGTTACATTATTTACAGGAATGTCTCTTTTCTCGTGAGAATCAGAAGTAGTCTTGGTGGATGCCTTCTGAGGAACTTTGGGGTTGTTCTGAAAACCTTTGTTACTGCTTGGATTGCCATTTTTTCTATTCTCTGCAATATTCTGTAGCATTTTTTGTAGAAGAAACGGGAATTTTAATAATTCATAAACAAAAATATTAGCCCTTAACTTTTTTAGATCTTCAACCAAATCATAATCTAAGCTTTGGTTTACATAATTCTGTTTAGTCTCAGTTGGTTTAGACTGTTTTGAGGGAAAATTTGTAGTGATTTCAGAAGAAGGCTTGTTTGTTGTCTTACTCCTAGTATTGTAAGGATGTACTGTTTCAAAATTCGCTTGAAAAATACTATCTGAGAAATGTCCAAAAATGTTCGGAGAGGATTCATATTCTTCTATTGTCTCTTGTTCAGCTACTTCCTCAGGGATCTCAGGAGGCATCAAGTTATCTTGTGCTTCTAGAATCGTTTGAATAGCGAATTGCAGGCTTTCTAGATTTAGGCATTCAGTATTTGAATTAGGTCGGTTGGTGGGAAAAGGATTTCTAAACGGGGGTTTGTAAGGACCTTTTCTTGAAGAAGCTTCTTCAGCCGTCCTTTTCAAATCTATAACGTGATTGGACAGTTTTTGAATGACCTTCTATAAGTTTTCTAAATCTGAGCTTTCAGATTGGGCCTTGTTTTGGGAAGGTCTAGGGAGGATTTCGATTTTCTTTTTGGAAGATGAACTAGTCTCTATTTCGTTGCTAGTA
Source organism: Picea engelmannii (assembly GCA_009831015.1). Classification (NCBI taxonomy): domain Eukaryota; kingdom Viridiplantae; phylum Streptophyta; class Pinopsida; order Pinales; family Pinaceae; genus Picea; species Picea engelmannii. The sequence continues at coordinate 364,126 of ML787829.1, read as the reverse complement.
GTGTCTTTTAAGCTGAGAATGTCTTTTTCGATCTGACTGGACTCTTCGAAGGCTTCTAACAATGTGGCTTTCTTAGATCTCTTTACCCAAATGGCTATGCTTTGATGTAAGGCTTTCGTATAATATGCTATGATAAGATTCTCGGTAGGCATTGAATCCGTAGGGATTTGGTTCTTTAGTGTTAAGAACCTTTGATTGAATTCTTTGATCTTCTCTTTGGGGTTCATTCTTAAACTAGAAAGTTCCATGACTAGAACTTCTGGGGACTTGTCATCTCCAAACTTCTCAAGAAAACAGGATTCAAACTTCTCCCATGACATGATGGTATGGGGTTGTTGGGAAAAGTACCAGGTAGAGGCATTTCCCTCAAAGGTGTAGGGAAACAATCTACAGACTACGTCTTTGTGCTCGACACTACGAAGTCTAATGGCTAACATGAACTTTTTGATGTGATCTTCGGTGATCTGTTTAGAGTCCGGGTCAAATTTAGGGAGCCATTTCTCCGGGTGTTTGGGTAAGGGATGTTGAGGCCCAGGTATGGCCACTGCATCTTGGTCGAGCCAGGGTCTGGCGAGATTGTTTTGGTTGGCCATTGGTGTAGGTGGTGTCGAAGGCTAGGATGAGGAACTGCCTTCGTCAGAGGACTCTTCTCCAGAAGAAGAAGGAGATGAAGGAGGTGGTGATGGTGGTATACCAGATCCTCCTGCTGCAGGAGTGAGGATTGGATCTGTAGGGTTTAAAGTAAGGTCAATTCCTCCAATTTGTTCTCTAATATCAGAGAAGTCTAATGTTTGGTCCAAAGTTTGGTTTGGTTGTCTTAAACGAGTGAAGGCACTGTGTGTTCTTATGAGAGATTGGCGGACAATCTCTTGTATGTCACCACCCGTAGGATTTGGAGTTACTAGTTCAACTGTGATCCGTAGATCGTCGTTTAATGTGGTTTTTGTTTGAGGGACAATGTTGTCGTTTGAATGACTTCTAGTCACTATAGGTGAGCGGGTAGGTGGTGGAGGAGTCTTACGACCACCTTGTGCCATTAATAATTTTCAGGCCCTCCTTCTAGAGCCATTTGTTGACGGGCGAAATTGACTGCTTGTCAACTGGAGGAGTGAATCTGGTCCGAGGTTGTCTACTTAACCCAAGCCATTTGGATTAATCCACTCCGACGGGTTTAGTGGCTTCATTGGCCAATCTAAGTCCTAAGAAAGTGAAAAACAAAACTAAAGAAACTAAATAATTTAAAAAATCATAAAAAAATCATACTAAACTTATTTTTAAACACCATACCTCAGATTAAGGGATTTGACTTAATCAAGCAATTTTCGAATTCACAATGGCAATCATTTCTTCCACGTTCTTAAAAACAACGGACCCTGTGGTTTTTTGTCGTTTATCTTTGGTTTGAGCTACGGTTTTAAGTCTGTCATTCTCTTTTGTTAGCAAATTCACCTGGTCTTCCAAGGATTTGATCCGACACTGAAGTAAAGGCACGTCTCTGTAATACCTATCGAGCCATGACTGACATTCGTTACATTGCGACTGAATAGACTATGTATTAGCAGTGATGGTATTAACAGGTGGGGAATTTTCCATTTGACCTGTAGGTTCGCTGTTGAGCTTGATTCCAAGAAAGTCGGGGTTGTCTTTAAGACACGGTGGAAGGTTTGTAACATAATCATATGGTTTACCAGAGCAAAGTCCATACGAATATGGATATTCTTCAGTTAGAAACCTTTCAATTTCCGAATCAGAATCCTCTCTTAACACAATTGCTTTTTTGTCTGCATAGGGCTTAGGTTTATTTCGGGCACATCGTGAAACCCAACGTGCAGCCCTTTTACCCTTATAATCGATATCAATATTACCTTTACACTTTTTCTTTGTGGATTTTTTAACAAACTTAACACCACCTTTGGGATACGAATCCGGTAGAGTGTCGGTTTGGGTAGTGTCCGGATAGGTCGAGGGTTCCACACAGGGCGAGAGTGAAGGAGGAGGGATGGTAGGCTCGACGAGGGTTTTTGTGACGACAAACTTGTCAACCTATCCTATTTCACTACTAGAAAAACCATTTCTTAATAGGAAGGAATCCCAACAATCACCATTTAATTTCAACTGATGAACAATAATAATCTTGATCAAACAATGGTGGAACATGCTAGAATCAGATTTCTGCCTTTTAAAACGCTTTTCCATTTTGTATAAGCCTCGAAGGAGAAAATAGGGCATGTTTAGGGGAAAATCCATAAAACTCATGAGCAACCATAAGTGATATAAGAAAACCAAACCATATCTCCCCTCACAGGTAACGAACTATTTGACAATAGCTAACAAATCATGCCATCTAGGTTTTAGAGATGTAACGGGGATACCTTTGTTGCAACTGGTAATCTTCCTTGAAGTGAACAACAATGACCAAGGAAACTCTTCAACCTTTGAGTTTTTAAATCACTTTTGTCCCACGGCTGTCACACCGGTGGCTTGGATAATAAAATCTTCATTTAACTCAAGATGGACGTCTCCTATTTTAGCTCTACAACCATCAAACGTTAGCGCGAATTCTTGAGTGACTGTTAAATTAAAACCCTCAAACTTTTCAACAAAGACTCGCCAACCATTCCTCTCTAAGTCTTCTCGGGCATTATCAAACGATAACAATGTCTGGACACCGTTTGGCTCAATTCTCACCAGAGGGTCCATGGCTTACAGCATGAAATCGATAGGGGATTCAGCGATAGGGTTTGACAGAACAAGCATAGAGCCATTGCCCTGAGCTTCCCCAACACAATGCGAAAAGAGCTTGAAATGGTAGGCAGGAACGTTAATTGCTATGCGTGTGAGGAAAATCGTATAGATCGAGGCCATACAAAAACATCATACCACACTATACTTGGAATGACACCTCGGTGTAATGGTACACATAAAAATCATAACAGTTGAAAACCATCATATGCATATCCACGATTCGATCAAAATGTCAAATAAACAATTGAATCAAAGATTTTATAAATTAAAACCTTATTAACAATAGTCAAATGCTAAATGGGTGGTGGTTTAATAAATATGTAACCGAGGTGTGTTCGAGACCAAGGGGTTATAACCATGAAAACAACCATGTTCATAACAAAATAAGACAAATTGACAATAAACCATATGAACATTAACCCTTTGATGAGATCAAACATGAATTCCAGCTATGAGTATGAAAACAAAATCGAAAAGAAAGTACGCAGAAAGCGACGAGTAACAAGCGTTGTTTAATGAAAAATATTGTGACGAGTGACGAGAATTTAAAAACCTGTGTAGGCAGCTTGTAAAAATAGAGACTAATATGGCTGCCAACAAGCTCCTAGCCACTAAATATTCATAGGCGAAGGAGATGGCTGAGACTCAAGGCCACAAGGAGGAAATGCTGAAATTAATCATGGAGAAAAATGCATAGATCAAGGAGATGGAAGTTGAGCTAGATAATCTAGTCAAAGAGAAGGAGCATAGTTTTCCAATGGTTGTCATCCCACTGCAAGCATTTCCTCTCACAGGATTCAGTACAACATCAACAACCACTACAACATAACTTCCATCAACCATCCCAGTAATAGCCCTAAATGCTTCTGAGAAATTGGCAGAGTCAATGGAGGGCATGAATCTACAAGGAGAAGAAATCAAAAGACTACAAGAAGAGATCATAAACCTCCAGAAACGGAAATCTATGTTTCAATCAAGCTACAACACTGAGATGCATAAGTCACATAGGCTGACCCAAGAGATACATAAGTTGTAGAAAGAGACATTCATGGACAAGAAACTATCAGAGGTCAAGGAAAACATTTGGATGGATATATACCAGTTAATGACAGAGATATGGCCCCTTATACAAATTGTGTTTGAACGTCATGAACTTGTGCAGAGATCCATACAAGCCATTGATAAGATAAGGGGAGAATTGGGACAAAAGTATACTGAGGCCACATAAATCATCTGGTTCTTGAATTCCAAGACCAAATAAGAGTTGGAAGCATTTGAAATTGAGGATATGATAGAAACAATCCTTTAGGCCAAGAAAGTTTTGACCAAGAAGGGATTGATGCTACAGTTGGAGGAGAAAGCCCAAACAATGGACATTGGAGTACAGAGGTTTTTCAGCAAGGTGAACTCACTACACAAGAAGGGACTTCTAGGTTTAATAGTGATCAATGATAAGCTCATCACCCTGTCTGACTACAAGCAGAAGATCCTAGCAGTAGTGAAAGATAGTCCTAAATTTGCAGGCATACAAGGGATCATAACTAGAAAGGATTTATTAGAAACTCTACAGTTGGACCTGAGCATCCAACATGAGATAAAATACATATTCATCACCAATCTTACCTTTTCCAAGTATACAGAGATGGATGAAACATACAGAAGGATACTCAAGGTTTCCATCCCTAGTCAAAAGAGATGGGAAGACCTATGTGCCTTACTTGAGTAAAGGTGGCAGGGAAATCTGAGTCAGCATGAGGAAGACAGTCAAAGTCAAGTGGATGAATCAACAACTACTTTCCCAGAAATCAACACTTAGGATTCGAATACATCATCAACAGTCCTATTATTTTGTATTTTGTAATCTAGTTAGTTATATTTTTATTCCACCATATCCTAGTCATTAATGACAAGAACAAATGTGATTGTTGTATAAATACTTCTTACTTTGAAGTATTGAGGGTTGATTTTTTGCACCTACGAAACTATCTCTGTAATCTTTCTAAGAAGATCGACCAGTAATATAAGGACATATTTACATGATTCTTGTGTTTGGATGTTGGTGATGTTTATCTCGCTCTATTAATGTTTATCTTACTCTATAAATCATATTGTTTTCTATTTCTAATCGTTTAAAGGAAGTTAATGAACAAGATTTGTCTTGTGCACTCTGTTTCTGGTCTTTAAGCGATCTGCATGTGATTTCATCTAATATTGAGTGAATAAATTTTAATTACTTATTTACTTAGTTGAATATGTCACATGTTCTATCTTTCCACCACATTTAATCCTAATAGATCCAACATTCTTATTATCTCGCCCTGTGAAAAAATCTTATAAAAGATGTAATCAGATATTAATGTTTAACACAGGCCCCATAGCCCAATGGATGTTTAAAGAAATATTTTCAGCCAAATATTTATAAATAAAACAACAAACTTAGATTATTACAACTATCCTAATATCTAAAACTCAAACATATCTAAATCCTATAGAGAGATCCCTCTTTGAAACTGGTAGGGCTAGATGCCAGTTTCGAAAGCGGTTTTGGTAAGTTTCCTCTGTTAATTTCTTCTGCCCTTAACAAGTGCTGGGAATTATAGAGTGCTAACATAGTGGCGACCATTCTGGGAACTGAACAAACTTTCCATCCTTATGATTTCTTTTCCCTAGATAAATAAAACTTTATTTATGAACAATTAAAGATCTAACTTTCAAGAGATAATATTCAGAGGTTGTTGAAGTTTGTATATATTAATCTAGATTTATTAAAACTTAAGGTTATGGCTCCTAAAATAATTCACACTAGATCTCATCTTGATCCAGAACCTGTAACAACAGTAGATAATCCATAAAAGTTACTCAGAAAAAGAAACATTGTAGAAGGTCAAGGGAGTAACAATCCTCTTCATAGGGCTACTTCTCTTCCAGAGAAGCTTGTCACAATCTAGGACCTTGATTTTGACCTACATTTTGAGAAGAGCCTTTTCAGAACCAAATCTGATAGCTTTGTGAATGAAACAATCCTAGATCAAACCATCCTCTAGCATGGAACCCCTTAAAGAATTTCTGCTAGAATAGATTTTGATCAACGGTTTCTCCAAGAGTTTAAGAAGTTAGAAGACCTAGTATCCAATCTTGATCACGCTTTGTATAAAGCCCACTTTCAACATTCAGTTGAACTTTCTACCCTTACTATTGCTACAGCTTCTCTCAATACTCAAAAAACTCATTATGTATCTCCTAGCTCTACATCATCTACCTCTTCTGTCACTTCCCCACCAATCACACAGGTTGTCATTTAGCCTCCCCCACCAATCATGGCAGAAATATATTCTCCCCTGGTGTTAGATGATCCATTACATGCCATGCCACAGGACTATCAAACTGAGATTCCTTAGTTTGATGGTACTGGACCCCCTAATGCACAACAACATGTGGATAAAATGAATGATTACTTTGATTTGAAGGAAGTTGATGAGGCAGATGTCTAGATGATAATTGTTTCACAAAGTCTAATTGGAGATGTCAAAAAATGGTTTAAATCATTATGGGTTGCTAGCATTGTCGATATTGCTACTTTTCACCGAAGTTTTCTTGACAGATGGGAGGTAAAGAAAAACCCTCTCCAAATTTTATCTGAATATGAAAATATCAAAAGAAATCAAGAGGAAACAATACATGACTATTGCATTCATTTTAATAATATTTATAACACAATTCTTGCTAATATCAAGCCTCCTCAAGGCTTGGCCTTAATCAAGGTCCCTGATGGATTTGATGTTGATATGTCATACTAACTGAGAGAAAAAAATTATGCCACCCAGGAAGATATGCAAAAAAGTGCAGTGAGTATTGAAGCAAACTTATTAGCCAAAAGAGCTATGAGAAGAACATAAGGGAGGGTTACAATTAAAGAAGAACCTTTCACTTCTACTTCAGATACCAAAATTGATTCTTTAGTAAGGTCCATAGAGAGAATGATGGAAAGATTTAAAATAAATGGTAGAAACCCGCCTAGAGAGAACCAACCTGCTCTTCAGATTCGAAATCCTAATTTCAGAAGGAACCCTCATTAAATCAGATAGATAGAGCTCGAAGACCAAAGGGAACAAAGAGGTCTTGATCAATATATTAGGCCACCTCTTCAAGAAAACTATGTTGATATAGGGGACGAGGTAATTGATGAGTTGAATGAAATTTACATAAACCTTATGAGGGTTAACGATAATGATTCCATTTTTCTCACTCAGGAAGAACATGAACTTTTTCTCCTTTCACATACCGAAGTAGATGAGGAAGAGTCTGAACAACAGGCCTTTGATAATGCAACAATGGAAGTCCACAAACAATACAACTTGAGAAACAAGAATTCTAACGACAACCCAACTAAGAAGGCTGCTAAAACTAAGAAAAATGTTGAAGCCAATAAAACCTAAGATACTAATCCTAAGAAGGTTCCTGAAAAGAATAATTCAGAGACTCCTGCAAAAACAACTCCTGAATATCCACCAAAAACAACTCAAATAGAGGTTGCATCCACAACTCATCCAAGTAATATTGCATAGAAAACTATGGCTGATAAATTAGAATTATAGAGCCAAAGTAGAACTTCAACCACTTTCAGCTTGGAAAGTGAATTGGCCAAACTAAAGATTCCTATTCCTTTGACAGAACTAATGAACAAAAATTCTTACAGATCACAGGTGATCAAGGCATTGAATATAGAGCCATGAGTAGGCATAGACACTGTGAATGTAGTTGATGATCAACCTGAGCTGATGTTTGATCCAGAGGTTGATGGAAAAACTGACAATGGTTATGTTCCTCCTTTCTACATCAGTCTAAATATCCATGAAAAGACATTACATAACACTATGCTGGATTCTGGTGCTTCCAACAATCTTATGCCCAAGGTTGTGATGGAGAAGTTGGGTCCTGATATCACCAAGCCTTACAAGGACTTATACTCCTTTGATTCTAGCAAGGTTAAATGCATAGGTCTGATCAAAGACTTGTGCATCACCTTGGCTCAAATCCCAACTAAAAGCATGGTGATGGATATTATGGTTGCAGATATTCCCCCGAAATATGGTATGTTATTATCTAGATCATGGGGTGCCAAGTTAAAAGGTACTTTACAGTTAGACATGTCCTATGCCACCATTCCTGTATTTAATCAACAGAGAATATTGTACCGAGAGACTTTGATGAAGTATATGGTCAGTAGTCAAGAGAAACTACATAACTATCCATTGTACTTTGTTCATTTTGACTAGTACTCTTTCATTTTATATAATGATGGTGACTTGGACAGTCAAATTGCACAATTAGAAGATGATTCATCTAGCCTGGAGGAAAATCAAGTAATCACTGAGGAAAGTAAAATGATGATAACAAAAATTGATGAATCAACATAAAATTTATGGAGTATGTATTTTGATGGAGCTATTAGAAAAGAAGGAGATGGAACTGGGGTCTGGGTACATAATCATAAATCAAGGTATTCAGAAACCCACTCTTATAAATTAAATTTCTAGTGCACCAATAACATAGCTGAGTATGAAGCATTGATGCTCGGCCTGAAGTTGTTGAAGAAAATTGGTGCCAAAAATATTATGGTAAGAGGTGATTATGAACTTGTCATTAAACAAATCAAAGGTGAGTATTCTGCAAAACATCCTAGACTCAGAGCTTATAGAAATGTTGTTTTAGATTTTCTAAAATATTTCATTGAAATTGACTTCCAGGTAATTCCCAGAGGCTAGAACATACTTGCATACGGACTGGCTACTTTGGCAGCCATGTGTAAAATACCTTTCCATCCAAATAACAAATACACAGTGGAGGTGAAATGCAAACCAACTATTCCAAACAATATCAGGTATTGGAAAGTATTTGGAAACGATGAACAAATTGAATATTTCCTGCAGTCAAAAAATGATTTTGAGTGTACAAATATTAATGTAGATAGTGATGACGATAGTGTAAATAAACTAGACTTGGAAAATGATAGTGTAAATAAAGTAGATTCAGATGAAATAAATGAAAAATACGAAGACTTAGATATTTTGCAACTGGAGAATAATGTTTTACCTAGAGGCATGGTTCCTTTAGAAGAATTGTTTGATTTCAACGATGTAGCAAAAAAGACCAAAATTGAACCTATTGGAAAACAGGTCTAGGAATGTAATATAGGAACAGAGGAAAAACCCAAAATGATTAAAATGTCTAAATCTCTACCCCCTGAGCAAAAATACAAATATATTGAACTGTTCAAGGAATTTTTAGATGTGTTTACTTGGAGCTATGAGGATTTAAAGTCTTATGACACCAGTATCATACAACAAAAAATCCCAATAAAAGAAGAACATAATCCTTTCAAGAAGAAACTTAGGAGAATCAATCCAAAGTTATTGCCCCTGATAGAAAAAGAGATAAAGAAAATGTATGATGCCAAAATAATAGTCCCCTTAAGATTTTCAAAATGGGTTTCCAATCTAGTTCCTACCAGAAAGAAAACAGGATAAATTAGGCATTGCATTGATTTTAGAAACCTCAACAAGGTTTCTCTTAAAGATAACTATCCTTTGCCTAAAATGGATCAGATCTTACAAAAGGTAGTTGGATCCAGTAGGATATCTTTGCTAGATGGTTTTTCTAGCTATAACCAAGACCTTGTCCACCGTGATGACAAGGAGAAAAAAACTTTCACTACACCCTGGGGAACTTTCATGTATGTGAAAATGCCCTTTGGTTTGATGAATGTTGGTGCCACATTCCAAAGAGAAATGGACATTGCCTTTGTGGACGAGCTTGGTATATTTATAGTCATATACTTGGATGAAGTTACTGTCTATTAAAAATCATATGAGGAACATCTACAACACCTCAGACGAGTGTTTGAAAAGTGCAGAAAGTTTGGGATCTCATTAAATCCCAAGAAAACTATTTTTGGTTTAGAAGAAGGCAAACTGTCAGGGCATATAGTCTCTAAATATGGAATCAAGATAGACCCCAATAGAATTGTGGCCATCCAAAAGTTAGACCATTATAGGAACATTAAGTAATTGCAATCCTTCATAGGAAAAATAAATTTTATGAGAATATTCTTACCCAATTTGGAAGAACTCCTCAAGAACATTACAAATATGCTTAAAAAAGATACAAAATTAAAGTGGAACACAGATGCTAAAAAATCCTTTAAGCAAGTAAAACATGCACCTACACAAGCCCCTATATTAATCAGTCCAAATTACACTAAATATTTCTATTTATTCTCTTTTGCATATGAACACACCATTGCAGTGGTCTTTTTGCAGAAAAACAGTGAAGGACATGAACACACCATAGCCTTTTTCAGCAAGTCATTGAGAGATGTTGCACTAAACTAAAACATAATGGAGAAACATGCTATTACCTTGGTAAAAGCAATTAAAGATTTTAGAGTCTACATTGTCCATTCACATACCATTGCTTATGTTACAAATGCAGTGGTGAAAGACATACTGACTCAGGAGAACCCATATGGTAGGAGAGGGAAATGGATTAGTGTGATTCTTGAATATGATATAGAAATCAAACCAACGAAACTGATCAAGGGTCAAGGTTTGGCCAAACTCATGGCTGAATCAAAGTTTCATGCTTTAGATATAAAAAAATTAGTTGTAGTTGATGAACAGGGAATGAAGGCAACTCCACATGTCAAAGAGGTATTCTAAAATTATCCATGGTACGTAGACCGTATCTTTGTATTGCATAATTTACACGCTCCTCTTGGTCTAACTAAGACTAAAGCTAGATTATTAAAACTTAAATCATTGAAATATTGCATTCTGAATGGAAATCTTTACTGGAAAGATGTTGGTGGCATTTTACTTAATTTTTTATTGAAATATGAAGCTAACAAGGCATTGCAGGAGTTCCATGAAGGTGATTGTGGTGGGCATTTAAATTGGAAAGCTACCGCTAACAAGATTATCATATTTGGTTTTTACTGGCCCACCTTGTTTGCAGATGTCCATAAAAAGGTAACCTATTGTCACAAGGGCCAAGTCTTTGAAGGAAAAATGAAACTTTTTCCTTAACCCTTGCAACCTGTTTTTGTGGAGGCTCCATTCCAGCAATGGGGTTTGGACTTTATTGGTGAGATTCACCCACCCTCATCAAGCTAGCATAAGTGGATCCGCACTTCTACAGACTACTTCACAAAGTGGATTGAAGTTGTACCCTGCATGCAAGCCACTGAATCTGTCATTATTAAATTCTTGGAAACTAATATTTTATCTCATTTTGGATGCCCTAGGAAGATTATAACTAATAATTCAACATCGTTCAAATCAAAAAAGTTAATAGAATTTTGTAGCAAGTACCATATTACTTTGGGACACTCCATAACCTATTACCCTTGGGGAAATGGGTTAGCTGAGTCCTCAAATAAAAGTCTGGTAAATATCATAAAGAAGATGTTGTGGGAAAATAATAAATCTTGGAACAACAAGTTGGTTCATGCACTTTGGGATAAAATGTTAACCACAAAAAGATCAATTGGTATGTCCCCATATCAGTTGGTATATGGAATTGATGTTGTTTTCCTCACCTCTTTGGGTGTTCCTGTTATGAATTTGTTGCAAGAAGTATAGGCAGAGCCCAATGATATTCAAAGGAGAATCAATCAGGTGATCTAACTCCAACAGTCCAGAGAGGAGGTGTATAACCAGACCTAGGTAATCCAAGGGAACATCAAGAAGATTTATGACAGAAGAACCAAGGAGGATGATTTTGAATTGGGTGATTTAGTACTGAAGTGGGATTCGAGAAATGAAGACAAGGGAAAGCATGGAAAGTTAGACAGTTTGTATAAGGGACCTTACATCATCCAGGAATATAAAGGAAACAATGCATTCTTACTCAAGGACAGTGATGGAGTAGACCTGCCAAGAGGACCTATAAATGGCAGGATGCTCAAACATTATGTTCCACCAGAATGAAGATCTTAGTCACTCATCCGATTGTACAAACCACTTTTAATTTTACTTTCATGTCATGTGTGAGGTGACGTTTACCAGATGGTTGAAGCCCGAATATAAGACCCTAAGCCACTGATCTGGATCACCAATTTTATAATAAAAAAAAAGAAGATCAGGATGCAGAAAAAACATTGAGGAAGGAGATTCAAAGCAGTAGGTAGCTAGATTCTTGGCACCTCACAAGGAGAGCACCATCCCCAACTGGAGCCATTGTTATAAACCTATGTTTCACAGGATCACCTGGTGATTATAATATCCTCTTCTAGTTGTATTATATTGTAAATAATGTTTTATTATGCAAATGATTTACAAAGAAAAAGAAAAGAAAAGAAAAAAAAAATACAAAAAATCAAGAGGGTATAAAAATAGAAAAGAAAAGGATAAAACCCCATGAAATAGTTTGTATTGATTCATACTATCTAACCATGACCAAGATATTTCAATTTATGCATATAATATAGTGAATAAATTTGGCTAAACAGTTTAATCTTAGCCAAATTAGATAGGTTAGTGAATAAATTTGATCAAACAGTTTAATCTTGGTCAAATGTCTTAGGTTAGAGTAATTTTTGACCCAACAATTTAATCTGGGTCAATGTGCTAGGTAAATAGATTAGGATATAGGTTAGCATGTATTATTTCAATAAAATTGATGAAAGTGTGATTAAAATGCCTTTGATTTGAGTTGAAATGATGTATTTTTTACCCCTTGGTGACAAAATAAAGAAAGGGGAGATAAAACCCATAAAATGTTTATATCCTAAGTTTTTTGGTGATATGACAACTTTGTCTCTTTGTGGATAAATTGCGCGCTAATATCAATGGTTGATCCAGATGTGCTCAGATCTATGGTCGACAGAGAATATCAGACCCCCTTGACCTTTCTTCCTTTAACTGTGGGGGGAGTCCGAGTTGGTGGTTTTCCAAGCGTGGGCCCCTCATAACGTGTCACACTCCTGTTAACTCGGACCCTCCTCACTCCTTACCGCTTACTGCCTACCCCCCCCTTCAGGTAAACCTCCAAAACACTCATCCATACCACCTTCGTGCTCTGCCGCCACACTCCACTACCCTGCCTACACGTCACACTCCACTCACTTGTCGCTCGTCACATCCCATCCACCTGTTGGCCATCCATTACCCTCCACATCACCTCCATCCACCAATTATCCATTCAATTCCTTCCACATCACATCCGATATGTCTGTTGGCCAATCAATGTAGTCAACCATTACCGTTACCTGACCGACTCACCATCCGCTCCATAACGGACACCCCTTTCAACCATTTAACGCCATTCTTTCGCCATTTTTCACTGTTCATCGATCCAGACTCAATCGATGCCATCATTTCCCGTTATCAAGACAACCTCCATCAAGATTACATTTAACAACCACCAATCAATCTTGGTAAACACAGTTAACAACATTTTCCATTTGCAGGTATCAATTTGATCATTGTGCCCAAGTCCAAAGCCACCGAAACTGAAGAAAAACATTTCCTCCCTCCTCTTGTTGACCTGGATCACATACCCTTGGCCGATAAAGATTATTTAATTTCAGATTCGAAGTGTGAATTCGAATTGTTCAAATTACACTTCTAGCTCAAGGATATTTTTTTGGATCAAAGCGACGTGATCAGACTCTAGGAGTCCAATCTTCCACTATATCGTTTTCCCCAGACATACCATTTTCCTGAATTTTCCCCGAAATTCCAAGCTCACTACCTTCCCGGCCAAAGGGTCATTGTCTCTTCGTCTGGAGAAACTCTTTTCACCATCACCCCTGAAACGATAAATCAAATACTGAAGATACCCAAAAATGATTCTGCCTCCCCCTTATCCATTGAAATTTTGACTGAGCTATATTAGAAATTGTCTTTCCTACATAGAGCTCAGATATTTGAAATTTTCCTACCAGAAAATGCTCAATTACCCAAAAATAATCCCACATATCATTCCTCCATCTTCTCAACCAAAGGTAACCAGATCATCTCATCCCTATGTTGCCTGCTAGGGTATTAATCTAATGAATGGGTAGATGAACCCATTATGGGTTTTCTATCCATTTTCTCCACTGAGGAAAAGGCTACTACACAGTTTAAACACAATTAGTTTATAGCTAACAACATCCATGAAAAGTTGTTCAAGTTTTCTACATAAGGTATGTTCAGGTATTCTTCAATATTGGTGTACATGTTCCTCTTTTTCCAAGCAGACAAGTTCTCCTTCTCCCAGCACAAGTTGGACCAAGATGGTAACCCTCAACCTATGACTTACTGGACATCCATAGTGAGGAAGAACTCATCTGATTTCAACTTAAAGAATTTCATTGACCAATTCTACCATCCAGTGGTATGCATGCTCAGTGGAATAACATAAACAAGGATAAACGAGGAAATTCAGAGAATTATACACTTGTGAGACCTAGCTAAAACAGGGGACTGGTATGTCTACCAAGATCATACAGAAATTAGGATCTACATATGTGAATTATCCCGTTACAAGATACCAAATTATTTTCCTATCAGGATATTCATTCTGGAATATATTAGTGATATTCACTTTGTAGCTTTCAAGAAGAAACAACAACTCGGGAACAAAGGTCAGATAGGTTCTTTCATTTGCAACAGCAAAGTTGTAGGGGAAGAAGCCAACAAGTTGTTAAAGGACATGAATTTCAGTCTAAGTTTTCCGTGGAAATATGACCCTTGTGGAATTATTGCATAAACCAGGCTTAAGAACAATATTTCTCCCTACGCTCATGTGCCCAAACCTGAAATCGAGAAATTCATGAACCAGACCGAGTGGGAAGTAAACACTCTTCTAGACATAGAACAACAGCCTTCACCAACCAGAATTTCACATACCAATACTCCACAGGTAAAAACATAGAAGAGGGCTAGGAAAGAAGTCTCTCCCTTAGTCACAGAAGTCTCAGCAGAAGACTTTTAAGTCTACAGGAAGATGACCAAAACTAGCCATAGACCTGACAGGTCCAGAGAAGAAGAAACTCAATCCATCATAGTTTTGGAAGGACCACTCTCATCACTCTTCTTAGGTAGCCAACATACAATGTCTACTTCCTCATCCAAAAAATAGGTTGATACCACATTGTCAACTAAGTCCTCACAGGAGCCTGCGGGACTTAATATTTTTGAGAAGTATAACTTGATTAAAAAGAAGAATGAGTTGTTGACCAACAACACCTACGCACAGTTTTGGAAGAAAAAATTGACAACACATCACAGGTTATTATCTGCCTTCGACACAAATAAAGGAAGGATGCATATGGCATTCCTGCAGGCACATGCTCCTCATCCCAAGTCAGTTTTTAATTACAAGAGGGCCACATTTGAATTTGATTTCAAAGAGGTGCATCTAGCAGATCAAATGGATATGCATAGACAGACCAGGGAGATGATTTTCTCCACCCTGGAAAATACCTGCATAACTATTGCAAAGTTGCAGGTCTCCTTAAACAATGTCCAGTCTCAATTGAAGCTAGAGAAGAGATCCTCCCTAGAAAAAGATAACAATATCGAATCTTTGGAGGAGCTGGTACTCAAAATTGGATATGATCCATCAAATGTTAAGGCAACCAAGGAACTTCTAAAGAAGAAGAATGTTGACATAGCCTCCTTAAGGAAACAACTGAAGCTCCCAGCCACTGAATATTCATAGGCGAAGGAGATGTCTGAGACTGGAGGCCACAAGGAGGAAATGTTGAAATTAATCATGGAGCAGAACGCATAGATCAAGGAGATGGAAGCTGAGCTAGATAAGATAGTCAAAGAGAAGGAACAAAGTGTTCCAATTGTTGATACTGAGAGGGGGGTGAATCAATATCAAGTACAATTTAAAAACCTCTTTCAACTTATACTTAAACCATTCAATTATATCCAATGAGCAATGAACAATAGTATAAGAGTTACACCAATACACCACAATACACCATGCACAATATATGAGAAATAATCAATAGTTTTTGTTC
>ML787829.1:308231-339504 GCA_009831015.1 Picea engelmannii | reverse complement strand
TTCATCTTCTTCTTTACATTCTTCAGTGGTTAATGCTATTTGACAATCTTCATTGTTTGGAATCTCTTTCCTTCTCCATACTGTGGTTGGCATAGGGACATATTCATTCATATATCTGCAATCTCGTGCTTTGTGACCAAGATAATTCCATTTGTAGCCTACAATATTTTTGTCCATCAATGGGTAAAATGAATTATAAATTCTGTTGAGAAATCCACGATTATTTCCATGACTTTTGTTTACACCATTCATGTTTCTTGCGTATTTGTTCCTTTCATTGATTCTGCAATTAATTGCCTTATGTCCAAAATTTTTGCAAGTATAACAATGACCAAGAAATAAATTTTGATACCTAGGAGTAAGTGACCTTGTTTGTGATGTAGTCTATCTGGGTTCATGATCTACTCTTCTATAGTTTCATTCATACTGATTGAAGCTTCTTTGATTCCTGAAGGTAGGAAGTCTTCTTGGAAATTCATCTCTTTTGTAATCATTCCTTCTTTCTGGTATCCTGGTCCACTTCTCATCAATTGTTTGTGTAGCTCTTTCTTCAACCTTCTTGTTGGTATTTGAATATTTTTTGTATGAAGTTTTACCCATGCATCCAAGATCTGTTAATTCTTTTGGCACTTGAGAGTTTCTTAAGCTCTTCCTCAATGAGACAACTTCTTGTTCAAGTTTCTCACAATCGTCTTCTTTCTTTATCATTTGGACCTTCTTTACTTCTGCTATTCTTCTTGCTTCTTCGAGTAGAGTTTTCAAGGAAATGGTTTCTTCTCTTAGTTTATGAAAGTCTTCTAATTGTTTCTTTAAGCTTACAACTATCTTTTCACAACTAACCAATTCACTTCTTAGTTTTCTTTGCGTGTCTTTGAGCTTGCTATTTTCAATCTCAACATGCTTCAATTTTCTAAGATTATCATCTTCTTGTTGAATAATTTTTTCTTTATGATTTTCTTCTTCTTCATTGGAATTTTCTTCTTCAGTGTCATTTCTTTCAATCCTTGGATGAGGACATTCAAATTCAACGTGACCTACTTCTTCACAATTAAAGAAAAAGAACTGACCTCTATTTTCTTCTTTGAAATTTGAGATGTTGTAATCTTCTTCAACTTCTTCTTCTTATTCTGCTTCTTCCCTTGCATAAAGTTCTTGTAGCCTGTCCCAAAGATCTTTTGTTGATGCACATGATCCCACCTTGGATTTCACTGAATCTGTCAATCCA
Organism: Picea engelmannii; assembly: GCA_009831015.1. Taxonomy (NCBI): domain Eukaryota; kingdom Viridiplantae; phylum Streptophyta; class Pinopsida; order Pinales; family Pinaceae; genus Picea; species Picea engelmannii. Next base: position 338,279 of record ML787829.1, on the reverse strand, counting down.
TCCAGGATGGTATCTATTGCCAGTTTGTTGTTCCTTTTTTCTTCCTTCTAAGATGCAGTCTTTGGTTTATTCAAAGAATTGTGTCCTGAAGCAATTGAGATCCAAACATCTTCCCCAAGAGCTTTCAAGTAAGTTTCCATTCTATTTTTCCAGTATTAAAAATTGCTTCCATCAAATGGTGGAATCCCATTTGGAATGTTTCCTTCCATTTCTGCATAGGATATTCCTTCTAGTGGTTAAACTGTACTGAAGGTAACCCTCTCTGATACCAATTGTTGATACTGAGAGGGGGGTGAATCAGTATCAAGTACAATTTAAAAAACTTTTTCAACTTATACTTAAACCATTCAATTATATCCAATAAACAATGAACAATAGTATAAGAGTTACACCAATACACCACAATACACCATGCACAATATATGAGAAATAATCAATAGTTTTTGTTCAAGGGAAGTAATGACTTCCAAAGGTAGCTACAGCTTCCAAATGTAAAGGGAGGGATAAACCTCCAAGAGGAAGATACAATCCTCCAATATCAAGACAGATTTGAACTCTCCATCCTTTCCCCTTCCTTCCACCCAAGAATATATGAGAGATAATAAAACTTTACATTAAATCATCACCATCAACCAATCATCACATAGAACCTGCTAATGCTTCATGAGACTTCTTCAATTTATGCAATTATTCAATTCTTGGAGTACTCTGATACTGTAGATAATATTACTCAATGTATTCTCTGAAACTCCTCCAATTTTCACTCCTTGAATCCTCCCCAAAAGGAGGTTATAGAAAGAATGGTAGACTTTATTCAATTATGGTCTGTTCAGAAGACCCAACGTGTATAGCATGCCCCACGCTCAATATTTAACATCCGATTCTAAAACTTGCACACAAGAAACTGAAATCCGTACTCTTTCCAATGGAAGTTGTCCCACTTCATTTGGATTCTGTATGATGAAGTTATGACTATTTTACCCGGAACACCTGTTTATTGACTAGCTTCAAGACTGGTCACAAACCCTATCTTCCACAGAGTGTATCTCCATAATTATAGAGAATCAAGAGCTTAAATTGTTACTAGAGGTACCTTGATATGTCTTCTCAATACCATAGCAATTTCACCGTCTGAATCGTTCTATAAAAAAAGTTATTTCAAAAATGGTAAGATGACCTGAAAATAACATACCTTAGAACACATCACCAAAAGACTTCATCCTCCCTTGAAATATGGCCTTCTTTTACTTCTTATTCCCTCTGAAATTCGACTTGTATCAAATGAATGTATAATTATGTTTATTTATACCATTTATGTCACTTCCTTTTAACATTAGGTCCGACCTGACACTTTCTTATTTTGTAATTCTTTTATTTAATTATCTTCAGGGCCTACATGTACAATTCACTTTGTGATCTTCCAAAATTCATTTCTCCTCAACCATGAGGATCCACGTGACATGCCACATACCACCAGAAACAACATGATGTATACTATCCATACATGGGTGTTGTATCTACATGTGCATTTTCCTTCATGTCCAAATACCTTCCTCAATCTTGCGGTCCAAAACCCATGACTAGGGTTGACATCAATGACAACAACCAATCTTTCAACACCAATGACTGTCATCCCACTGCAAGCAGTTCCTATCATAGGAGTCAGTACAACATCAACAACCACTACAACATAACTTCTATCAACCATCCCAGTAACATCCCTAGATGCTTCTGAGAAATTGGCAAAGTCAATGGAGGACATGATTCTGCAAGGAGAAGAAATCAAAAGACTAGAAGAAGAGATCAGAAACCTATAGAAACTAAAATCTATGTTTCAATCCAGCTACAACACTGAGATGCATAAGTCACAGAGGCTCACCCAAGAGATACAGAAGTTGCAGAGAGAGATAGTCATGGCCAAGACACTGTCAGAGGCCAAGGAAAACATTTGGATGGATATCTTCCAGTCAATGAAAGGATATGGCCCCTTATACAAATTTTGTTTGAACAACATGAACTTGTGCAAAGAGCTAGACAAGCCATTGATAATATAAGGGGAGAATTGGGAGAAAATCCTACCGAGGCCACATAAATCATCAGGTTCTTGAATTCCAAGACCAAAGAAGAGTTGGAAGCATTGGAAATTGAGGATAGGACAGAAACAATCCTTGAATTCAAGAAATTTTTTACCAAGAAGGGATTGATGCTATAGTTGGAGGAGAAATCCCAAACAATGGATATTGAAGTGCAGAGGTTTTTCATAAAGGTTGACTCATTGCACAAGAAGGGACTTCCAGGTTTACTAGTGATCAATGATAAGCTCATCACCCCGTCTGACTACAAGCAGAAGATCCTAGCAGTAGAGAAATATGGTTCTAAATTTGCAGGCATATAAGGGATCATAACTGGAAAGGCTTTCTTAGAAACTCTACAGTTGGACCTGAGCATCCAACATGAGACAAAATACATATTCATCACCAATCCTACCTTTTCCAAGTATACAGAGATGGATGAAACATACAGAAAGCTACTCAAGGTTTCCATCCCTAGTCAAAAGAGATGGGAACACCATGTGCCTTACTCGAGTAAAGGTGACAAGGACATCCGAGTTAGCATGAGGACGACAGTCAACTTCAAGTGGATGAATCACCAACTACTTTCCCAAAAATTAGCACTTAGGATTCAGATACATCATCATTAATCCTATTATTTTGTATTTTGTAATCTAGTTAGTTATATTTTTATTCCGCCATATCCTAGTCATTAATGATAGGATCAAATGTAATTGGATTCAGATACATCATCAACAATCCTATTATTTTGTATTTTGTAATCTAGTTAGTTATATTTTTATTATGCCATATCCTAGTCATTAATGATAGGATCAAATGTAATTGTTGTATAAATACTTCTTACTTTGAAGTATTGAGGGTTGATTTTTTGCACCCAGGAAGCTATCTCTATAATCATTTTTAGAAGATCGACCAGTAATAAAAGGACAGATTCATAGGATTCTTGTGTTTTGATGTTGGTGATGTTTATCTCACTCTACTAATGTTTATCTTACTCTATAAATCATATCGTTTTCTGTTTCTAATCGTTTAAAGGAAGTTAATGAACACAATTTGTCTTGTGCACTCTGTTTCTGGTCTTTAAGCGATCTGCATGTGATTTCATCTGATATTAAGTGAAGAAATTCTTAATTTCTTATTTACTTAGTTGAATCTCTCACATGTTCTATCTTTCCACCACATTTAATCCTAATAGATCCAACATTCTTATTATCTCACCCTGTGAAAAAATCTTATAAAAGTTGTAATCAGATATTAATGTTTAATATAGACCCCATAGCCCAATGGATGTTTAAAGTAGTACTTTCAGCCAAATATTTATAAACAAAACAACAAAATCAGATTATTACACCTATCCTAATATCTAAAACTCAAATATATCTAAATCCTGCAGAGATATCCCTCTCTGAAACTGGCAGGGCTAGATCCCAGTTTCGAAAGCAGTTTTGGTAAGTTACCTTTGTTAATTTCTTTTGCCCCTTAACAGCCTCTGCGAATTACAGAGTGATAACATTTGGTATTCAACTAGATCTAGCTATGGTCATCATAACGTACAAATTACCCATAAGGTGACATTAGTGAGGGCATGTGTCATTGATTCTAGAAAGGCACTGTTGAAGGCATGAGGTGAAAATGTTAGCATGGGGATGGAAAGTGAACATAGGGAAACAATGATAATTAAGATCCATCAAAGGTAGGAGGAGAGAGTTGAGAGGAAGTAAATTTCATGGAAATGAATGTGACCTTATAGCTATAGGCTACAAGATGCAACTGCCAAATATAACCTCTTAGGGAATATAGAAAGGGAGTGGTGACTAGTCTCGACTAAGGAATGCCATATTGAATTCATCCCTAATCAAGATAATGAACTAAAGGGAGATAATAAAATATGAACGGATCGAGGAAATAGGTGGTGAATAAGAGAAAATATAAGACAAGGAAGAGAGGACTAGAAATGATAGGATAATAAAGGTATGATAGGCTATGATTAAGGGACTAGAAAAATGGAAGGAGGGGAGAAAACAAGGAGAGTAATTGTTACCCTAAGAATATCAAGGTGATAATTGAGGATAAAGAGATGGGTAAGACTACCCATAAAGAACCATCAAATGGACAAGTAGTAGGATGGAGTTCCCTACGAATAAGGATAATAATTCCAGCCTAAGGGATCTTGGATGAAAAAGAGAAAGAAGGGGTAGATTCCATTGGTGAAGGAGGAGTGGAAGGAGGAAGGATCTATTGTAAAGGAAGAGGTTCCAACATGGGAAAAATACAAGGAAGAATGTCACTTGGTCATTGAGGGATTGTGTGAGGATGAGGAGGCATTGATGTAATATTGGTAACTAAATGGATACCACCCATTGTAGTCAAAGTGTGCTAGAAAGGGCTCATTATATAATTTTTTAGAGGCCATGTTAATACTACCTATGAAATGAGATGAATTCTTGATGGGATCAAGAGGCACATCCTCCCACTATTGGGTTGGGGAAATACTCCAAATGTATCTAATTTAGACTCATATTTGGGTTAAGAAGGAAAAGTGTTAAGCTGAGAACATACATTTTGTTTCATAGAAGTGTCTTGTTGATATGAAATATATTGTATTAGAGAAGTTCCATGTGGAGAGGTAGAATATTGGATTGGGATTATATATGGTGAACCTCATTGGTAAGAGGACCAATTATTCTATTGAAGGATGTGATATTGAGATGTAGTGTGAATATTGTTCTTATGATACTTACACCACTTTTTTAAACCAGGGAAAGGGCAAACATTTAATTCTTTAGATTAGTTGTATGTGTGTTTGTCTAAGGAGGGGGAGACTAATGTTCCTAACATTGGTTAGGTGGATGTAAATAGGGATGAATAAAAGGAAAGGATAGATTTTTATATTTGGAAACTTGTTCAGGAGAGAAGGTATTCCTAAGAGAGTATTTAAGTTTAATAAATTCTCCAAGGATTCTCTCTTCAAGTTATTGCATTTAGGGAATGAGTTTATTGCATGTACTACATGGGGTAGTGGTTTGTATGTTATGGGTTTGTATGATATCATTTTTAACTTCCCTCTCAAGGGATGAGTAAGTCCTGCAACTTGTAACTACCATCTAGGAACATCATAGTGCAAGATCTCAACATTCAGGTGTCTTATTCTATGCATAACAACAATAAACCCAATTCAAATCCAACCATTGGGAGTTATCTACAATCCATTTATACCTCTAGAAGGAACATACCAATTTTTCCACCATTTTGGTGATCCCCTGAGCGTCTTTGTCTCTTCTAAGTGTGTTCGAGTCTCCTCTTTTTCTTGTGTTGTGGTGTAGGGCCTCCTTGTCTCCTTGTTGGGCTAGACTGCACAATTCACGCGGGTAAATGTTCGATGGTTCTCTCCAATATGGTATCCACTGCACCAGGGGTTCTCTCCTCCCTCTCGGGACAGAGAGCCTCATCCAAACCCATAGAGAGTCTCGTCCATACCTCACATAGAGCCTCGTCAAGACCTCACAGAGAGTTTCATCCAAACCCAAACCAAGACTATGAGAAAACTCACAACCATAACTCAACTCATGAAAAAATACCTCATAGGGAGCCTCATCTAAAATCGAACCAAGACTGTGAGAAAACCCGCAACTAGAACTCAACTCATGAGAAAATACCTCACAGGGATCCTCGTTCAAACCTGAACCAAGAATATGGTCTCCACGTGGGGCTTGAATATGATCTCCACACACTCAGAATAATTTGAGTTTTGGGTTTTGGTCTCCATGCGCGCGCTCAAAATTGAATATGCTAGAAAGAGATATCTATTCTTGTAGTGTATATTTAACCTATTTTTCAGAGATAATGAAGTTGTGCTTCGTGCTTATTTTGTCTTCTTCCACCAAAAATATGCACACGTTGTTATTACAATGGTTAAAAAATTGACATTAAAACTATTAGAACACCCTTTATATGGAATATTTGGTCCAAGAATGGGATGTTGTCCTTATTAAAAGGATTTCCTCACCAATAGTGGATTCCTTGGCCTAATCCATGTTTTTAGGTCTAAAATCAGTGGCTTCTAATGCACTATAAAATTCTTCTAGGTCATGGTGTGGGCCAAAAACCTAACTTTTTAGCCTAGAGAATATAGTTCTATGGACCAAATATTTAGTGTGAATTATATGGGTTGAAGGTATTCAACACATGGGAATAATTACAAGGTCATAGGCATAATGGATGGTTCTTGGGTCTTTAATCATAGTTAAAGGGGGAAACAAGAGCCTTCGGCCCTAAACCTTAATTAGAAAGCTCAAGCACCAAGGATGAGTCCTCAAACCACCACATATTACCTTTATAGGGTATCATTAATGTCCAAATTGGATATGGGATCCATGACTAGGTTATTTATGAACCAATAATTAGTATTAAGGTCTAACCAATGCCAAGGGAGAGAAATAATGGCCTTATGTCCTAAATGAAGAATCTCGAGTCAAGCACCAAAAATAAAAACCATGAAGATTCTCAAGTTATGCCAATGAAATCATCCTTGAACCATGACACAGGACCTTCATATGGTATCTTTTGCCTACTAGAGGGATATGGGTGCCATGATTAAACCACAACAAAGGCCCTAAAAAAGAACATGTCTCGGTTCCACACATGGCATAGTTATTCGATACATGGTTAGGGTTTTGTATCACTTCAGTGGGATATGAGGGCCCTAAATTTCACTTGTTAGGCTCAATCATCATGAACAACACCTAGAAATCACAACTAAATCCCTCTCTAGGGGGTGCTTAGCATCAGAGTTGGATAAGGACACCATTAGGAGGTTTTTTGTAGTAAGGATGGGTAGAGAGGCCTTAACCATGGTTGAGGAAGGAAAACAAGTACCTAAGGATCTTGTTGAATATTTTTAGGCTTGAGAGCCTTGAATAAGTCCTCAAACCAACACATAACTCATTTGTAAGGCTTCCTTGAAGGCCTCCAAGTAGGATACATGTGCCATGAATAGGTTTTGTTACCTAGAAATGGATCTTAACACCTAAAAATGGTTAAGGTGGGAGTAAAGTAATTAATCCATAATTTAACCTTCTCAAGCTTATGCTCCATGAACAACACCTAGAAACCATGAAATGAGCTCTCACTTCAATGTCTTTGGCCTAATATTTGGACATGAGTGCCATTTATATGTTTTTCATACTACATATGTGTCTCGGGGCCTTGACCATGGTTTGGGTAAGGAAACAAGCCTCAATCCATTAACCATGGTCAAGGGAGGGAAGAAACAACTCAAGCCCCAAACATATCATATCTAGCTCAAGCACCATGAACAAGTCATCAACTCACCACACAAGACCATGGATGGGTCACAAGACCTTAGCTATCATCAAAAAATGAAATCAAGTGCCTTATAATATTGTTGAATATTTTGAAGATCAAGAGCCTTGAACAAGTTCTCAAACCAACATAATAGAACTTTGGCCTTTAAGAGGGATATATGCATCATGATTAGTTTTTTCACATTGAAAATGAGTGTAGAGGCATAAACATGGAAAGTTGGAAACAATGGCCTAAAGCCCTAACTAAACCTTCTCCATCTCAACCACCATCAAAAACACCTAAAAACCATGACATGAGTCCTCTTTGGGGAGTCTTTGGTATCCGAGTTGAATATGGGTGACATTATGAGGTCTTCTTCATCATGTATGGGTTTTAGGTTCATGACTATAGTTGATGAAAGGAAACAAGAGTCTTCAACTCTAAACCTTTCTTATCAAGCTCAAGAAGCATAGAAGAGTGGTCAAACCACCACATATGACCTATTTAACATATTATTCACCTCCAAGTGGAATTTGGGCACCATAAATAAGTTAGTTTTCAACCAAGAATGGGTCTCAAGGTCTAACCAAGATCAAGGGAGGGAAACAAGGGACATGTACCCTAAGTGAACATTCTTAGGCTTAACTTCTATGAACAACAACTACAACCCACACAACTTCTCAGGATATAGTGTTGGATGAGTCCTTGAGCCATCACATAGGACCCTTGTAGGTTATTTTTGGACTATTTGAGTGATACAAGTACCATGATTAAACCAAAAAATATGCCCTAAATAAAAATCTGTCAGACCCCCAATTAGGAATGGTTCTCAGAGTTGTAGTTGGTGTTCTTTAGAATCCAAAGTAGGATATGGTGTCATGAGTAGTTTTTGTACAATATAAATGGGTATTGATGGATTAACATGGTTAATGGGGAAAGAAGGGTCTTAAGCCCTAACTAAACCTTCTTGAGCTCAAATTCCATGGTTAGGGGAGGAAAAAACTTGGACCTTATTCCCTAAAAATCACTTCTTAGGATCAATCACCATGAACAACACCTACAAACCATAACACAAGCCCTATCTAAGGGGTTTTTAGCATCAGAGTTGGATATGGATTCCATTAGGAGGTTTTGTGCATTGAGTATATATCATAGGATCTTGACCATGTTCGAGGAAGGAAAACAAGTGCCTCAAGATATTGTTGAATATTCTTGAGCTCAATAGCCTTGAATGAGTGCTCGAGTGAACAAATGAGTCCATTGTATGGGTTGTTTGCAAGCCTATGAGTGGGATGTGGGAACCATTAGTAGGTTTTATGCATTGGAAATGGGTCTTAATTCCTAAAAATGGTCAAGGGGGGAAAAATGATATTAGTCCCTAATTGAACCTTCATGAGCTCAAGCTCTATGAAAAACACCTAGAACTATGACATGAACCCTCACTAGGGGGTTATTTTCCTGGGAGGTGGATATGGTTTCCATTAAGATGTTTTCCTCACTAAACACAAAACTTAAGGCATTGACCATGATCATAATAGGGAAACAATATCCTTATGATGGAAAATAAACCTTCTAGGCATCATGTGTTGTGAACAAGGCCTCTAACCATGGACCATGCCCTCTTTGTGGGTTATTTTACCTTGGAGTGGTCTTCCAGGTGCCATTAGGTGGTTTTGTGCGAAATGGATGTGTTTAGAGGCCTTTACAGTGCCCAAATAAGGAAAACAAGTCCTCTTCCCTTACGAGAAGTTTTTAGTGCTAAATATTTCATTTTTAAACATGTCAAGGTGATGGAGTCATCTTCACCTTTATGAAATTTGGAATTTAAGAAGGATCTAAACTACTTAATTTATGAAAATTTAAATATTGTTTAGAAAACATATACCACTTAAATTTAAGAATTTAATATTTCTATTGCTTAAAAAATTGAATTTGTTTAACAAGATGTTTGTCTTCAACAAATAAGATGGAAACGTTATATTTCCATTTTCAGTATGCTTACACTATAACAGTTAGTTGTAATATTGAAAACTTAATAATAATCAAAATTTTATAGATATTTGTACAAATAATTAAATGTGTCTGAAAATAACATGTTTAGCCCCTATTTGAAATTTCAAGATTTTAATAAAAATATTTCATTGCTTTAGAATTTTTTTAGATTACGTTAAGGTGAGCAATATAAATCCTGCTAAACAACATTTAATGTTAGCCCCATTATATTAAGGTGGTATATATATATATAGTTGGATATACTTGATATATATTTCAGGATATATTGGATGGTGTATATACTACTATAGAAAAATGAAGAAAGGTTGATGCAAACTTAAAACTTGTGTCAACCAATTTGTGTACTTTGAAAGAAAAATAGGGTTTATGGTTTACATGAATTGATGATGGAAACAAGTGGGTGTGAGTCAAATTTGAGTCCAGAAACCCTCCCATATCATTAAGGCATGTGAATAGTCTATCCATGTCAAATTTGAGTGCATACAAAAACAGTTTGAAAACATTTCAACGTTAGTGCATAAACCTTGTGAGTGGTGTCCATATCCCACCCAATGGCCACAAATTCCGAAGAGGGGATTTGAGTGGTTTTTTAAGGCCTTTTTCATGGCCATTAATCCTGATAAATTTGTGTAGGGCTTAAGGCCTTTATTTTCCTCCCTTGACCATGGTATAGGTTAGGAGATGCATTCTTATTTTTATATAAAAAATATATTAATGGTTCCCACATTCTGAATTAGAGCCCTTCTTCATGGCCATTAAGTAAAATAAATGTTTGTTTACAGCCTAAAGCCCTTGTTTTCCTCCCTCAATGATGTTATATTCCTTGACTCCCATATGTGGTGTGAAAAAATTCTTATGGCATTCATATCCCACTCAAAGGAAAATTGCACCTTACAAAGGTTCTACATGTTTGTTTGAGGCCTATTTCATGGTCCTTAAACTTAAAAATCTTTGTTTTGGTCCTAAGGTCCTAAAGTGACGATATCAAATGATTCTTGGATTCATTTCAGATTTGGTTTATCAGCTTGAAATTAAAATGTGATACTTTGCAAGCTAGTTGTACCTTGAGTCAAATACAAAATGAAATTAGGAATCTTTAACATATCTACTAAAACATATGAAAAATATTGTTTATGGTTTACATGATGAATTGATGATGGAATAAAGTGGGTGTGTGAGTCAAATTTGAGTCAATAAACCCTCCCGTATCGTTAAGGCATGCAAATAGTCTATCCATGTCAAATTTTAGTGCATACAGAAACAATTTGAAAAAATTTCAACGTTGGGCCTATTTAGAGGTCATTATTGCCCGTGTCTATTACTAGTACAATTTCCATTCCTTGTTCCTTTTAAAATTCATTCAATAGTACACACGTCCCCACATCTAGTACTACAAGAGAGTATTTTTATGGTGTTGATTAAGAAATAAACAAAAAAGAGGGATTTTTCATCACAACTATGGCACAGATACATTGTATATACATTAATGTAGAACCTGAAAGAAACATGAAGAAAGAATGATGAAAACTTAAAACTTGCATCAACCAATTTGTGAACTTTGAAAGAAAATTAGGGTTTATGGTTTACATGATGAATTGATGATGGAAGAAAGTGGGTGTGTGAGTCAAATTTGAGTCCAGAAAACCTCCCATATCGTTAAGGCATGTGACTAGTCTATCCATGTCAAATTTCAGTGCATACAAAAACAATTTGAAAAAATTTCAACGTTGGCCCCATTCATAGGTCATTGTTTCCTGTGTCTAGTCCTAGTACAATTTCCGTTCCTTGTTCCTTGTAAAATTTGTTCGACAATACACATGTCCTCGCATATAGTACTGCAAGGGAGTATTTTTATGGTGTACTTGATTAAGAAATCAATGAAAAAGAGGGATTTTTCATCACAACTATGACACAGATACATTGTATATACATTAATGTAGAACTTGGAAGAAAAATGAAGAAAGACTGGTGAAAACTTAAAACTTGCATCAACCAATTTATGTAATTTGAAAGAAAATTAGGGTTTATGGCTTACACGATGAATTGATGATGGAAGAAAGTGGGTGTCTAAGTCAAATTTGAGTCCAGTAACCCTCCCATATCATTAAGGCATGCAGATAGTCTATCCATGTCAAATTTCAGTGCATATAGAAATAGTTTGAAAAAATTTCAATGTTGGCCCCATTCACAGGTCATTGTTGCCCGTGTCTAGTCCTAGTACAATTTTTGTTCCTTTTTCCTTGTAAAATTCGTTCGACAATACACACGTCCCCGCATATATTACTGCAAGGGAGTATTTTTATGGTGTTGATTAAGCAATCAATGAAAAAGAGGGATTTTTCATCACAACTATGACACAAATACATTGTATATACATTGATGTAGAACCTGAAAGAAAAATGAAGAAAGGCTGATGAAAGATTAAAAATTGTGTCAACTGATTTATGAACTTTGAAAGAAAATTAGGGTTTATGGTTTACATGATGAATTGATGATGGAAGAAGGTGGGCGTGTGAGTCAAATTTGAGTCCAGAAACCCTCCCATATTGTTAAGGCATGCAAATAGTCTATCCATGTCAAATTTCAGTGCATACATAAACAATTTGAAAAAATTTCAATGTTAGCCCCATTCACAGGTCACTGTTGCCCGTGTCTAGTCCTAGTGAAAATTTTGTTCCTCGTAAAATCTGTTCAACAATACACACGTCTCCTCATCTAGTACTGCAAGAGAGTATTTTTATGGTGTTGATTAATAAATCAACGAAAAAGAGGGATTTTTCATCACAACTATGAAACAGATACATTGTATATACTTTAATGTAGAACTTGAAAGAAAAATGAAGAAAGACTGATAAAAAATTAAAACTTGCGTCAACCAATTTGTGTACCTTGAAAGAAAATTAGGGTTTATGGTTTACCTGATGAATTGATGATGGAAGAAAGTGGGTGTGTGAGTCAAATTTGAGTCCATAAACCCTCCCATATTGTCAAGGCATGTGAATAGTCTATCCATGTCAAATTTTAGTGCATACAGAAACAATTTGAAAACATTTCAACATTGGCCCCATTCATAGGTCACTGTTGCCTGTGTCTAGTCCTAATACAATTTCTATTCGGTTCGACAGTACACACGTCTCCGCATCTAGTACTGCAAGGGAATATTTTTATGGTGTTGATTAAGAAATCAATGAAAACATGGGATTTTTCATGACAACTATTACACACATACATTGTATATACATTAATGTAGAACTTGAAAGAAAAATGAAGAAAGGCGATGAATTGTATCCCATGTGTACATTTGAAGATACTGGAGACGAATTAGCTATACTTGGAACCACATCATCCATTTCCTTCTTTTATCCCATGTAAATATTCTTGTGACGAATTAGCTATACTACCGACGAACTTTTTTTGTCGATAGTATAGCTATTTCGTCGCAAGATTATTTACATTCGTCGCTCTTGCGATGGTATCCTTTCCTTGTCTCTTGCCTACGAATTCCCTTCTTTGTCTCTCTTGCCGATGAAAATGTTTGCATAAGTGATGGGTACTGAATTATCCTTGATTTTCTCCTCTAGTACCTATTCTAGTTGTTTTCACACCACCATATATATCAATATTTATTGAAGGTTAAAAATATCAACATCATCTTCGAAGAGAATCCAATATCAATATATTTCTCTACTTCTATAGAGACTACTCTCTCTATGTTTTAAAAGATAACTACATGACACTACACTTAAATGACAAATTCCAACACTTTATGGTTTTAATTAGGATTCATTTCATATTTGGTTTATCAACTTCAAATTAAAATTTGATGCTTTGCAAGCTAGTTTTACCTTGATTTAAATACAAATATGAATTTAGGAATCATTAACATATCTACTAGAACATATGAAAAATAGGGTTTATGGTTTACATGATGAATTGATGATGGAAGAAAGTGGGCGTGTGAGTCAAATTTGAGTCCATAAACCCTCCCATATCATTAAGGTGTGCCAATAGTCTATCCATGTCAAATTTCAGTGCATACAGAAACAATTTGAAAAAATTTCAACGTTAGCCCCATTCAGAGGTCATTGTTTCCCATGTCTAGTCCTAGTACAATTTCCGTTCCTTGTCCCTTGTAAAATTCGTTCAATAGTAAACATGCCCCCAGCACATCTAGTAATGCAAGGGAGTATTTTTATGGTTTTGATTAAGAAATCAACGAAAAACAGGGAATTTTCATCACAACTATGACACAGATACATTGTACATACATTAATGTAGAACCTGAAAGAAAAATGGAGGACTGATGCAAACTTAAAATTTGCGTCAACCAATTTGTGTACTTTGAAATAAAAATAGTGTTTCAATGAAAATTCTATATAAATGACAAACACATTCATCGAAACTTCGTTGATGAAAAACTATGACAACAATATTGATGACATCTATGATCATGGTGGTATAAAAATGAAAGAGCTTCTCTTGGTTTCAAGAATAATTTATTCTCTACTGAACAAGGCCAACCACGTGAAGGTGGAAGATCATATGGCACCTTCCCTCCCCCTCACATCACTCTCAATTGATCCCCAATGCCCAATCTATAAAATAGAAAATAATCGAAAGCAACATCCTATTAAGATTCATGCATAGAAACTACAAAAACAAAAATTAATGAAGGTAAATGAAATTATGTGTTTGTAAATGATATTTTTAGTTTACCACGTACTTTAGTATATTGGCAAATATTTTCATCTTTCACATAATAATTAAACAACAAGTAACATAGGATATAAAAACGTCGCATAAAACTTAAAAACATGTAATTAACCCATGCCATTATAAGTAAATTATTTTAAGAGAATAATTCATACAAATTAAAATATATAGTCACGTACCTAATCGAACCTCAACATCTATGTATTCATCTTTATTATGTATCTTGATGTTCTTCATCGAACTTGACATATGTATCATCATCCGGTTCAGAAACGGTGTTGAAAGGATTGACGATATCATCATCGTCATCAATGTCATTTTCTAGCATATTTTCATTGACATCATCATCAAGAATTGCCATATTGTCTCCTACACCTGGATCATGATCTTCTTCATCTTCTTCATCTGTCGACCCTGCATGATCTTCTGGTTCTGTCTAATCTCATGAATCATCTTCTTGATCTTCAATATCATCTTCTTCCTGTAATTGAGTATACTTAATTGGCCTTCCTGTTGGATCATATCTAACAACAAATGACCAATCCCTCTCACCTGGAACATTTGCGTAAAAGACCTGTTCACATTGGCTTGGAAAAACATAGCGATCATGTCCTCTTTCAAACACCATTGTTTTAATCATTGAAAATATGTTGGCATGTTGAATAACAATTCTTTCCTCATGGTGTTCATGCCTTCATAACCTATACCATTTGACATCGAACATAGCTAATTTGAAGGAATTAAAGTCACACTCAAGTATATTGTTTAAATACCCATAATATATATTTTTAGATTCTCGGGGATGTCTATCACTCCTAGAGGAAACATTAGTGACCTGGAATATTGCAGTTATCCCACTATCATAAGTTTCCCTGCTTTCATCCAATTGTTTGATGCGAAATTTATGACCATTACACCACATAGCCTTGTGGTGTTTCAACTGCAATATGCCAACAATGTAAAAGATGCATTGTCAATTAATAAATTAGCATATATATTTATATGACTTAGAAAGTATCTGAAAAATACAGTACACATGTTGTCACATTAATATAATATAAAATAACTACATAAAATGGGTGAATTTGCTTGCATTCCCATCTTTCAAACCATATGCTAAATCAATTTCCCTTTGCGTAACATTGGCATCTCTGTTATGATGAGCTTCTCTAATCAATTCAGACAGTCGTTGCCATGATAACCTACCTCCATTATGTTGGTTACATCTTTCAATCCATACATTCATCCTGTCAAGATTGTTTGCAATGTATAAATGCAGTTCATCCTAGTGTTGAGCAACTGAATCAAAAAATCATAATTCACCAATATTAAATATTAGTTATAATGTCCATGCAAGTTATAAATATTAGTAATTTATGAAATAAATTATATGAATATATTAATGAGTATGATCATATACACAAAAAAAGAAACTTTATATGTATTATTAATATAAATCTCCACAATTATTACTATATTACCTCTCATTTTTTTCATTCTACCTTTGCCCAACAGATGCTCCTGATCTTCATATTTTTTGATGGAGTTCACATCCCAAATGCGATCCACTGCATGCATAGTTGGTGCTACTAATTTAGGAAGATACTGAATAATATACACCATGGATTGATATACCATATATCCCTTCACCATATAACCCTTGGGAAGTGCTCTTTGTCTAGCCAACAACTTCAATGATTTCAAGTTCCTCTCCACTATCAACATTGACCTTTTGTGAACATGTCCACAAATTTCAATCTCCTCGACTTGGTGTATGAGGTAGTTCTCTTGTGCATTGAAAAATGTTGGAGGTATATACTTTTTCATTTCACACATTAGACGAGGAATTTCTCTCTTCCAATACTTTATATCATCTTCATGGATTTCGTTCAATGACAACCATCTACATGAGATCATGACACAAGAAAATAACATGTTTCAACATAACATAATATAATATATTACATTACAAGTAAACACGTGTCATTAAGTACAACAATAATTTGAAAGAACATTTTGCATATAAATCACAACTACTTACGTTGTTGTCAAAGTCACTTGGGAGAGATAGCGGTAGAACATATTGTAACAAAAAAATGAATCGTTATTTGTTTTGACCAAAGTAGACAAAAATAAATAAATTAATTAAAAGATGTATAAGGCCAATATATATAAATATGTATACCAAAATTATTACCTTAATGAACGTATGCTAATCATGTGTTTTTACCCCACCAAATTCACCTTTCTTCGTTAAGATATTATTTATGTTTGAAGCAAAACCCGTGGGAAATTTAATTCTTTGAATGAACTATTTTACATCATTGCTTTGTTGCTCTGTTAATAACCATGGAAGTTTATTTCAGTCTAGTCCACCTGATCTATTTGATTGGATCACACTTCACATTGCATGATTGGCTTCCTGGATGTTAGTACAATTTTTGACAATTTTTTCTTTGTCCCTCCTACCATCTATGATTCGCCATAATGTTTCTGTCACATTCTTCCCGATATGCATTGTATCAAAAAATGAGCTAGTTTTAGCTTCTCATGGTAGGGAAACCTCTTGAATTGAGTGGGATAACATTTCATTCATTGTGGAAGCCCATTATTAATACCTTCATGATGGCGGCCTTCATGAAGCATAAAAGAAATCACAAAAATAATTATCAAATATGGTAAAATAAATTCAATGATTAAAATAAGCATTCAAAACATTACATGATATACGATACATAAAAAAATTGAGTACCTTGATGATTTCTATTATATTCCAACCTCCATAGGTGAGGTGTCATTCTTCATGGTTTTAAACTGGTCTCTTATTTTCCATTGAAAAGATGTTTTTCAGTAGTATGATACCTATGGTTCTTAGGGAGGAGGTGCCTATACTCATCAAACACCACCTTTCCTAAAAAATTTGAATGACGATACTTCATCTTAGGACCACAAACTGGACATGAAAATTTACCCTTTGTTTGAAGACCTGCAACAAATGGATTTATGTCAATTATATGACTAGATTATTTAAAAATTAAACATGCATCATGATATCATTAAAAAATTATATAGTATTAAAGAGCACTATTAGAATTCTACATACCACAAAAATGTGTTAGTCCTGGGGCATCATGAATTGTCCATAAAAGTATTCCACAGAATTCAAAGTTCTTCTTGATGCAGGAGCATCGTCAGCAAGTACACGTGGCAGGACAACTTAGAGCCTGAGAACCAATCTGGAGTCTCGAACGCTAGCCAGTGCTGAAAATCTTTTGAAGCTGATAGAAAACAATAAAAGGAAAGATCACACGTGTGGAGACAGAATGAGCACACGTGACCTAGGAGTTAACCATATTTTGGATGTAACCACAATTAGGTAGCAGCTAGATTGTTTAATTTTGTATAAAGAGAGGTTTTGTACGCCCTAAAGGAGGGTTGTGAGAATTGTGAGCAAGTAGGAGTTTGTGAACAACGATTGCTGTTTGATTTTAGCTATAACCATTTTCTTGATTTTGAATGAAGATAACAGAGGAAAATTGATCCAATGTGTGAGGTTGTTGTTGTTTTTAATTTCCATGTTATTGTTGTTTGTTTCAAGAATGAATGAACCTTTCTACGAGTGTATGTAGATTTGAAATGATTGTATAAAATTTAAATTGATTTTCTTCGTGAGCCGGTGCAAGGGGTGCACACAGTCCTCAAAGAGTGTGTTGACAAGGCCTGCTTAGACTTGTAAAGATCAGAAGAAATAGCGTAATATTTCCTTTGCAATAAGTGCAAAGTGGTTGCTGCAAGGAGTGCACAGTCGTCTGCAAGAATCCATATTTGTTGCAAGGAGTGCACAATCGTCCACAAGAATCTACTGCAAGGACTGCATAGATCCAGAATACAGTTTGGAAGGACTGCATTGATAGATTCTGTCTCGACCCATAAGCTCAGGAGGAACAACATAAGGTTCCTTTGCAAGAAGTGTAAAGCGACTGCCACAAGGTGTGCACATTCGTTGCAAGAACTCAAATCTTGTGTAAAGATCTGTTTCAAAGAGTGAACAGGTCTCGAATTCGACGAAGAGTCAAAGAGACTCCCTAAATAAGTCAAAGGACAAGAACAGAGGAACGCCAAGAAGGCAGGAAATAATTATTTTCAAGAATCTTTGGATCTAAGTTTGACAAATTTCCCAGAAAAGAAAGAAGTGCTTGGGAGATCGAAATCTTTGAGGAGATCAAGATCAAGAGGGATATCACTTTACAAGAAGTGCAAATGAGATCTAAGAAATAGACTCGCAGGAAGGACAAGGGTCGAAACCTTTGAATCTTTCGAAAAATCTTCTAAGTTAGAAGAAAGCATAAGCTCGGGAGAGGGATTTGGATCGTCCTATCATCGTCTAGACAATGAGGAGAAATCACAGAGGAGGAAATATCCCAGTCATTCGATATGAGCGCCAGGAAAAAGATCTCAGCCATTCTATCAGAGAGAAAAGAAAAGATCTTAGTCTTCTAATCTAAGCGCCAAAGAAAATATCTCAGTTGTTTGATTGGAACACAATGAAAGGATCTCATCTGTCTGATTTTCACGCAAAAAGGATTGTAGTCATTCGATCAAGGTAAAGTGAACTAATGATAAACCTTTGAAAGTGTACAAGAGAATCAGACTTATGAAGTTATGAAATCATCAGAACCATTCATCGTCAAGGCGGACACGTGGAAAAAGATCAATATTTCACTGACTCGTGACTTAGAGAAGTCAAAGGCAGAGTTATAAGAACTCGTGAATCGCGATTTTATCACAATTGTTGATAGAAGGAGGGATTTGAACCGTAGATATTGTCTAGTCGGAGGTTCGCAACTCGGGAAATCAGAAGTAAGAGTTTTGGGAACTCATGAAATCTGAGTTCACGATTTGATCTAAGTCATTGGATCGAGGAGAGATCTGGACCTTCGATTCATTTCAAGGGGAGGAGATATCGAAAATTTGGATATTGAGAGAAGGGAGGTGAGCGATCCTCCAACTTCGCAAAACATGAAGTACCGATACGCGAAAAGGAGATCTAGACCGTTGGATCACGGGGATTGTGGACCGTTGATTTGGTAAGAGGAACTCACAAGTTCAGGTTTCGGAAGGACGATCAAGCGAACTTCGTGAGACGCGAAGTCGTGAAATGTGAAATTGTGAAACGCTTGAAATACTGGCCCACTATCATTGCGAAGGGGCACATCAGTGAAGGAGGATAGAGGGACTAGCAAGCACTAGGCTCTTGTCAGGATTTCGAAAGTTGGGAGAGTCGAGGTGACTCATATGCAAAGGCCTGATACGTGAAATCGTGATGCGCCTTTCGATCAGGCAAGTGGTCACAGTCTTGGTCATGTAAAGAGAGGGACTTAACCGGGAGATCTAGCGCCTAAATACGCTGAGGCTTTAAAAGAATTAAGGAGAAGCCCACGGGTTTGATATAACCTGCACCTTAAGGGAAAGAGGGTCTATTCAGTTGATTGAAGTTCCTTGAGGGACTAAAGAGTCAATCAGACTTAGTTTCTTGATTGATCCTAGACCAGGAGTTCGTGCATCCCTTAGGAGAGAAGGGGGGTTTTCATCAAGTGGTATCAAAGTTGATTTTGATCTATAGATTTCAGGCGAAGGAGGTAAAGGAGATAGTCTCGTACCATTAAGAGGTATTAGAGCTGATTTTCGTCTGTAAATTTCAGGTGAAGGAGGTAAAGAAGATATAGAGGACAGTATGATTGCATCAAACAAAATCAAGAGTTGAAATGTGTCTATAGATTGCAGACAAAGGCGAGAAGGTGAAAATAAATAATCTGATGACATCAATTGGTATCAAAAGCTAGATTTTTCCTGGAGAACAACAGGTAAAGGAAGATAGAGTACTAATGCTCTATGCAGAGATGATTTTAGGGGATAAATTTCGCTCATGGGCTAATTTTCCATGGTTTTTCCAAAAATGAGATTCATTATTTTAAAAATGATTTGCCCAAATTCTATAAGATAAAATTATTTTACCTAAAAAATCGCCAAAATTTTGTAAAAACTATATAAAATCCTTCGAAATTTGAACATTTTTACAAAATATCGCCAATCATTTATAGATGGCATATGAAGGATTAGTAAGATTTGCCAAGGTTTCTACATTTTAAAATAAATTTCCATCCTTAAAATCATCCCTGGCTCTATGAAGACTGTTGCAAGGTGTGCAACAAATGGAAGATAGTCAGGAGGGATGAAGACAAAAAAATATGGCTACTGAAGGACATGAGCATGGTCGAAGAGGATACCAACAGAAGAAAACTAAAGTAGAAATTGATGAGGAGATCATTGTGATAAGAGCAAGAATAGAACAACTAGCATTGAAGATTTAGCAGGAGGAAAAGGTACGCTGGAGGTACGAATGGACTTTGTACAGGAAGGTAAAATGGCATGTTCAAAAGTTGTTGGTCAGATAAAAACAAAAAGAGTGGAGGAAGTGGTTGAGCCATGTTGAAACCTCAGTGACACAGAGGAGGAACTGATTCACATATGTGAACTAGAGACTATGATAAATCTCAGTGATGATGACGAAGGGATATCAGTTACAGGTCTCATAAACTGCCAGGAGGGAAAAGATGAATTTTCAAATTTCTAGTTGGTAAATGATATGATATCAAGTGAGGATCTCTTAGACTGTCAGGGGGACAGTAGTGGAAATTCATGTTTCCAGGTGGGCAATAAGACAAGATCAGTTGGGGATCTCATAGACTGCCAAGAGAGTAGTGATGGAAGTTCAAGTTGTTAGGTGGGAAATGAAGAGGGATCATTCGATATCATAGACTACCAAGTGGGCAGAGGAGGAATCCTAGATCGCTAGGTGGGAAAGGGAGAAGAGATGAACTCGGTTGAGAGTTCATATTAGCGAGGAATGTTGATGGAAGAAGATCAGAGGTGTGTTCTGATCGTTGGGGGAATTCAAATATTCCTGCCAAATAGTCTAGCAGAGACTAATACAAGAGTTTCACATGTGGTGGTAGCGCAACGAGAATCCGAGAAGGAGGCCATGGGGATAAATTATTTTAAAGATAATTGTGTCTGTGATGCAGGTGCAGCAGAAGAAAGACAACCAACAGAGACTGTCAAAGAGGAGTTGATACTGATGTCTTCCCCAACACAAAAAGAGGAGAATTCAGATGAATTGCTCACTCAATGGGAGTGATAGATGAAGATGTTAGATGATTGGTTGAACAATCCAGAACAAGAATATGACTGCCAATAGATAGTTATGCAGACTGTGAGAGAGAAGCATTCAGCATAAGTGCTCAAAAAATTTATCCCAGGAGTTGAACAGGAGATGACTGTGGAACTCGAGCCTGCAGTGGAAGAGGAAGCAGGCAACATATATTTGGTTTAGCTATATGAGGAATTGGAGGCCTTGGAAAGAAGGGTAAATATGCAGAGTAGGCATATCTAACGGGTCAAATTAGAAATAGGTAGAGGATCATAACAGCCAATTGAGAAACTGGACAAGGTGATTGAAGAAATTAGAAGGTAGACGTTGGGGTCATCACAAGAAACTGTCAGTAGGAGGAGGCTGAACAGAGGGGGACCTGCCATAGTAGTAGAGAAGAAACAACAACAACAACAACAAAAGAAGAAGCAGGGAAGAAAAACAGATGAACAACTCCAAGACAAAGTATGGGACCCTGGAGGATCTCAACAACATAATAGAGGGAGCCATGAGCAGGAGCTCATGATTTTCCCAGCTGTGGAGTATATGATTCAAGAGGGATTTTTGTTCAAGGGAAATAAATTGCGCATACCAAAATGCTTAATGAGGGATAACCTTTTGAAGGAAAAACATAGTGGAGGATTGGATGGACATTTCGGCCATGATAAGACATTTGCACAGTTGAGCAGTTTTGGCCAGGTATGAGAACAAATGTGATAAAATTCATGGATAGATGTAGAATTTGCCAACATTCAAAAGGTAAAAGACAGAACACCAGATTATATCAACCATTTCCCATACCAAAGAGGCCTTGGGATGCAATACGCATGGATTTTGTGTTGGGACTGCAAAGAATGCAAAGAGGATGTGATTCCATATTTGTGGTGGTGGATAGATTTTCGAAGATGGCACACTTTATTCCATGCTAGAAGAACAATGATGCAACACATGTTGCAAATCTGTTCTTTAAGGAAGTTGTGAGACTTCACGGCCTACCTAGAAGCATTATCCGAGACAGAGACACCAAATTTGTTTGTCATTTTTGGAGAACACTGTGGAAGAAGTTAGGGACATATTTGTCCTTCAACTCATCTTATCACCCTTAGACATATGGGCAGACCGAGGTGGTAAACATAATTTTGGGAAACTTATTGAGGAGTCTGTTCATCGAGAACCATAACTAGTGGGATCAGATTCTGCCACAAACAGAGTTTGCATATGACGACTCACCAAATAGGAACAATGGGAAGAGCATGTTCCAAATATTGTATGGAATGAAACCCAGTGGAGTATCTGAGTTGAGATACTTGGAACAGAGTGAGATCATAAGTGCTGGAGCAAAATATTTTGCTGCAGAAATGAAGAATCTCCATAGCCAGATCAGAGGGAAGTTACAGATTTCTAGCCAAGAGTACAAGCACAGAGCTAATCAACATCGCAGAGAACTTGAATTTAAAATAGGAGATTAGGTTCTGGCACATCTAAAGAAGGAAAGGTTCCCTATGGGGACATATAACAAGCTAACGATGAAGAAAATAGGACCGTGTAAGATCTTGATGAATTTTGATGAAAACGCCTACGAGATTTAGTTGTCAGATGATGTGGGCATATCACCCATATTCAACGTCTCAGACCTGTATCCTTACAGGAAGGATAACATAGAGGGATGAACAGATCAATAGATGATTCAGTGGGAGAAAAAAATTCCTATAACATAAAAACCACAAATGCAAAAGATCGTTGATCAGAGGATTGGTAAGAAGACCAGGAGGGAGACCTATTTTGAATATCTTATCAAGTGGACAGGACATCCAATAGATAATGCCAGTTGGGAGAGTGAAGTCGATATCCAGAAGCATGGAAAGTCAGTGTAGGATCTCATGGATAAGAGTCCATGAATTTTTTCCGAGGGGAGTATGATACAGGAGCATCGTCAACAAGTACACATGGCAGGACAACTCAGCACCTGAGAAGCAATTTGGAGTCTTCAATGCTAGCCAGTACTACAAATCTTTTGAAGCTGATAGAAAACAATAAAAAGAAAGATCACACGCGTGGAGACAGAATGAGCATGCGTGACCTGGGAGTTAACCATAGTCTCGATGTAACCACAATTAGATAGCAATTAGTTTGTTTTCTTTTGTATAAAGAGATTTTTTGTACGCCCTAAAGGAGGGTTACAAGAATTGTGAACAAGTAGGAGTTTCTGAACAATGATTGTTGTTTGATTTTAGATGTAACCATTTTCTTGATTTTGAATGAAGATAATAGAGGAAAATTGATCCAATCTGTGAGGTTTTTGTGGTTTTTAATTTCCCTGTTAATGTTGTTTGTTTCAAGAATGAATGAACCTTACTACAAGTGTATGTATCTTTGAAATTCTTGCATAAAATTTAAATTGCTTTTCTTCATGAGCTAGTGCAAGGAGTGCATGAAATCCACAAAGAGTGCATTGATAGGGTCTATTTCGACTCATAAATATCAGAAGAAATAGCATAAGATTTCCTTTGTAATAAGTGCAAAGTGACTGCTGCAAGGAGTGCACAGTTGTTCGCAAGAATCTAGATCTTGAGTAAGAATCTGCTGCAAGGAGTGCAAAGATCCATAATACAGTCCTCAAGGAGTGCGTTGAAAAAGTTTGTCTCGACCCGTAAGATCAGGAGGAACAACGTAAGGTTCCTTTGCAAAAAGTGTAAAGTGACTGTCGCAAGGTGTCCACAGTCGTCGCAAGAACTCAAATCTTGTGTAAAGATCTATTGCAAAGAGTGCAAAGGTTTGGAATTCAACAAAGAGTTGAAGCGACTCTATAAAGAAGTTGAAGGAAAATAACAAAGGAACGCCAGGAAGGCGAGAAAGAATTATTTTAAAGAATCTTTGAATCTAAGTTTGACGAATTTCCCAGAAAAGAAAGAAGTGCTTGGGATATTGAAATATTTGAGGAGATCAAGCTCAGGAGGGATAGCACTTTCCAAGAAGTGAGAATGAGATCCAAGAAATGGACTCGCAGGAAGGATAAAGGTTGAAACCTTTGAATATTTTGAAAAATATTCTAAGTTAGAAGAAAGAATAAGCTCAGGAGAGAGATATGGATAGTCCGATCAGCGTCTAGACAACGAGAAGCAAGCACAGAGGACGAAATATCTCAACTATTCGATCTGAGTGCCAGGGAAGATATCTCAGCCATTCGATTAGAGTGCAAAGAAAATATCTCAGCCGTCCGATCTAAGAACCATAGCAAAGATATCAGTAGTTCGATTAGAGCGCCAAGAAAGGATCTCAGTCATCCTATATGCACACAAAAAGGATCGTAGTCGTCCGATCAAGGTAAAGTGCACTAACGATAAACCTTTGAAAGTGTACAGGAGAATCAGACTTACAAAGTTCTGAAATCATCAGAACCGTTCATCATCAAGGGGGACACATGGCGAGAGATCAACATTCCATTGACTCGTGACTCAGAGAATTCCAAGGCATAGTTATAAGAACTAGCGAATCGTAAAATAGCGATTTGATCACGGTCATTGATCGAAGGAGGGAGATGAACCATAGATATGTTCTAGTTGGAGGTTTGCAACTCGGGAAATCAAAAGTAAGAGTTATGGGAACTCGCAAAATCTGAGTTCATGATTTGATCTGAGTCGTCGGATTGAGGAGAGATATGGATCGTCGATTCCTTTCAAGGGGAGGATATATCAGAAGATCGGATATCGGGAGAAGGGAGGTGAGCGGTCCTCCAAATTTGTGAAACGCGAAGTCCCGATACGTGAAAAGGAGATCTGGACCGTTGGATCATGGGGATTTTGGACCGTTGATCTGGCAAGCAGAACTCGCAAGTTCAAGTTTCGTAAGGAAGAGCAAGCGAACTTCGCAAGATGCAAAGCCACAAAACGCAAAATCACTAAACAATCTAAAGATTGGCCCATGGTCATAGCGAAGGGGCACATCGGTGAAGGACAATAGAGGTGCTAGAACACGCTAGGCTCTTGTCAGGATTTCAAAAGTTGGGAGAGTTGAGGTGACTCATATGCAAAGGCCTGATACACGAAATCACAATGCACCTTTCGATCAGGCGACTGGTCACAACCTTGGTCACATAAAGAGAGGGGCTTAACCAAGAGAGCTAGCACCTAAATACGCTAAGGATTTAAAAACATTAAGGAGAACCCGTGGGTTCCATATAATGTGCGCCTTAAGGGAAAGAGGGACTATTCAGTTTATTGAAGGTCCTTGAGGGTATGAAGAGTCAATTAGACTCATTTTCTTGATTGATCCTAGACTAGGAGGTCGCACAACCCTTAGGAGAGAAGGGGGGTATGTATCACTTCTCCCCAATTGGTTTACATATTTCATACATAATGATGCAAACCCATAACTTTAGTAGCTCGTCGATAAGAGGCTCGATATATACATTCATATATTTAACCTGGTACTTAGCTATTTGTTTGAAATTACACATAATTACTATAACCATGACATCATGTATATATAAGTAAATAAATAAATAAAATATATTATGCAAAAATGAAACAAATGAAAATGTTAGATTCAAAAAAATAATGTAAACAAATAGTTGGAACAATCATTGTCAACATTATGTGCTCCCTCTTTATTGACATCCAAGGAGGAATGTTATTGTTGATAACAAAAATAAGCCACATTGAGTAAATAGACATAAGATCTATGAATGGATTAACACCGTCGGGTACCAATGAAAGCCTAACATTACGAGGTTAATCTTTGAAATCTACCCATTTTTCCTCAATTTCCCTAAATGCATAGCCATCGACAGGAATTCGGAGAAGACCATATCCACTTCTATTGTGTGCATGGTAATCCAGAAATTGTGCTATGCTTTCACACCTGAACAATCACTGCAAACATGGAATTATGGGAATATGACGAAGAACCTTTAGAGGCACCCTTTTTGTTACTTGATCGGTTCGATATCTATTGATAAAACATTGCGGAAATTCTATTTTCGAAGCATGTTGTCCATAATATATAATATGATCATTAGGAAAATCATCTATAGTTTGATAATCCTTTCCAATATATTTCATAATGACATGCAAACCTCAATATGTGCGAGGTAAAATATTTGACGATGGTAACAAAAATTCACCTAACAATCTACAACATAACAAATAACTAGTTAATCTAAAGAATATTAATCATAAAAATTGCATTCTTATTTTACACATTAATTAACACTAAAAACAAATAGAAAAAATCAACATTTATGTATAATATGAGATGAAACATATTACATAACTTAGGATCTGTGTCATACAAGTTTTTGAAAAATTATTCATAACCTTTATATTCACTAGAAACAATGTAGTGGAGAGAATATTTTCTCTTGATCCTTCATAAAGTCGTTTATTTGACTTTTCTAATAGAGATTCATCATAAATACCATCACTATCGCCATCCTCATCCAACTGAGAAAAAAAATATTGTATCATTTGATTTGTCCCATCATCTTCTTCCATGGGATCATTAAATTGATCTGTCCCGTCATCTTCTTCCATGAGATCCTCATTTGCTTGATCATGTTCCTCAGCTTGTACAACATCATTTCTACTATTACTTGGTGCAATATTTTGTGGAAAGTTAGAGGGAAACTCTAACTTTATAATTACAAACAATCATGCAAAATTAGTGTGTACTATAACAAATTACATTCAAACAAATATATATAATTTTATATAAAATTGACAATATAAAAACAGATAATGAATATATAGTTAATTACCATGGGACAATATTCATTCGATCCGCTATCAATGTGCCCATATTTCCTACAATGTTTTGTAGTTGTTGCTATTAAAATTCTTATGTGACGTATCAGACAAATTTTTTTGCAAGGGAAATAACATCTACCATCACCCTTTTCACCCTCTTTACCTTTTTCCCCACCTCTAATTATATTCTACGACATTCTTCCACACAAAAATACCCTTTATGAACCGTCGTTCTTATAGAAAGACTGTCGCAACTTCTCTAATTCTTAAAATATTTATAGGCCACGGTCGTCGCAGTTGCGACGAACATTGACCAAATCAATGTTGACTTTGTCAAAGAGCATAACGGTCATAACGGTCATATCATCGCTCTTGCGACGAAAGTTGACCAAATCAATTTTGAATTTGTCAAAGAGTATAACGGTCAATATGGACCTTATCAAATAGTGTAACAGTCAATAGAATTCACAAGTTCGTTGAAAGAGAGACGATCGTACACTATCTTCATGATCATCGCAAAAGAGACTAACATTTTATTATGTCAAGAGAGTGACGAATACAGGATGGATTTATAACAAAATTGAAAAATTGAACTTTTTCTCTTGAATTTTGCGACGAAAGGGTACTTTCGTGACAAGTAGTCGTCGCAAATTTTTCAATATGTCGTAGTGTGGGCATGGATGAGCGCACAGCCATAAGGATTTTAAGTCATTAGAGAACGTGAGTTCTCTTAATGAAATAGATATAACATTTATTATAGATCGAACATCTTTATGAATAAATATGTATATGGGTTTTGGGACAACTAGGACCTAAGGGCTTATGATTGAAATTGTTTTGAAGAATAGAGCAATGGTTAGAGAACCAACATGTGGGTGATGTGGGTGGAAGGGTTGTGGGGCCTTTAACAAGAGGTATATGCATAATTCACTTAGGGATCACGTGTGGAGGGGGTTAAGGGTTGAGTATAAGTTATGCCTAGGCTTAAATGGAGCTAAGGGGGTCTAGGTCATGGTCTAGGCCAAGCTCTAGGTCATGGTCATTCTATAGGTGCAGGTCATGGTATAAGCCTATATATAGCTCTATGTCATGGTATAGGTCATGGTAAAGTTATAGATCTAGGTATATTTCATGGTCTACGTCATGGTGATCATATAGGTCTAGGTCATGGTCTAGGTGTTTCCATGTCGAGGTATTTCTATGTCTAGTTCTAGGTCTAGGTCAAGGTCATTTATTTACTTGTGATGTAGAGAGGGGGGTGGAGAGAGAGGAATAAAGAGAGTGTGAGAGGGCAAGGGGGGAATAAAAAGAGAGTGTGAGAGAGTGAGGGAGAGGGAGACAAGGATGGGGGGTAGAGAGAAAGAGAGTGAGAGGAAGGGGGGGGAGAGGGAAGAGGGGTTAGATAGAAGAAAATAGAGCAATGTGTGGAGAGTTTGGGAGAGAGAGAGAGGGTTATATGCAAGAGGCAAATAGATAAGGGGGTAGAGATGGATTTTTTGAGAGTGTGATAGGGTGGGAGAGGAATACCAAGAGGGGTGGTAGAGATATATGGTAGATGTAGGAGAGAGAGAGAAGAGATAGTGGGAGGGAGGGGGAGAGAGGGAGGGAGGAGGGGAGTAGAGAGTGTGTGTGAGTGTACATATATATAGGTGTTCCATCATACATAATCTAGGGCATGTCGAACACTGATTACGAACAATACAAAATCAAATAAATTTAACCTTTTACTCTTGTTACTAGGATGTAAATGGCTAACAACAATAGTCTAATCTTGAAGAACATACAAATATATAAGTGTTTCAATAACACATAATCTATTCCAATATCATAAGAAAAAATCTCAATCATGTATTTTTGATAATATAAAATCAAACAATGGGAAATCCCTGAGAGACATGAGAAAACCTAACAATGAAAGAAAATCAAATCACCAAAAAGGTAAGAAATGTGAAAGATAAAATTATTTAAAAATGAATTAAGAAAAAAATTCAAAGAAGGAAAAATATTCCACATAAAGAATATTGAATCCACTAAAACATTATACTTTTATAAAAATAAAAAAGCATAATCAACATACCATAATCATCATTAAACCATGTGAAAGCATTATTAGACCATATATGAATGGTCATATCCATAAAATATCATTATTAAATAAGAGGTATAGGCATACTACACTTAGGGCTTGGGTTTGGAGGGGGTTAAGGGTAGAGTATAGGTTATGCCTAGGCTTAGATGTAGCTAGGGGGGTCTAGGTCTAGTTCATGGTCATGTTCATAGGAGGTCATGGTCTAGGTCTAGTTCATGGTCATGTTCATAGGAGGTCATGGTCTAGGTCTAGTTCATGGTCATGTTCATAGTAGGTCATGGTCTAGGTCTAGTTCATGGTATAGGTCATGGTCATGTTCATAGAAACATGCATGTGTTACTACTAGGCAAGGATGAACACCCAACCTAAGGGCTTAGGATTGAAAGTGTTTAAAAGAATGGAGCAATGGTTAAAGCACCAAGATGTGGTGCAAGAGTTGTGGGGCCTTTAACAAGAGGTATATGCATAGTGCACTTAGGGATCGAGTGTGGAGGGGGTTAAGGGTCGAGTATGGGTTATGCCTAGGATTATATGGATCTAGGGGGGTCTAGGTCATGGTCTGGTTCAAGATCTATGTCATGGTCTAGGTCATGGTCATGTACATGTTCATGGTATAGGTCTAGGTCATGGTCTAGGTATAACTCTTGGTCTATTTCATGGAATATATCATGGTCATCGTATAGGTCTAGGTCATGGTCTCTAGTATAGGTCATGGTCTATGATCTAGGTCTAGTCTAGGTATTTCCATGCCTTTCCATGTCTAGGTCTAGGTCTAGATCTTGACATGTCTAGGTGAATGCCATTTATTTCCTTGTGATGTACCAAACTTTATATAATATGTGAGATTCTAAGAGGGATAGAGAGGAATACATAGAGGGGGGGGTAGATAGAGAGTGTACAATA
>ML787829.1:291016-303375 GCA_009831015.1 Picea engelmannii | reverse complement strand
TACTATTTTTAATCTATTTTTATCTTCGCATATATCAAAATCCTAGAATACATACCTGTCTGATTTTTTCGATAACTTTTTTTTTGCTTAACCGTTTCTCGAATGAGTTATATGTGGCACTAGAGGAGACCAATATCTACAATATAAAAAAAATGTTTCGATCATGTTAAGACCCTCTTAGCCTACAAAAACAAAAGACGTTGTAATTTCAGGGATATGTTGTCTTTGATAATTTTAAAAAATATATAAAATTAATATTATAAATTTCCAAAAAATACACTACACAAGAAAAATGGGTTCTCTACAAGTATACAAGTTTTTGGATGAACACAAAAATTCTATCGTTAAGGTACTCAACACTTGGATGAACAAAAACATATACCTTATATTTTGTTGGAAAAATAACATACCACTGTTAGAAAATATCAAATTTGACATAGTTATTCACAATTTCGATGAATAAAAGTTGTATATTGAGAAATCTGATTCAATTTCTTACATTTCATCTTCTTACACCATATTCAAATTCATTATAAAAGTACGTTGAATAATCCCTCCAAGTTAACATATTGTTGTTTTTCCAGGTTTGCATTGCCACTAACGTGTCATGAGAGACCATCATTAGCTTGCACTCACCTATATATATAATTAAATATATATATATATAACTTAATAGAAGACCATGCAATTTAAAAAATATACAAAAGTCAAATAACTTTGAATATCAATGGAAAACAAAGAATTAATATTCCATCTAGAGACACATGTGCACATCCTACTTCTTCCAAACAACCCTCTAACTTGTCGATGTATAGGCCAAAAAGGGTAGGGGATAGGGGGGAACCTTTCTTAACTCCTATATTACAATCAATTTCTTCTCACTTGTCCACAATGTTCTTAAATTTGGTAGTAATGTTTTCTTATAGCCTTATTGTGTAGAAACTCTCAACTTGATTTTTTTTTTTCATCTCTTCTAATCTATTCCAAAGGTTAGTTTTGGGAATTGTGTCAAATGATTTTCTAAAATCAATAAAGAAATATGAGAGACTATTTTTATTATTGTGACACTCCTCTATAATGATCCTAAGCGTAACGAGGTGGTCGACAATTGAATGATAGCTCCAAAATCTACCTTTTTCGATGGCTTTTAATCCATACATTGATCTTTTTTTTCTAGAATAATTCCATAATGGTCTTGTAATTAGAGGCATTACTTTTATCATTGCTTTTGAAAATAGAAATAATGATGAGGCTTATGAGGCTTCGAGTCAAGGGTTTAGGGAAACCTTGCTTAATTACTAAATTGAATACCTTGGGAATGTAAGGGATGAGGATATGCCCTCCAATGTTTAGTATTTTTTATTGGTAACCTTCAATATCCCTAGCTTTCCCTTTTGCAAGCTGCTTAACCCCAAACTCTATGTCCTCTAGAGATAAAAAGTCTTCCTTTGTAGGAAGGGTTTGAATGTTGTCAACAACATTAAGAGATTGGTAAAGCTTTTTAAGGTAGTAATTTCAGTCCCTTAAATGAATCATATTGTTTTCTTTAGTTTTACAAGTTAGGATTTGCCTTCATAATTTCTTAGATTCTAGCTTAGAGAGATGTAAAAGCTTCTCTTGCTTTCTATTTATATAGTACCCTTTTTTTCCTTTTAATTAGGGTTTGTACCTATTTATCTTGTCATATTTTTTGGACTAGTAAGAAGAATCCCAAATGGATTTTCTATCAATTTTACATTTATGAGAGAGTGTGGGAGGGAGAGTCAGGAAGAAAAAGATGGGAGGTAGAGGGTGAGTGCGTTAGAGTGTGGGAGGGAGAGAGAGGAAGACATATATGGGGGATAGAAAGTATGTGTATGAGAGTGTGGGAGGCAGAGAGAGAAAGGAATAAAAGGGAGGTAGAGAGAGTGTGAGAGGGAGAGATAGGAAGATAAAGAGGGGGGTAGAGAGAGAGGTAAATGTAGGAGAGAGGGGTAGATGTAGGAGAGGGAGGGGGGGGTAGGGATGGGTAAATAGAGAGAGTGTGAGAGGGAGAGATAGGGAGACAAAGAGAAGGGGTAGAGAGAGGGATAGTGAGAGGAAGGGAAACACAGAGGGAGACATAGAAGGGGAGGATATAGAGGGAGACAAAGAGGGGGAATAAAGAGAGAAATAGGGGAAGAGAGAGACTGAGACTGAGACTAACAATGAGGAGAGAGATAAAGGGTGGGAGAGATGTGAAAGAGAAAGTGGGTATTAATAGGGGAGGGAGGGCAAAAGGGGCAGAGAGAGAGGGGGGGGATAAAGAGGGAGTGGGTGTGAGAGTCTAAGGCATGTCGAGGCAAGGTCTAGGTCTAGGTTTTCCCATTCCTTGTGATGTCTAATTCTTTTCATTTCTAGGTATTTCCATGTATAGGAGTGTGAGAGGGAGAGATAGGGAGATAGACAGGGGGGTAGAGAGGGAGAGTGAGAGGGAGACAAAGAGGGGGGTAGATGTAGGGGGGAGAGAGAGAGAGAGAGAGGCATGGGAATGACAAAGAACAAAAAACGTATAAGAGCATGTGTGCGCTCTTAGGAACACGTGTGCACAATTAGGAATGTGTGCACGTTCCTATAGCACATGCACGCTCTTAAGAATGCATGCACGTTCTTTTGAATTCAATTTTTTTGGGACGGGATTGTCAACGTGTATGCTGAATTGGTTGCCTCAAATTTGGGTTTGGGATGACAAAACCTAGTGGTTCAGTCTACAAACTGAATTGTGAATGCCTCTCTATATATCTATCTTTGACGTTATTTTTCTATAGGCTAAATAATTCAGTTTTTGATGAAACTAAAGACATAGATAGAGTTGGCTATGCATATTCCAATATATATATTAAATTAATATTGTTTACTATTTTTAATCTATTTTTGTCTTCGCATATATCAAAATCCTAGAATACATACCTGTCTTATTTTTTCTATAACATATTTTTGGCTCAACCATTTTTAGAATGAGTTATATGTGGCACTAGAGGAGACTGATATCTACAATCTAAAAAAAATGTTTCGATCATGTTAAGACCCTCTTAGGCTACACAAACAAAAGACGTTGTAATTTCAGGGATATGTTGACTTTGATAATTTTAAAAAATATATAAAATTAATATTATAAATTTCCAAAAAATACACTACACAAGAACAACAGGTTCTCTACAAGTATATAAGTTTTTGGATGAACACAAAAATTCCATCGTTAAGGTACTGAACACTTGGATGAACAAAAACATATACCTTATATTTTGTTGGAAAAATAACATACCACTGTTAGAAAATATCCAATTTGACATAGTTATTCACAATTTCTATGAATAAAAGTTGTATATTGAGAAATCTAATTCAATTTCTTACATTTCATCTTCTTACACCATATTCAAATTCATTATAAAAGTACGTTGAATAATCCCTCCAAGTTAACATATTGTTGTTTTTCCAGATTTGCATTGCCACTAACGTGTCATGAGAGACCATCATTAGCTTGCACTCACCTATATATATAATTAAAAATATATATATAACTTAATAGAAGACCATGCAATTTTAAAAATATACAAAAGTCAAATAACTTTGAATATCAATGGAAAACAAAGGATTACTATTCCATCTAGAGACACATGTGCACATCCTACTTCTTCCAAACAACCCTCTAACTTGTCGATGTATAGGCCAAAAAGGGTAGGGGATAGGGGGGAACCTTTCTTAACTCCTATATTACAATCAATTTCTTCTCACTTGTCCACAATGTTCTTAAATTCGGTAGTAATGTTTTCTTATAGCCTTA
The DNA here is from genome assembly GCA_009831015.1 of Picea engelmannii. Lineage (NCBI taxonomy): Eukaryota > Viridiplantae > Streptophyta > Pinopsida > Pinales > Pinaceae > Picea > Picea engelmannii. Next base: position 299,573 of record ML787829.1, on the reverse strand, counting down.
TTGTGTAGAAACTCTCAACTTGATTTCTTTTTTCATCTCTTCTAATCTATTGCAAAGGTTAGTTTTGGGAATTGTGTCAAATGATTTTCTAAAATCAATAAAGAAATATGAGAGAATAGTTTTATTATTGTGACACTCCTCTATAATGATCCTAAGCATAACAAGGTGGTCGACAATTGAATGATATCTCCAAAATCTACCTTTTTCGATGGCTTTTAATCCATACATTGATCTTTTTATCTAGAATAATTCCATAATGGTCTTGTAATTAGAGGGATTATTTTTATCATTGCTTTTGAAAATAGAAATAATGATGAGGCTTGTGAGGCTTTGAGTCAAGGGTTTAGGGAAACCTTGCTTAATTACTAAATTGAAGACCTTGGGAATGTAAGGGATGAGGATATGCCCTCCAATTTTTAGGATTTTTTATTGGTAGCCTTTGATATCCTTAGCTTTCCCTTTTGCAAGCTGCTTAACCCCAAAATCTATGTCCTCTAGAGATAAAAAGTCTTCCTTTGTAGAAAGGGTTTGAATGCTGTCAACAACATTAAGAGATTGGTAAATCTTTTTAAGGTAGGAATTTCAGTCCCTTAAATGAATCATATTGTTTTCTTTAGTTTTACAAGTTAGGATTTGCCTTCATAATTTCTTAGATTCTAGCTTAGAGAGATGTAAAAGCTTCTCTTGCTTTCTATTTATATAGTACCCTTTTTTCCTTTTAATNCACATGTGCACATCCTACTTCTTCCAAACAACCCTCTAACTTGTCGATGTATAGGCCAAAAAGGGTAGGGGATAGGGGGGAACCTTTCTTAACTCCTATATTACAATCAATTTCTTCTCACTTGTCCACAATGTTCTTAAATTCGGTAGTAATGTTTTCTTATAGCCTTATTGTGTAGAAACTCTCAACTTGATTTCTTTTTTCATCTCTTCTAATCTATTGCAAAGGTTAGTTTTGGGAATTGTGTCAAATGATTTTCTAAAATCAATAAAGAAATATGAGAGAATAGTTTTATTATTGTGACACTCCTCTATAATGATCCTAAGCATAACAAGGTGGTCGACAATTGAATGATATCTCCAAAATCTACCTTTTTCGATGGCTTTTAATCCATACATTGATCTTTTTATCTAGAATAATTCCATAATGGTCTTGTAATTAGAGGGATTATTTTTATCATTGCTTTTGAAAATAGAAATAATGATGAGGCTTGTGAGGCTTTGAGTCAAGGGTTTAGGGAAACCTTGCTTAATTACTAAATTGAAGACCTTGGGAATGTAAGGGATGAGGATATGCCCTCCAATTTTTAGGATTTTTTATTGGTAGCCTTTGATATCCTTAGCTTTCCCTTTTGCAAGCTGCTTAACCCCAAAATCTATGTCCTCTAGAGATAAAAAGTCTTCCTTTGTAGAAAGGGTTTGAATGCTGTCAACAACATTAAGAGATTGGTAAATCTTTTTAAGGTAGGAATTTCAGTCCCTTAAATGAATCATATTGTTTTCTTTAGTTTTACAAGTTAGGATTTGCCTTCATAATTTCTTAGATTCTAGCTTAGAGAGATGTAAAAGCTTCTCTTGCTTTCTATTTATATAGTACCCTTTTTTCCTTTTAATTAGGGTTTTGTACCTATTTATCTTGTCATATTTTTGGGACTAGTAAGAAGAATCCCGAATAAATTTTTTAGCAATTTTACATTTCTGATTATACCAAAAATTGATTGTTCTATTTTCCTTATTCCCCAACACCTCAATATATGACAAATGATTATCATGATACATGTCTTCAATATTGTCCTTAAATGATAAAGATCATTATTATTTTTGTTGAAAATCAATTACTTAACGCGATGCTAATAATCTTTTAGCGCAAATAATCCAAATGGTTTATCAAACTCTTTTAACTTGGTTGGAATAATCTAAATGAATTATACACCCAAACCAAAGGAACATACACCGACATCGGAGTATATACTTGCTCGGTAAACATGGCACATGTAGTTTATAAAGGAACACAACATTCATTGGGCCGTCAACGTTGACAACATAGTTATGGAATCACTACCGCCGTCAACGTTGACAACATAGTTATGGAATCACTGCCGACATAATAGTTTTGTGATCAATGCTTACGAAGTGTCGAGTTAGTCAGATTTGTTTTTTAATGGGTCATCTAATAAGTTAAATTTTTGGTCAACTTGGAATTTTGATCGATTTACTTAACATGTTGATTGGTTTAAAATAAAATAAAATTTTAAAATTAGTAAGATTTAAATTATTTTTAAAATTTTACTGTAAAATTTAATAAGTGCAAAGTGACAACTGCAAGGAGTGCACAGTCATCCACAAGAATCTAGATCTTGCATAAGAATCTGTTGCAAGGAGTGCAAAGATCCATAATACAGTCCTCAAGGAGTGCATTGAAAAAGTTTGTCTCGACCCATAAGCTCAAGAGGAACAACGTAAGTTTCCTTTGCAAGAAGTGTAAAGTGATTGTCACAAGGTGTGCACAGTCATCTCAAGAACTCAAATCTTGTGTAAAGATCTGTTGCAAAGAGTGCACAGGTCTGGAATTCAATGAAGAGTTGAAGAAACTCTATAAAGAAGTTGAAGGAAAATAACAAAGGAACACTAGGAAGGCGAGAAAGAATTATTTTAAAGAATCTTTGAATACGAGTTTGACGAATTTCTCGAAAAATCAAGAAGTGCTTGGGAGATCAAAATATTTGAGGAGATTAAGCTCAGGAGGGATAACACTTTCCAATAAGTGAGAACGAGATCCAAGAAATGGACTCACAGGAAGGACAAAGGTTGAAACCTTTGAATCTTTCAAAAAATATTCTAAGTTAGAAGAAAGTGTAAGCTCAGGAGAGAGATCTAGATAGTCCGATCAACATCTAGACAACGAGGAGCAAGCATAGAGGAAGAAATATCTCAACTGTTTGATCTGAGTGCCAGGGAAAATATCTCAGCCATTCAATCAGAGTGCAAAGAAAATATCTCAGTCATCTAATCTAAGCACCAAAGCAAATATCTCAGTTGTTCGATCGGAGCGCAAAGAAAGGATATCAGTCATCCTATATGCACGCAAAAAGGATCGTAGTCATCCGATCAAGGTAAAGTGCACTAACAATAAACCTTTGAAAGTGTATAGGAGAATCAGACTTACGAAGTTTTGAAATCATCAGAACCGTTCATCGTCAAGGGGGAGACATGGCGAGAGATCAACATTTCGTTGATTTGTGACTTAGAGAAGTCCAAGGCATAGTTATAAGAACTAGCGAATCACAAAATAGCGATTTGATCATAGCCGTTGATCGAAGGAGGGAGATGAACTATAGATCTATTATAGTTGGAGGTTTGCAACTCGGGAAATCAAAAGTAAGAGTTCTGGGAACTCGTGAAATCTAAGTTCATGATTTGATCTGAGCCATCGAATCAAGGAGAGATCTGGATCGTCGATTCCTTTCAAGGGGAGGAGATATCAGAAGATCAGATATCGGGAGAAGGGAGGTGAGTGGTCCTCCAACTTCGCGAAACGTGAAGTCCCGATACATGAAAAGGAGATATGGACCGTTGGATCATGGGGATTTTGGACTGTTGATCTGGCAAGCAAAACTTGCAAGTTCAGGTTTCAGAAGGAAAAGCAAGCGAACTTTGCAAGACGCAAAGTCATGAAATGCAAAATCGCGAAACGATCTAAAGATTGGCCCACGGTCATAGTGAAGGGGCACATCGGTGAAGGATGATAGAGGTGATAGCACACGCTAGGCTCCTGTCAGGATTTCAGAAGTCTGAAGAGTCGAGGTGACTCATATGCAAAGGCCCGATACGCGAAATCGCGATGCACCTTTCGATCAGGAAACTAGTCACAACCTTGGTCACGTAAAGAGAGGGGCTTAACTAGGAGAGCTAGCGCCTAAATATGCTAAGGATTTAAAAGTTTTAAGGAGAAGCCTGTGGGTTCCATATAACATGCGCCTTAAGGGAAAGAGGGCCTATTCAGTTGATTGAAGGTCCTTGAGGGTCTGAAGAGTCAATCAAACTCATTTTCTTGATCGATCCTAGACCGGGAGGTTGCACAACCCTTAGGAGAGAAGTGGGGTATGTATCACTTCTCCCCGATTGGTTTACATATGTCATACATAATGATGCCAGCCCATAACTTTAGTAGCTCATTGATAAGAGGCTTGATATATACATTCATATATTTAACCTGGTACTTAGATATTTGTTTGAAATTACACATAATTACTATAACCATGACATCATGTATATATAAGTAAATAAATAAATAAAATAGATTATGAAAAAATGAAACAAATGAAAATGTTAGATTCAAAAAAATAATGTAAACAAATAGTTGGAACACTCATTGTCAACATTATGTGCTCCCTCTTTATTGACATCCAAGGAGGAATGTTATTGTTGATAACAAAAATAAGCCACACTGAGTAAATAGATGTAAGATCTATGAATGGATTAACACCGTCGGGTGCCAATGAAAGCCTAACATTACGAGGTTCATCTTTGAAATCTGCCCATTTTTCCTCAATTTCCCTAAATGCATAGCCATGGACAGGAATTCGAAGAATACCATATCCACTTCTATTATGTGCATGGTAATCCATAAATTGTTCTATGCTTTCACACCTGAACAATCACTGCAAACGTGGAATTATGGGAATATGACGAATAACCTTTAGAGGCACCCTTTTTGTTACTTGATCGGTTCGATATCTATTGATAAGACATTGCAGAAATTCTGTTTTCGAAGCATGTTGTCCATAATATATAATATGATCATTAGGACATGCATCTATAGTTTGATAATCCATTCCAATATATTTCATAATGGCATGCAAACCTCAATATGTGTGAGGTAAAATATTTGACAATGGTAACAAAAATTCACCTAACAATCTACAACATAACAAATAACTAGTTAATCTAAAGAATATTAATCGTAAAAATTGCATTCTTATTTTACACATTAATTAACACTAAAAACAAATAGAAAAAATCAACTTTTATGCATAATATGAGATGAAACATATTACATACCCTAGGATCTATGTCATACAAGTGTTCGAAAAATTATTCATAACCTTTATGTTCACTAGAAACAATGTAGTGGAGAGAATATTTGTTCTTGATCCTTCATAAAGTCGTTTATTTGTCTTTTCTAATAGAGGTTCATCATAAATACCATCACTGTCGCCATCCTCATCCAACTGAGAAAAAAAAGATTGTATGATTTGATTTGTCCCATCATCTTCTTCCATGGGATCATTAACTTGATCTGTCCCGTCATCTTCTTCCATGAGATCCTCATTTGCTTGATCATGTTCCTCAGCTTGTACAACATCATTTCTACTATTACTTGGTGTAATATTCCATGGAAAGTTAGAGGGAAACTCTAACTTTATAATTACAAACAATCATGCAAAATTAGTGTGTACTATAACAAATTACATTCAAACAAATATATATATATATATATAATTTTATATAAAATTGACAATATAAAAACAGATAATGAATATATAGATAATTACCATGGGACAATATTCATTCGATCCACCATCAATGTGCCCATATTTCCTACAATGTTTTGTAGTTGTTGTTATTAAAATTCTTATGTAACGTATGAGACAAAAGTTTTTGCAAGGGAAATAACATCTACCATCACCCTTTTCACCCACTTTACCTTTTTCCCCACCTCTAATTATATTCTGCGACATTCTTCCGCACAAAAATACCCTTTCTGAACCATCGTTCTTATAGCAAGACTGTCGCAACATCTCTAATTCTTAAAATATTTATAGGTCACGGTCATCGCAATTGTGACGAACATTGACCAAATCAATGTTGACTTTGTCAAAGAGTATAAAGGTCATAACGGTCATATCATCTCTCTTGTGACAAAAGTTGACCAAATTAATTTTGAATTTGTCAAAGAGTATAATGATCAATATGGACTTTATCAAATAGTGTAACAGTCAATAGTTATCGTCAGTCTTGCGACGAATTCACAAGTTCGTCGAAAGAGAGACGATTGTACACTATCTTCGTGATCGTCTCAAAAGAGATGAACGTTTGATTCCGTCGAGAGAGCAACTAATACAAGATGGATTTATAACAAAATTGAAAAATTGAACTTTTTCTCTTGAATTTTGCGACGAAAGGGTACTTTCGTCGCAAGTAGTCGTCGCAATTTTTTCAATATGTAGTAGTGTGGGCATGGATGAGCACACAACCATAAGTATTTTAAGTCACTAGAGCACGTGATTTATCTTAATGAAATAGATATAGCATTTATTATAGACCGAACATATTTATGAATAAATATGTATATGGGTTTTGGGACAACTAGGACCTAAGGGCTTATGATTGAAATTGTTTTGAAGCATAGAGAAATGGTTAGAGAACCAACATGTGGGTGATGTGGGTGGAAGGGTTGTGGGGCCTTTAACAAGAGGTATATGCATAATTCACTTAGGGATCATGTGTGGAGGGGGTTAAGGGTTGAGTATAAGTTATTCCTAGGCTTAAATGGAGCTAAGGGGGTCTAGGTCATGGTCTAGGCCAAGCTCTAGGTCATGGTCTAGGTCATGGTCATTCTATAGGTGCAGGTAATGGTATAAGCCTATCTATAGCTCTATGTCATGGTAAAGTTATAGCTCTAGGTATATTTCATGGTCTATGTCATGGTCATTGTATAGCTCTAGGTCGTGGTCTAGGTCTTTCCATGTCAAGGTATTTATATGTCTAGTTCTAGTTCTAGGTCAAGGTCATTTATTTCCTTGTGATGTAGAGAGGGGCATGGAGAAAGAGGAAGAAAGAGAGTGTGAGAGGGCAAGGGGGGAAGACAAAGAGAGTGTGAGAGAGTGAGGGAGAGGGAGACAAGGATGGGGGGTAGAGAGAGAGAGAGAGTGAGAGGAAGGGAGGGGAGAGGGAAGAGGGGTTAGATAGAAGAAAATAGAGTAATGTGGGGAGAGTTGGGGAGAGATAGGGAGGGGGAGAGAGAGAGAGGGTTATATGCAAAAGGAAAATAGAGAAGGGGGTAGAGATGGATTGTTTGAGAGTGTGAGAGGGTGGGAGAGGAAGACCAAGAGGGGTGGTAGAGAGATATGGTAGATGTAGGAGAGAGAGAGAGAGAGAGAGAGAGAGAGAGAGAGAGAGATAGTGGGAGGGACGAGGAGAGAGGGACGGAGGAAGGGGGTAGAGAGTGTGTGTGAGTGTACATATAGATAGGTGTTCCATCATACATAATCTGTGGCATGTCAAACACTGATTACGAACAATACAAAATCAAGTAAATTTAACCTTTTTCACTTGTTACTAGGATGTAAATGGCTAATGACAATAGTCTAATCTTGAAGAACATACAAATATATAAGTGTTTCAATAACACATAATCTATTCTAATATCATAAGAAAAAATCTCAATCATGTATTTTTGATAATATAAAATCAAACAATGGGAAATCCCAGAGAGACATGAGAAAACCTAACAATAAAATCAAATCAAAACACCAAAAAGGTAAGAAATGTGAAAGATAAAATTATTTAAAAATGAATTAAGAAAAAAATTCAAAGAAGGAAAAATATTCCATATAAATAATATTGAATCCACTAAAACATTATACTTTTATAATAATAAAAAAGCATAATCAATGTACCATAATCATCATTAAACCATGTGAAATCATTATTAAACCATAAATGAATGGTCATATCCACAAAATATCATTATCAAATAAGAGGTATAGGCATACTACACTTAGGGCTTAGGTTTGGAGGGGGTTAAGGGTAGAGTATAGGTTATGCCTAGGCTTAGATGTAGCTAGGGAGGTCTAGTTCATGGTCTAGGTCAAGATCTAGGTCATGGTCTAGGTCTAGTTCATGGCCATGTTCATAGGAGGTCATGGTCTAGGTATAGTTCATGGTCTAGGTCATGGTCATGTTCATAAGAACATGCATGTGTTACTGCTAGGCAAGGATGAACACCCAACCTAAGGGCTTAGGATTGAAAGTTTTTTAAAGAATGGAGCAATGGTTAAAGCACCAAGATGTGGTGCAAGAGTTGTGGGGCCTTTAACAAGAGGTATATGCATAGTGCACTTAGGGATTGAGTGTGCAGGGGGTTAAGGGTAGAGTATGGGTTATGCCTAGGATTATATGGATCTAGGGGGGTCTAGGTCATGGTCTGGTTCAAGATCTATGTCATGATCTAGGTCATGGTCATGTACATGTTCATGGTATAGGTCTAGGTATAACTCTCAGTCTATTTCATGGAATATGTCATGGTCATCGTATAGGTCTAGGTCATGGTCTCTAGTATAGGTCATGGTCTATGCTCTAGGTCTAGTCTAGGTATTTACATGCCTTTCCATGTCTAGGTCTAGGTCTAGATCTTGACATGTCTAGGTGAAGGCCATTTATTTCCTTGTGATGTACCAAACTTTATATAATATGTGAGATTCTGAGAGGGATAGAGAGGAATACATAGAGGGGGGGGTAGATAGAGAGTGTACAATAGTGTGAGAGTCAG
>ML787829.1:233950-270070 GCA_009831015.1 Picea engelmannii | reverse complement strand
AAATATTCTCTCCACTACATTGTTTCTAGTGAACATAAAGGTTATGAATAATTTTTCGAACACTTGTATGACATAGATCCTAGGGTATGTAATATGTTTCATCTCATATTATGCATAAAAGTTGATTTTTTCTATTTGTTTTTAGTGTTAATTAATGTGTAAAATAAGAATGCAATTTTTACGATTAATATTCTTTAGATTAACTAGTTATTTGTTATGTTGTAGATTGTTAGGTGAATTTTTGTTACCATTGTCAAATATTTTACCTCACACATATTGAGTTTTGCATGCCATTATGAAATATATTGGAATGGATTATCAAACTATAGATGCATGTCCTGATGATCATATTATATATTATGGACAACATGCTTCGAAAACAGAATTTATGCAATGTCTTATCAATAGATATCGAACCGATCAAGTAACAAAAAGGGTGCCTCTAAAGGTTCCTCGTCATATTCCCATAATTCCACATTTGCAGTGATTGTTCAGGTGTGAAAGCATAGCACAATTTATGGATTACCATGCACATAATAGAAGTGGATATGGTCTTCTTCGAATTCCTGTCGATGGCTATGCATTTAGGGAAATTGAGGAAAAATGGGCAGATTTCAAAGATGAACCTCGTAATGTTAGGCTTTCATTGGCACCCGACGGTGTTAATCCATTCATAGATATTACGTCTATTTACTCAGTGTGGCTTATTTTTGTTATCAACAATAACATTCCTCCTTGGATGTCAATAAAGAGGGAGCACATAATGTTGACAATGATTGTTCCAACTATTTGTTTACATTATTTTTTTGAATCTAACATTTTCATTTGTTTCATTTTTTCATAATATATTTAATTTATTTATTTACTTATATATACATGATGTCATGGCTATAGTAATTATGTGTAATTTCAAACAAATATCTAAGTACCAGGTTAAATATATGAATGTATATATCAAGCCTCTTATCAATGAGCTACTAAAGTTATGGGCTGACATCATTATTTATGACATATGTAATACAATCGGGGAGAAGTGATACATACCCCACTTCTCTCCTAAGGGTTGTGCAACCTCCCGGTCTAAGATCGATCAAGAAAATGAGTTTGATTGACTCTTCAGACCCTCAAGGACCTTCAATCAACTGAATAGGCCCTCTTTCCCTTAAGGCGCACGTTATATGGAACCTGCAGGATTCTCCTTAACACTTTTAAATCCTTAGCATATTTAGGTGCTAGATCTCCTGGTTAAGCCCCTCTCTTTATGTGACCAAGGTTGTGACTAGTTGCCTGATCGAAAGGTGCATCGCAATTTTGTGTATTGGGCCTTTGCATATGAGTCACCTCGACTCTTCGGACTTCTAAAATCCTGACAGGAGCCTAGTGTGTTCTAGCACCTCTATCATCCTTCACCGATGTGCCCCTTCACTATGACTGTGGGCCAATATTTAGATCATTTCACGATTTTGCATTTCATGACTTTGCGTCTTGCAAAGTTCGATTGCTTTTCCTTTTGAAACTTGAACTTGCGAGTTATGCTTGCCAGATCAACAGTCTAAAATCCCCACGATCCAACGGTCTAGATCTCCTTTTCATGTATCGAGATTTCACGTTTCACGAAGTTGGAGGACCACTCACCTCCCTTCTCCCGATATCTGATCTTATGATATCTCCTCCCCTTGAAAGGAATCGACAATCCAGATCTCTCCTCGATCCGATGGCTCAGATCAAATCACGAACTTAGATTTCGCGAGTTCCCAGAACTCTTACTTTTGATTTCCCGAGTTGCAAACCTCCAACTATAACAGATCTACATTTCATCTCCCTCCTTCGATCAACGATTGTGATCAAATCGTTATTTTGTGATTCACTAGTTCTTATAACTATGCCTTGGACTTCTCTAAGTCACAAATCAATGAAATGTTGATCTCTTGCTATGTATCCCCCTTGACGATGAATGGTTCTGATGATTTCAGAACTTCGTAAGTCTGATTCTCCTATACACTTTCAAAGGTTTATCGTTAGTGCACTTTACCTTGATCGGATGACTACGATCCTTTTTGCGTGCATATAGGATGACTGATATCCTTTCTTTGAGCTCCGATCGAACGACTGAGATCTTTGCTTTGGTGCTTAGATCGGACGACTAAGATATTTTCTTTTCACTCTGATTGAATGGCTGAGATATTTTCCCTGACACTCAGATCGAACAGTTGAGATATTTCTTCCTCTATGTTTTCTCCTCGTTGTCTAGAAATTGATCGGACTATCTAGATCTCTCTCCTGAGCTTACGCTTTCTTCCAACTTAGAATATTTTTTGAAAGATTCAAAGGTTTCAACCTTTGTCCTTCCTGCGAGTCCATTTCTTGGATCTCTTTCTCACTTCTTGGAAAGTGCTATCCCTCCTGAGCTTAATCTCCTCAAATATTTCGATCTCCAAAGCACTTCTTGATTTTTTGGGAAATTCGTCAAACTCATATTCAAAGATTCTTTAAAATAATTCTTTCTCACCTTCCTGGTGTTCCTTTGTTATTTTCCTTCAACTTATTTATAGAGTTTCTTCAACTCTTCATTGAATTCCAGACCTGTGCACTCTTTGCAACAGATCTTTACACAAGATTTGAGTTCTTGCGATGACTGTGCATACATTGTGACAGTCACTTTACACTTCTTGCAAAGGAAACTTACGTTGTTCGTCTTGAGCTTATGGGTCGAGACAAACTTTTTCAATGCACTCCTTGAGGACTGTATTATGGATCTTTTCACTCCTTGGAACAAAATCTTACGCAAGATCTAGATTCTTGTGGATGACTGTGCACTCCTTGCAGTAGTCACTTTGCACTTATTACAAAGGAAATCTTACGCTATTTCTTCTGAGATTACGAATCGAAATAGACCCTATCAATGCACTCTTTGCGGACTGCGTGCACCCCTTGCACTAGCTCACAAAGAAAAGAAATTTAAATTTTATGCAAGCATTTCAAAGATACATACACTCATAGTAAGGTTCATTCATTCTTTAAACAAACAACAATAACAAGGAAATTACAAACAACAACAACCTCACACATTGGATCAATTTTCCTCTGTTATCTTCATTCAAAATCAAGAAAATGGTTACATCTAAAATCAAACAACATTCATTGTTCATAAACTCCTACTTGTTCACAATTCTCGTAAGCCTCCTTTAGGGCGTACAAAAAATCTCTTTATACAAAAGAAAACAAACTAACTACTACCTAATTGTGGTTACATCGAGACTTTGGTTAACTCCCAGGTCATGTGCGCTCGTTCTGTCTCCACGTGTGTGATCTTTCTTTTTATTTTTTTCTATCAGCTTCAAAATATTTGTAGTATTGGTTAGCGTTCAAGACTCCAGATTTCTTCTTAGGCACTGAGTTTCCCTACCACGTGTACTTGTTGACGATGCTCCTACATCATACTCCCCTGGGAAAAAATTCATGGACTCTTGTCCATGAGCTCTTGCACCAAATTTCCATGCTTCTAGATATCGACTTCACTCTCCCAACTGGAATCTTCTATTGGATGTCCCTTCCACTTGACCAGATATTCAAAATAGGTCTTCCTCCTGGTCTTCTTACCAATCCTCTGATCAACGATCTTTTACATCTGCGGTTTTTATGTTATAGGAATTTTTTTCTCCCACTGAATATTCTCTTGACATGTTGATCCCTCTATGTTATCCTTCCTCTAAGGATACAGGTCTGAGACATTGAATATGGGTGATATGCCCACATCATCTGACAACTCAATCTTGTAGGCATTTTCATCAAACTTCATCAAGATCTTAGACGTACCTATTGTCTTCATCATTAGCTTGTTATATGTCCCCCTAGGGAACCTTTCCTTCCTGAGATGTGCCAGAACCTAATCTCCTATTTCAAATTGAAGTTCTTTGCGATGTTGATTAGCTCTATGCTTGTACTCTTGGCTAGAAATTTGTAACTTCCCTCTGATCTAGCTATAGAGATTCTTCATTTTTGCAGCAAAATATTCTACTCCTACGCTTCTGATCTCACTCTATTCCAAGTCTCTCAACTTAGTTACTGCACTGGGTTTCATTCCATACAATATTTGGAACGTGCTCTTCCCAGTGTTCCTGTTTGGTGAGTCGTCGTATGCAAACTCTGTTTGTGGAAGAATTTGATCCCACTAGTTATGGTGCTCGGTGAATAGACTCCTCAATAAGTTTCCCAAAATTATGTTTACCACCTCGGTCTGCCCATCTATCTAAGGGTGATAAGCTGAGTTGAAGGACAAATCTGTCCCTAACTTCTTCCACAGTGTTCTCCAAAAATGACTAACAAATTTGGTGTCTCTATATGGGATAATGCTTCTGGGTAGGCCGTGAAGTCTCACAACTTCCTTAAAGAACAGATTTGCAACATGTGTTGCATCATTGTTCTTCTAGCATGGAATAAAGTGTGACATCTTCGAAAATCTATCCACCACCACAAATATGGAATCACATCCTCTTTGCGTTCTTTGTAGTCCCAACACAAAATCCATGCTTATTGCATCCCAAGGCCTCTATGGTATGGGAAATGGTTGATACAATCCAATGTTTTGTCTTTTACCTTTTGCATCTTGGTAGATTCTACATCTATCCATGAATTTTATCACATATGTTCTCATACCTGGCCAATAGTATGAACTTCTCAACTGTGCAAATGTCTTATCATGGCCAAAATGTCCAACCAATCCTCCACTATGTTTTTCCTTCAAAAGGTTATCCCTTATTGAGCATTTTGGTATGCACAATTGATTTCCCTTGAACGAAAATCCCTCTTGAATCATATACTCCACAGCTGGGAAAATCATGAGCTCCTGCTCATGTCTCCTTCTGCTATGTTGTTGAGATCCTCCAGGGTCCCATACTTTCTCTTGGAGTTATTCATCTTATTTTCTTCCTTGCTACTTCTTTTGTTGTTGTTTTTGTTTCTTCTCTACTACTATGGCAGGCCCCCCTCCATTCAGCCTCCTCCTACTGATAGTCTCTTGTGATGACCCCAACATCTACCTTCTGATTTCTTCAATCACCTTGTCCATTTTCTCAACTGGTTGGTATGCTCCTCTACCTATTTCTAATTTGACCCATTGGATATGCCTACTCTTCATATTTACCCTCCTTTCCAGGGCCGCCAATTCCTCATACAGCTAAACCAAATATATGTTGTATGCTTCCTCTTCCACTGTAGGCTTGAGTGTTGCAATCATCTCCTGTTCATCTCATGGGATAAATTTTTTGTGGACTTATGTTGAATGCTTCTCTCCCATAGTCTTCATGACTGTCTATTGGCAGCCATCTTCTTGTTCTTGATTGTTCAACCAATCCTCCAACATCTTCATCTATCATTCCAATTGAGTGAGCAAGTCATCTGAATTCTCCTCTTTTTCTATTGGGGCAGACATTAATATCAACTCCTCTTTGACAGTCTTTGTTGGTTGTCTTTCTTCTGCTACACCTACATCACAGACACAAATAGATTTAAAATCATTTGGCCCCATGGCCTCCTTCTTAGATTCTCGTTGTGCTACCACCGCATGTGAAACTCTTGTATTAGTCTCTGCTGGACTATTTGGCAGGAATATTTGAATTCCCCCAATGATCATAACACACCTTTGATATTCTTCCATTAGCACTCCTCGTTGATATGAACTCTCAACCGAGTTCATCTCTTCTCCCTTTCCCACCTGGCAATCTAGGATTCCTCCTCTACCCACCTGGAAGTCTATGAGATCGAATGATCCCTCTTCATTTCCCACCTAACAACTTGAACTTCCATTACTACTCTCCTGGAAGTCTATGAGATCCTCCATTTATCTCCTTTTATTGCCCACCTGGCAACATGAATTTCCACTGCTGTCCTCCTGAAAATCTAAGAGATCCTCTCTTGATCTCATATCATTTCCCACCTGGAAATTTGAAAATTCATCTCTGCCCTATTGGCAGTTTATGAGACCTATAACTGATATCCCTTCCTCATCATCACTGAGATTTCTCATAGTCTTTGGTTCACAGATGTGAATCAGTTCCTCCTCTGTGTCACTGAGGTTTCAACATGCCTCAACCACTTCCTCCACTCTTATTGTTTTTATCTAACCAACAACTTTTGAACAGGCCATTTTACCTTCCTGTACAAAGGCCATTCGTACCTCTAGTGTACCTTTGCCTCCTGCTAAATTTTCAATGCTAGCTGTTCTATTCTTTCTCTTATCTCAATGATCTCCTCATCAATTTTTGCTTTAGTTTTCTTCTGGTGGTATCCTCTTCGACCACGCTCATGTCCTTCAGTATCCATATTTTTTGTCTTCATCCCTCCCGACTATCTTCCATTTGTTGCACACCTTGCAACAGTCTTCATAGAGCATCAATACTCTGTCTTCCTTCACCTATTGTTCTACAGGAAAAATATAGCTTATGATACCAATTGATGTCATCAGATTATTTATTTTCACCTTCTCACCTTTGTCTGCAATCTGTAGACACATTTCAATTCTTGATATTGTTTGATGCAATCAAACTATCCTCTCTATCTCCTTTACCTCCTTCACCTGAAATTTACAGATGAAAATCAACTCTAATACCTGTTAATGGTATGATACTATCTCCTTTACCTCCTTCGCCTGAAATATACAGATGAAAATCATCTTTGATACCACTTGATGCAGACCCCCCTTCTCTCCTAAGGGTTGTGCGACCTCTCGGTCTAGGATTGATCAAGAAACTGAGTCTGATTGACCCTTTAGTCCCTCAAGGACCTTCAATCAACTGAATAGGCCCTCTTTCCCTTAAGGTCCAGGTTATATCGAACCCATGGGCTTCTCCTTAATGCTTTTAAAGCCTTAGCGTATTTAGGTGCTAGCTCTCCTGGTTAAGTCCCTCTCTTTACGTGACCAAGACTGTGACCACTCGCCTGATCGAAAGGCGCATCACGATTTCATGTATCATGCCTTTGCATATGAGTCACCTCGACTCTCTCAACTTCCAAAATCCCGACAGGATCCTAGCGCGTGCTAGCCCTTCTATCCTCCTTCACCGATGTGCCCCTTCGCTATGACAATGGGCCAATATTTTGAGCGTTTCACGATTTCACGTTTTGCGACTTCACGTCTCATGAAGTTCACTTGCTCGTCCTTATGAAACCTAAACTTGTGAGTTCCTCTTGCCAAATCAATGGTCCATAATCCCCATGATCCAATGGTCCAGATCTCCTTTTTGTGTATCGGTACTTCACGTTTTGCGAAGTTGGAGGATCGCTCACCTCCCTTCTCTCGATATCCGAACTTCTGATATCTCCTCCCCTCAAAATGAATCAAAGGTCCATATCTCTCCTTGATTTGACGACTCAAATCAAATCATGAAATTAGATTTCATGAGTTCCCAGAACTCTTACTTCTGATTTCCCGAGTTGCAAACCTCCGACTAGACCAGATCTATGGTTCAAATCCCTCCTTCTATCAACGACTGTGATCAAATCACGATTCACAAGTTCTTATAACTCTGCCTTTGACTTCTCCGAGTCACGAGTTAGTGAAATGTTGATCTTTTTCCACGTGTCCCCCTTGACGATGAACGGTTCCGATGATTTCATAACTTCGTAAGTCTGATTCTCCTGTACTCTTTCAAAGGTTTATCATTAGTGCACTTTACGTTGATCGAATGAATACGATCCTTTTTGCGCGCAGATCAGACGGATGAGATCCTTTCATTGCTTTCCAATCGAACGGATGAGATCTTTTCTTTGGTGCTTAGATCAAATGACAAAGATATTTTCTTTGCACTTTGATAGAATGACTGAGATCTTTTTCCTAGCACTCAGATCGAATGACTAAGATATTTCCTCCTCTGTGCTTGCTCCTTGTTGTCTAGACGCTGATAGGACGGTCCAGATCTCTCTCCTGAGCTTACGCTTTCTTCTAGCTTAGAAGGTTTTTTAAAAGATTCAAAGGTTTCAACCTTTGTCCTTCCTGCGAGTCTATTTCTTAGATCTCGTTTGCACTTCTTGGAAAGTGATATCCCTTCTGATATTGATCTCCTCAAATATTTCGATCTCCCAAGCAATTTTTTCTTTTCCAGGAAATTCGTCAAACTTAGATCCAAATATTCTTGAAAATAATTCTTTCCCGCCTTCCTGGCATTCCTTTGTTCTTGTCCTTCGACTTCTTTAGGGAGTCTCTTTGACTCTTCGTCGAATTCAAGACCTGTGCACTCTTTGCAACAGATCTTTACACAAGATTTGAGTTCTTGCGACGATTGTGCACACCTTGCAGTAGTCACTTTACACTTCTTCCAAAGGAACCTTACGTTGTTCCTCCTGAGCTTATGGGTCGAGACAAAATCTATCAACGTAGTCCTTGTAGACTGTATTCTGGATCTGTTCACTCCTTGCAGTAGATTCTTGTGGACGACTGTGCACTCCTTGCAACAAATATGGATTCTTGCGGACAACTGTGCACTACTTGCAACAGCCACTTTGCACTTCTTGCAAAGGAAATATTACGCTATTTCCTCCAAGCTTTACAAGGCGAAGAAGGCCCTGTCAACGCAATCTTTGAGGACCGTGTGCACCCCTTGCATCGGCTCACGAAGAAAATCAATTTAAATTTTATGCAAGCATTTCAAATCTACATACACTCGTAGAAAGGTTCATTCATTCTTGAAACAAACAACAATAACAAGGAAATTACAAACAACAACAACCTCACACATTGGATCAATTTTCCTCTGTTAGCTTCATTCAAAATCAAGAAAATGGTTACAGCTAAAATCAAACAACAATCGTTGTTCAGAAACTCCTACTTGCTCACAATTCTTGCAACCCTCCTTTAAGGTGTACAAAATCTCTCTTTATACAAAATTAAATAAACTAACCGCTACCTAATTGTGGTTACATCCAGACTATGGTTCACTCCCAGGTCACGCGTGCTCATTTTATCTCCACACGCGTGATCTTTCCTTTTATTGTTTTCTATCAGCTTCAAAAGATTTGCAGTATTGGCTAGCGTTTGAGACTCCGGATTGGTTCTTAGGCACTGAGTTTTCCTGCCACGTGTACTTGCTGACGATGCTCCTCCATCAAGAAAAAATTTAAATTCCATGGAATACTTTTGTGGACAATTCATGATGCCCCAGGACTAACACATTTTTGTGGTATGTAGCATTCTAATATTTCTCTTTAATACTATACAATTTCTTAATGATATCATGCTGCATGTTTAATTTTTAAAGAATCTAATCATATAATTGACATTAATCTATTTGTTGCAGGTCTTCCAACAAAGGGTAAATTTGCATATCCAGTTTGTGGTCCTAATATGAAGTATCGTCATTCAAATTTTTTAGGAAAGGTGGTGTTTGATGAGTATAGACACCTCCTCCCTAAGAACCATAGGTATCATACTACTGAAAAAAATCTTTTCAATGGAAAATAAGAGACCGGTTTAAAACCACAAAGAATGACACCTCACCTATGGAGGTTGGAATATAATAGAAATCATCAAGGTACTCAATTTCTTTATGTATCGTATATCATGTAATGTTTTGAATAATTATTTTAATCATTGAATTTATTTTACCATATTTGATAATTATTTTTGTGATTTCTTTTATGCTTCATGAAGGCCGCCATCATGAAGGTATTAATAATGGGCTTCCACAATGAATGAAATGTTATCCCACTCAATTCAAGAGGTTTCCCTACCATGAGGAGCTAAAAATAGTTCATTTTTTGATACAATGCATATCAAGAAGAATGTGACAGAAACGTTATGGCGAATCATAGATGGTAGGAGGGACAAAGAAAAAAGTTGTCAAATTTTGTATTGACATTCAGGAAGCCAAACATGCAATGTGAAGTGTGATCCGATCAAATATATTAGATGGACTAGACCAAAATAACCTTCCATGGTTATTAATAGAGCAACAAAGCAATGATGTAAAAGAGGTCATTCAAACAATTAAATTTCCCATGAGTTTTTCTTCAAACATAAATAATATCTTAATGAAGAAAGGTGAATTTGGTGGAATAAAAACACATGATTGGAATACCTTCATTAAGGTAATAATTTTTCTATACATATTTATATCTATTGGCCTTATACATCTTTTAATTAATTTATTTATTTTTGTCTACTTTGGTCAAAACAAATAACGATTCATTTTTTTGTTACAATATGTTCTACCACTATATCTCCCAAATGACTTTGACAACAACGTCAAACAAGTTATATATGATCTTGGAAAATACATGAGGTAAGTAGTTGTGATTTATATGCAAAATGTTCTTTCAAATTATTGTTGTACTTAATGACACATATTTACTTCTAATGTAATATATTATATTATGTTATGTTGAAACATGTTATTTTCTTGTGTCATGATCTCATGTAGATGGTTGTCATTGAATGAAATCCATCAAGATGATATAAAGTATTGAAAGAGAGAAATTCCTCGTTTAATGTGTGAAATGAAAAAGTATATACCTCCAACATTTTTTAATGCACAAGAACACTACCTCATACACCAAGTCAAGGAGATTGAAATTTGTGGACATGTTCACAAAAGGTCAATGTTGATGGTGGAGAGGAACTTGAAATCATTGAAGTTGTTGGCTAGACAAAGAGCACTTCCCGAGGGTTATATGGTGGAGGGATATATGGTATACCAATCCATGGTGTATATTATTCAGTATCTTGCTAAATTAGCAGCGCCAACTACCCATGCAGTGGATCGCATTTGGGATGTGAACTCCATAAAAAAATATGAAGATCAGGAGCATCTGTTGGGCAAAGGTAGAATGAAAAAAATGAGAGGTACTATAGTAATAATTGTGGAGATTTATATTAATAATACATATAAAGTTTCATTTTTTGTGTATATGATCATACTCATTAAGATATTCATATAATTTATTTCATAAATTATTAATATTTATAACCTACATGGATGTTATAACTAATATTTAATATTGGTGAATTATGATTTTTTTATTCAGTTTCTCAACAGTGGGATGAACTACATTTATACATTGCAAACAATCTTGACTGGATGAATGTATGGATTGAAAGATGTAAACAACACAATGAAGGTAGGTTATCATGGCAACGACTTTCTGAATTGGTTAGAGAAGCTCATCGTAACAGAGATGCCAATGTTACACAAAGGGAAATTGATTTAGCATATGGTTTGAAAGATGGGCATGCAAGACAATTCACCCATTTTATGTAGTTATTTTATATTATATTAATGTGACTACATGTGTACTATATTTTTCAGATACTTTCTAAGTTATATAAATATATATGTTAATTTATTAATTGACAATGCATCTTTTAAATATCTGGCATATTGCAGTTGAAACACCACAAGGCTATGTGGTGTAATGGTTGTAATTTCCGCATCAAACAATTGGATGAAAGGAGGAAAACTTCTGATAGTGGGATAACTGCAATATTCCAGGTCACTAATGTTTCCTCTAGGAGTGATAGACATCCCCGAGAATCTGAAAATATATACTATGGGTATTTAAACAATATACTTGAGTGTGACTTTAATTCCTTCAAATTAGTTATGTTCAATGTCAAATGGTATAGGTTATGAATGCATGAACATGATGAGGAAAGAACTGTTATTCAACATGCCAACGGATTTTCAATGATTAAAACAACGGTGTTTGAAAGAGGACATGATCGCTATGTTTTTCCAAGCCAATGTGAACAGGTATTTTACTCAGATGTTCCAGGTGAGAGGGATTGGTCATTTGTTGTTAGATATGATCCAAGAGGAAGGCCAATTAAGTATACTCAATTACAGGAAGAATATGATATTGAAGATCAAGAAGATGATTCACCAGATCAGATAGAGCCAAAATATCATGCAGGGTCAACAGATGAAGAAGATGAAGAAGATCATGATTCAGGTGTAGGAGACAATATTGCAATTCTTGATG
Source organism: Picea engelmannii (assembly GCA_009831015.1). Lineage (NCBI taxonomy): Eukaryota > Viridiplantae > Streptophyta > Pinopsida > Pinales > Pinaceae > Picea > Picea engelmannii. Next base: position 258,100 of record ML787829.1, on the reverse strand, counting down.
ATGATGTCAATGAAAATATGCTCGAAAACGACATTGATGATGATGATGATGATATCGTCAATCCTTTCAACACCATTTCTGAACCAGATGATGATATAGATGTCAAGTTCGATGAAGAAGATCAAGATACATGACTATATAGGTACGTGACTATATTAGGTACGTGACTATATATTTTAATTTGTATGGATTATTCTCTTAAAATAATTTACTTATAATGGCATGGGTTAATTACATGTTTTCACCCTGGATGGGGTGCCACGTCGAGCGGGCATGCAAAGTGGCAACGAGTCGGGTAGTGCCATAAATAATGACCACCGCCTCCCATCCTCTCACCATTAAAGATGGGAGGGCACCCGCGCAGTCATAACCAGTTGACGAGTCCCCTGAAGAGCGCGAAGGGAATGAAACACCAGAGAATTAAGCACTCATCCTTAATGGCTGGCACTATCACAATCAACCTTACCCTTATCAGCTGCTTGGATGGTTATGCGATGCATTTGAAAATTTAACCTGTGGAGTTCTGGAGAAAGAATAACCTCTCCATCAATATCTCGGCCATAAATCAGCTCCTCCACATGCCAAAAGCACGAGGACGGCCTCCCAAAAGCGTGACGTGGTATGCCTATGACTCTCGCAGGAAGAGACAGAAGAAATTTGAGTGAGCGTTGGCTCTAGCATCTGCTCGGACAACCAGGAAACATGGGAGACATAGAACGCCACCCATGGCGTACGTGGAGGAGACTGCTCCAGACGAACCCATCTTGAATTGTCCAGAACACCTCCTTTTCACCGTCCCGGACAATTGGAATCCCCCCACGGCGTTTGGAAATGAGACCAAGCTTCCAGCTCCTGGAACCTCTCATAGACGCAAGGAAGAAGAACAGGTAGAGGACTTCACAATCTGCTACGTCCAGAAAGAATTGCTGGGTATCGGTGACAAGAAGGCTAAACAACAATTGGACCACCCCTAGAGACAATAAATCGGTAGAATAGTCAGCCAGTAGGCCAACTTAGCAGAGCCAATGTAGAAAAGTAGGGAACCCATGCTCAAGGGCCAAATCCCCTCTCCATTGTTCAAGAGGAATGGGAGGACCAACCTCCACACAACAATCTGGGCTATCTCGAGCTGCTCTTCAAAACTCGTAGTATGGTGTACAACCAAATCTTCAAAGCCATTCAAATCGTCCATCGTCTCAACATGATGTATGCAACACACTCCAGAGCATCCCCACGACTACAGTTCCCTATGTGCACGCAAGCCTATGCGATTCGAGCAGGATGGCGAAAGAAGGATGATGGTGGTGAGTCACCTGGTTAAAAGGTCATGTGAATTTTTCTAATTTGCAATTTTCTCTTAGCAGTAGATTATAGGTATGTTAGCGGTTATGATGTTAGAGACTGGACTGAATCCATTATGGCTGTGTGTCCTGGTTTCCTCCCGGCAGGATGACAGCCTAGCAAAATTTTGTTTGTTTGAAGATAGGTGGCATCATAAGGCCAACTGTCTCGGTTTCCTCTTAGTAGGTAGGACAGTTGGCAGCACTACCAAACTCCGTAAACATGCAATCGTAATATAAACAAGATCCTCCCCTTTTTTACTTAAAAAAAAAAATTACATGTTTTTAAGTTTTATGCGACGTTTTTATATCCTATGTTACTTGTTGTTTAATTATTATGTGAAAGATGAAAATAGTTTTCAATATACTAAAGTACGTGGTAAACTAAAAATATCATTTATAAACACATAATTTCATTTACCTTCATTAATTTTTGTTTTTGTAGTTTCTATGCATGAATCTTAATAGGATGTTGCTTTCGATTATTTTATATTTTATAGATTGGGCATTGGGGATCAATTGAGAGTGATGTGAGGGAGAGGGGAGGCGCCATATGATCTTCCACCTTCACATGGTTGGCCTTGTTCAGTAGAGAATAAATTATTCTTGAAACCAAGAGAAGCTCTTTCATTTTTATACCACCATGATCGTAGATTTCATCAATATTGTTGTCATAGTTTTTCATCAATGAAGTTTTGATGAATGTGTTTTTCATTTATATAGAATTTTCATTGAAACCTTGTTTTTATTTCAAAGTACACAAATTGGTTGACGCAAGTTTTAAGTTTGCATCAGTCTTTCTACATTTTTCTTTCAGGTTCTACATTAATGTATGTACAATGTATCTGTGTCATAGTTGTGATGAAATTCCTTGTTTTTTGTTGATTACTTAATCAACACCATAAAAATACTCCCTTAGATTACTAGATGTTCTGGGGATGTGTGTACTATTGAACAAATTTTACAAGGGACAAGGAACGAAAATTGTACTAGGACTAGACATGGGAAACAATGACCTCTGAATGGGGCCAACGTTAAAAATTTTTCATTTTGTTTCTGTATGCACTGAAATTTGACATGGATAGACTATTGGCACACCTTAACAATGTGGGAGGGTTTATGGACTCAAATTTGAGTCACACGCCCACTTTCTTCCATCATCGATTCATCATGTAAACCATAAACCCTATTTTTCATATGTTCTAGTAGATATGTCAATGATTCCTAAATTCATATTTATATTTAAATCAAGGTAAAACTAGCTTGCAAAGTATCAAATTTTAATTTGAACTTGATAAACCAAATATGAAATGAATCCTAATTAAAACCATCAAGTGTTTGAATTTTTCATTTAAGTGTAGTGTCATGTAGTTATCTTTTAAAACATAGAGAGAGTAGTCTCTATAGAAGTAGAGAAATATATTGATATTGGATTCTCTTCTAAGATGATGTTGATATTTTTAACCTTCAATAAATATTGATATATATGGTGGTGTGAAAAGAACTAGAATAGGTACTAGAGGAGAAAATCAAGGATAATTCAGTACCCATCACTTATGCAAACATTTTCATCGGCAAGAGAGACAAAGAAGGGAATCCATAGGCAAGAGACAAGGAAAGGATACCATCGCAAGAGTGATGAATGTAAATAATCTTGCGATGAAATAGCTATACTATCGATGAAAAAAGTTTGTCGGTAGTATAACTAATTCGTCGCAAGAATATTTACATGGGATAAAAGAAGGAAATGGATGATGTGGTTCCAAGTATAGCTAATTCATCGCCAATATCTTCAAATGTACACATGGGATACAATTCATCACCTTTCTTCATTTTTCTTTCAAGTTCTACATTAATGTATATACAATGTATGTGTGTCATAGTTGTCATGAAAAATCCCCTTTTTTCATTGATTTCTTAATCAAAACCATAAAAATATTCCCTTGCAGTACTATATGCGGGGACATGTGTGCTGTCAAACCGAATATAAATTGTATTAGGACTAGACACGGGCAACAATGACCTATGAATGGGGCCAATGTTGAAATTTTTTGAAATTGTTTTTGTATGCAGTGAAATTTGACATGGATAGACTATTCACATGCCTTAATGATATGGGAGGGTTTTTGGACTCAAATTTGACTCACACACTGATCCATATGGATATCGGTGGCCACCCACCTTTTCCAACTGGCTCAAAACAATTTTCTGACATTTTTGGCAATTTACTATTTTTAGCAGTTTTAACTTCCGAGGCCATTTTGAGGGCCTAAATGAAGGTTTTTCAGGATCGAGCTCCCCACTGATAGCCTAAGGAATAATTTATCCCCCAAAATTAATCTCCTCGATAATACCTTTCCAACGGGCTATCACACGCCTAAAACGGAGATCGTATGCAAAAGTTACGACCCCGAGAAGTTGATGTACTAACTTACCCAAACGGGGCCCACATGACTTTTGGCGCTTCATCTCCTAGGGTTAGGTTTTTGGCATTATTGATTATTGTAAAAAGGAATTCAGAGCCTCATTGTAACCTTCTTCTTGCGAATGCGCACTATCGTCACATCTCTTCTCAGAGATAAGCCACCACCATTCCAGTAAGCTTGTTTTCGCTGCATTTTAGAGTTTCAGCTTATTTCGTTATTGAATAGAAAACCAATTTTACTGTATCTCTATTATTTTGTGTTAAGCACCTATTAATAATCTGTATTCATTTTGTTCTGCTCATAAAATCCGGATCAGTGGTATTAGAGCAGTCTTCTCCTTGTCGTCTTAATGCATGTCCCCAACGAGGTCGGAGTACAAAGAGTTGGATCTCGAGCTTGTTTCTCTAGAGGAAAGAAGCTCTTGCACGCCCAAGTGACCTCCCATGGAAAGAGAAAAGAAAGATGACGAGACAGGAGATCCTTTCAAATTGTTTATTGAGGAATCCCTCACGCAATAGAGGAACGAGATGATGGATAGTTTCGTGCAAATCCTTCGGCGGCTACCAACAAGCAATGCATCTTCTTCGAACGGAGGTGCCACCCCCTTCAAGGTACAAATAAACTTCGATATCCCTATATTTGAAGGTCAGATAGACACAAATGTTGTAGACAAGTGGTTGAATCTACTAGAAGGGTGTTTTTATGTCCATAACTTTTCGAATGAAGAAAAGATTACTTTTGCGCTCCTCAAAGCCATTCCCCATGTCAAAGATTGGTGGGACACTTTCTGTGAGAAAAAGGAAATAGAGGAAACCTCATTTTTTTCAGTCACGGCCACCTGAGAATCCTTAGGGGATTCTATTAAGGAACAATGCTACCCTGTCAGAAGTTATGACGACCTGTATACCAAATGGACCACACTGCGGCAAGAAAGAGACCAAGCAGTGCCAGATTTCACAAATATCTTCCATACCTTGCGCACCAAGTTGGGTATCAAAGATTCAGAGTGACATCTAGTGCTAAAGTATCACGGTGCTCTGCATAGATACATCCAGACCGAAATGGAATTTTTGGACATCTCATCCTTGGGTGCAGCCTACCGATATGCCATCAAAATCGAGCAGAAGCTCAAACAAAAGAAGCGGAAATTTAGGCCTAGGAACCCCTCACAACAAAAGCCAAGAAAGGGCGGCCCCAACCCACCGAACAAAGGATAGAGAAAAGATGGACAGTATCAAGAAAACCAGTCCAAGCCACAAGCAAAGAAGGACATCGGAAAGACAAAGAAAGATATCGGGAAGTGGTGGGACTTCAATAAGAACCCTTGGCATAACACTGTTGACTGTCGCTCAAAGCAGTCGCTAGTGGCCGAAGTGAAATCCTCTAAATCAGATGCAGTTTATGACTCTAAGATAGAACTAGAAAGGGGAAGACAGATCATTGATGCGGAACCCAGTGCCACCGTTGCTACCACCAAGCTCCATCCTGGTGAACTAGACGAGCCAGAAGAAGGAGAGCGCCTCTTCCATTCACAGATGTGGGTAAAAGGCACCTCGTTGCACTTCATCGTTGATAGCAGTAGCCAAAAGAACCTCATCTCAGCAGAGATCGTCAAATGGTTGGCCCTGCCAACAACGCCGCACCCACAACCATACACCATTAGATGGCTCCACCAAGGAAGTGATCTCTGCGTCAGCCAACAGTGCCGACTGTCGTATGACATGAAGCCCTTCAAAGACGAGGTATTGTGTGATGTTTCTCCTCTCGAAGTTTGTGATGTTCTTTTGGGCCAACCTTATTTATGGAAACGTCATGCTATATATGAGTCTAGGCCTCGTAGTGTTATTATTACTTTGAATAGGAAATTGTACAGGATACCCGAGGCAATCCCACCTAGTGCTATTTCCTTGATCTCTGCTAAGAAATGCAGGAAGGTCATCTCTCAGATGGTGAAGTTTGTATTCTTCATGATTCGCTCTCAGAGTAAGCCAAAGATCACAGCCACATCCAGGGTCTCTGCGACCGACCTCTCCACATAGAAGAAGCAAGTAGATAAGGTCGTGGAAGAATACTCGGATATCTTCTCCTCACCTACAGGGGTACCTCTGCACTGCCAGGTCAAGCACCCCATCGATTTGACCCCCGACGCACCGCTACCCAATGGGCCAGTCTATCATCGTTCTTTGTTAGAGAATGAGGAGATCAAGTGATAGATCCAAGAACTGCTCCACAAGGGGCACATCCACCCCAGCTCATCACCTTGCGGGAGCCCAATTGTGCTGCTACAGAAGAAAGATGGGACCTGGTGACTCTGTATTGATTATCGGGCTCTGAATAAAATCACAGTCAGAAACCAGTACCCAATTCCCTGAATCGATGACCTCCTTGATCAACTCATGGGGGCCAAATACTTTAGTAATATTGATCTGAAATCTGTCTACCACCAGGTCCCGATAGAACAGATAGATGTATGGAAGACTGCCTTCAAGTCAAAGGAAGGCCTTTTTGAATGGTTGGTCATGCGCTTTGGTTTGACAAATTCTCCAGCCACTTTCATGAAGATGATGGACGATATCTTGTGACCAGTCACCAATACTTTTGTAGTGGTGTATTTGGATGACATTCTAATTTACAGCAAGACTTGGGCCGAACACTTGCAGCATATTCAACAGGTTTTGCACACCCTGCGATAGCACAAGATATACGCCAACTTGGAAAATGGCTCCTTCAGCATGGACAGGGTCCATTTCCTGGGCTACATCATTGATCAGCATGGCGTACATGTGGATCCAGCCAAGATCCAAGTCATTCATGACTGGCCAGCCCCAACAACACTCACTAAGCTTCGGAGCTTCTTGGGCCTTACCAATTTCTACCGCAGGCTCGTGTTGGGTTTCTCCCATATTGCATGGGCCCTTAGCCAAATAAACAGGGGTGGTGGTAAGGTGAAATTTGCGTGGGGATGGTTCCAAAAACAAGCGTTTGATGATTTGAAGAAGCGCTTGTGCTCAGCCCCAGTACTTTCACTACCAGACCTGCAACATCCTTTTGAGTCCGAGACAGATGCTTCAGACTACGTTGTGGGCGTTGCTCTCACTCAGGACGGCCACCCTGTGGCCTATCATAGTGAGACACTGTCAGATACTGTCCATAAGTACCCTACTTACGAAAAATAAATGTACTCCATTGTGCAAGCATGCCACCAGTGGAGACATTACATTCTTGGGAAGGAGACAGTCATACACACTGATCATAAGCCACTGTAGTTCATGCAGACACAGGGAAAATTGTAGAATGACCACCATCAAAAGTGGTCCACATACTTGCAGCAATTCCACCTCAACATCAAGTATAAAATAGGAAGCACCAATCACGTCGTTGATTGCCTCAGCAGACCACCAGTCGCGACACTCACCACAGTGCTAAACTCTTGCGGCCATGAAACATCTGGATGGCCCCAACTCTATGAGACAGACCCTGACTTCGCCACCACCTACCAAATGTTAGGTGCAAATGAAGTTGTCGATAATTTCCATCTTCAGGATGGGTTGTTGTGTCATCTGGGCCATATCTGTGTTCCATCAAGTGAGTGAGAAAAGATGATTTGGGAATCCCACTAAAGTCGGGTGGTAGGACACTTTGGTGTTGAAAAGATAGTGGCGATGCTACAGAAACATTTCTACTGGCTGAAACTTTGATAGGAGGTCAACAAGTATATCAGGTCCTGCACTACCTATGCTATTGCCAAACCGACTACCAAGAAATAGGGCCTATACACCCCTCTTCCAACTCCTGATAGGCCATGGGAATCCATCTCGATGGACTGCATGTCGTGCCTCTCATCCACCAAGCGGAGAAATGACTGTGTTTTTGTGGTTGTTGATCTCTTTTCTAAGATGGCGATTATGGTTGCCTGCAAGAAGGGCATCACAGTAGAGGCCACTGCCAAGCTCTTCTTTGAATGAGTCTAGGTACATTTTGGAATCCCACAAACCATTATCTCAGATCAGGATATTCGATTTCTCAGCACATTCTGGTCGAGCCTCTGGTCACTGCTGGACACCAAGCTCACCAAATCCACGACCTTCCACCCCCAGACAAATGGCCAAACTGAGGTTGTAAATCTAATGATTGTGCATATCCTTCTCATGTATAATTCAAATCACCCTCACACATGGGATGAGAGCCTTCCCTATGTCTATCATAGCTACAATGGAGCCCTGCACAGCTCAACCGACCACAACCCCTTTGAAGTGGGGTTGGGATTCCAACCATTGGGACCCATTGATGTTGCAATTCCCCTTGTGGTCACCTCGACCGACTCATCTCTTGCTCCAACTGAAGTTGACAAAGCCACCCGGTTCATTGAGAGGATCCAACACATCCACCAATAGGTTTAGGATATCCTACAGAAGTCCAATGACAAGTACAAACAACGCCATGATGAACATCGGGTGCCACATAAGTTTTAGGTGGGCGATAAAGTTTGGTTGCACTTACAGAAAGAACGCCTTACAGGACCCCATCGAAAGCTTCTCCCACTCCGTTATGGGCCATACACTCTCACCAAGGCTGTGGGGGATAATTCTTTTGAGCTCAACATTCCTCCTTTCCTTGGTCTGCACCTAGTGTTCAACATGGATCTCCTTCGCCCTTATTGGACACCTCAGAAGTACCAGAACAACTGACACCAACAAATATCAACCCCAACTACCTACAATAGGAATCCAATGATCATATTGTGGACAGACATATCAAGGGCACTTGACAACAAAGGATCCATCTTTATCGAGTCATTAAAGCAGGGCAGCTCCTGCACCAAGGCAAGTGGCTCACCCGGGGCCAAATTCAGCAGAGATTTCCTCATCTTATGGGGGACCTCAACGCAATGGAGACCATTTCTTCCTAAGGAGGGAGGATTGATCCAGATGGATATCGGTGGCCACCCACCTTTTCCAATTGGCTCAAAACAGTTTTATGACAATTTTGGCAATTTACTATTTTTAGCAGTTTTAACTTCCGGGGCCATTTTGAGGGTCTAAATGATTTTTTTTTGGTATCGAGCTCCTTAATGATAGCCAAAGGCATGATTGATCCCCCAAAATGAATCTCCTCGATGATACCTTTCCAATGGGCTATCACACGCCTAAAACGGAGATCGTATGCAAAAGTTACGACCCCGGGAAGTTGATGTACTAACTTACCCAAACAGGGCCCACATGACTTTTGGCACTTCAACTCCCAGGGTTAGGTTTTTGGATGTCTAGGGTTTTTGGCATTCTTTCTTATTGTAAAGAGGCCTTTAGAGACTCATTTTAACCTTCTTCTTGCGAATGCGTGCTGTCGTCACATCTCTTCTCAGAGATAAGCCGCCACCATTCCAACAAGCTTGTTTCCACTGCATTTTACAGTTTCAACTTATTTCGTTATTGAATAGAAAACTAGTTTTACTGTATCTCTGTTATTTTGTGTTAAGCACCTGTTAATAATCTGTATTCATTTCGTTATTCTCATAAAATCTAGATCACACACCCACTTTATTCCATCATCAATTCATCATGTAAACCATAAACCCTAATTTTCTTTCAAAGTACACAAATTGGTTGACGCAATTTTTTATTTTTTATCAGTCTTTCTTAATTTTTCTTTCAGGTTCTACATTAAAGTATATACAATGTATCTGTGTCATAGTTGTGATGAAAAATCTCTCTTTTTCGTTTTTTTCTTAATCAACACCATAAAAATACTCTCTTGCAGTACTAGATGCAGGGACGTGTGTATTGTCAAATGGATTTTACAATGAACAAAAATTTTAATAGGACTAGACACGGGCAACAGTGACCTGTGAATGGGGCTAACGTTGAAATTTTTTCAAATTGTTTCTGTATGCACTGAAATTTGACATGGATAGACTATTTGCATGCCTTAACAATATGGGAGGGTTTCTAGACTCATATTTGACTCACACACCCACCTTCTTCCATCATCAATTCATCATGTAAACCATAAACCCTAATTTTCTTTCAAAGTTCAAAAATCAGTTGACGCAAGTTTTAATCTTTCATCAGCCTTTCTTCATTTTTCTTTTAGGTTCTACATCAATGTATATACAATGTATTTGTGTCATAGTTGTGATGAAAAATCCCTCTTTTTCGTTGATGCTTAATCAACACCATAAAAATACTCCCTTGTAGTAATATATGCGGGGACGTGTGTATTGTCGAACGAATTTTACAAGGAACAAGGAACAAAAATTGTACTAGGACTAGACATGGGCAACAATGACCTGTGAATGGGGCCAACGTTAAAATTATTTCAAACTGTTTCTATATGCAATGAAATTTGACATGGATATACTATCTGCATACCTTAACGATATGGGAGGGTTCCTGGACTCAAATTTGACTCACACATCCACTTTCTTCCATCATCAATTCATATTGTAAACCATAAGCCCTAATTTTCTTTTAAATTAGACAAATTGGTTGATGCAAGTTTTAAGTTTTCATCAGTCTTTCTTCATTTTTCTTCCAGGTTCTACATTAATGTGTATACAATGTATCTGTGTCATAGTTGTGATGAAAAATCCCTCTTTTTCATTGATTTATTAATCAAGTACACCATAAAAATACTCCCTTGTAGTACTATATGTGGGGACATGTGTACTGTCGAACGAATTTTACAAGGAACAAGGAATGAAAATTGTACTAGGACAAGACACGGGCAACAATGACATGTGAATGGGGCCAACGTTGAAATTTTTTCAAATTGTTTTTGTATGCACTGAAATTTCACATGGATAGACTATTCACATGCCTTAACAATATGGGAGGGTTTCTGGACTCAAATTTGACTCACACACCCACTTTCTTCCATCATCAATTCATCATGTAAACCATAAACCCTAATTTTCTTTCAAAGTTCACAAATTGGTTGACGCAGGTTTTAAGTTTTCATCATTCTTTCTTCATTTTTCTTTTAGGTTCTACATTAATGTATATACAATGTATCTGTGCCATAGTTGTGATGAAAAATCCCTCTTTTTTGTTGATTTCTTAATCAACACCATAAAAATACTCTCTTGCAGTACTAGATGCGGGGACGTGTGTTCTGTCGAATGAATTTTAAAAGGAACAAGGAACAAAAATTGTACTAGTAATAGACACAGGCAATAATGACCTCTAAATAGGCCCAACGTTGAAATTTTTTCAAACTGTTTCTCCATGCACTAAAATTTGGCATGTATAGACTATTTGCATGCCTTAATGATATGGGAGGGTTTATTGACTCAAATTTGACTCACACACCCACTTTCTTCCATCATCAATTCATCATGTAAACCATAAACCATATTTTTCATATGTTCTAGTAGATATGTTAATGATTCCTAATTTCATTTTGTATTTGACTCAAGGTACAACTAGCTTGCAAAGTATCACATTTTAATTTCAAGTTGATAAACCAATATGAAATGAATCCAAGAATCATTTGATATCGTCGCTTTAGGACCTTAGGACCAAAACAAAGATTTTGAAGTTTAAGGGCCATGAAATAGGCCTCAAACAAACATGTAGAACCTTTGTAAGGTGCAATTTTCCTTTGAGTGGGATATGGATGCCATAAGAATTTTTTCACACCACATATGGGAGTCAAGGATTATAACATCATTGAGGGAGGAAAACAAGGGCTTTAGGCTATAAACAAACATTTATTTTACTTAATGGCCATGAAGAAGGGCTCTAATTTGGAATGTGGGAACCATTAATATATATTTTTTTATATAAAAATAAGAATGCATCTCCTAACCTATACCATGGCCAAGGGGGGGAAATAAAGACCTTAGGACCTACAAAAATTTCTCAGGATTAATGGCCATGAAAAAGGTCTTAAAACACCCGGATGGGGTGATAGGGCCCGACACCTGGTGCAAAGAGGCGGCAAAGGGAGGCCAGCAGTGCACGGAGCCATGTGCTCGGCTCGTGCCCACTGCAGCAAACACTCCCAGGCATTAACTCGTATTAAAACATCGATGGGAGAGGCATTAAACCACTCTCCCTCGACCACCTTAATGCAGAGTGAAATGCTGCGTTTCATTTGTGTTATCGCTCAGCAGTTTGATTCTGGTTATGCGGTTTTGTTCATGGTCTTTCGGCCCCTTTGGCCACCCCCCACCCTCCACCTTGGCTCTGCAGCCCTCCCGTAGCTGCCGGGCATCACCATGCCATGACTGTGACCTCGCAGGGGCTCTCCCTGGCATCCTTGGAGGCCTCGCACGTCCTCTTCGCCCTCTGGTTCATCCCCCACCTCGGCTTTGTCGCGCCGACCCCCTGCTCCACATGCCTTTGAATGCCTGACCATCATTGAAAATACCTTGAATTCTTCACGGTGACATCCCTCTCGGCCTGGACCTTCCTCCTTCAGGCACTCCTCTCCTCCTCCTGCGCCAGGTGAGGCCTCAGCTAAATCATCCTACGGAAGGACCGGCCATGGTCGACCCAGCAGCAAAATGAAGGCGCCTTCTTCTAACTTGCTGAGCGAAAGCCTCACTGTTTTGTATGATTTAGTGTTTGAGCTTCGGGAAGGAGTGGACGACCTTCAGTTCTGTGTTCAGCAAATGGAAGGGAGGCTGTCAGTCCTTCTTTAGCTTCTTGCAAGCCACCCCGAAGCCTCCCCTGAGGACTCCAGCGACGCACCTCTCACTGCAAGCGATCATGCGAGCAGTCATCAGCAGGAAGCCACAGAGGGGAATCAACAGTCTGATTGGAAGGTATTCGTGCCAACTCTCATAGACACTCTCGAGCAGGAGCAGGCACCGGCAAGTAAAGAAGCAAACGTCAAAGGCGAGGTTCAGCTGGTAGTTGCAGAGGTGATAGGCACCAGTTTGCAGGCGCACACATCGACGGTAGGTGCCAAGATAGATGCTCACAAGGACACGTGCACCGCAACCACGGACATGCAGTGGACGACCAACGGGACACCGGTCATCGAGGAGCCTTGGCCAGGCTTCTTGCCAGAGTATGTGCCGGATTACACAAAAATTGTTTGACCTCTCTAGGGGGATGCTCCCTACTTTTACTTTTACTATAGTGACCTCCATGGTAGTTAAATTGTCTGTCTTTTCTAGTACTGATAAAGACTCTGGTACTTGAACTATCCGGTTGGCTGAACTGGTTTCTCCTTCTGGAGCAGTTCAGTAATTACGACCGGTTGGCTTCAGTTTCTGTACTCTTGTTTTTTGGTTCTTCGAAGGTTATATATATATAAAATACTTAATTACAAAAAAAAAAAATGTCTTAAAACAACACTCAAATCCCCTCTTCGTAATTTGTGTCCATTGGGTGGGATATGGACACCACTCACAAGGTTTATGCACTAACGTTGAATGGGGCTAATGTTGAAAGTTTTTCAAACTGTTTTTGTATGCACTCAAATTTGACATGGATAGACTAATCACATGCCTGAATGATATGGGAGGGTTTCTGGACTCAAATTTGATTCACACATCCACTTTTTTTCATCATCAATTCATCATGTAAACCATAAACCCTATTTTTCTTTCAAAGTACACATATTGGTTGACACAAGTTTTAAGTTTGCATCAACCTTTCTTCATTTTTCTATAGTAGTATATACACCATCCAATATATCCTGACATATATATCAAGTATATCCAACTGTATATATACAAACTTAATGTAATGGGGCTAACATTAAATGTTGTTTAGCAGGATTTATATTGCTCACCTTAACGTAATCTAAAAAAATTCTAAAGCAATGAAATATTTTTATTAAAAAACCTGAAATTTCAAATAGGGGCCAAACATGTTATTTTCAGACACATTTAATTATTTGTACAAATATCTATAAAATTTTGATTATTATTAAGTTTGTACCATTACAACTAACTGTTATAGTTTAAGCATACTGAAAATGGCAATATAGCGTTTCCATCTTATTTGTTGAAGACAAACATCTTGTTAAACAAATTCAATTTTTTAAGCAAAAGAAATATTAAATTCTTAAATTTAAGTGGTATATGTTTTCTAAACAGTATTTAAAATTTCATAAATTAAGTAGTTTAGATCCTTCTTAAATTCCAAATTTTATAAAGGCAAAGATGACTCCCTCACCCTGACATGTTTAAAATGAAATATTTAGCACTAAAAACTTATTGTAATGGAAGAGGACTTATTTTCCTTATTTGGGCACTATAAAGGCCTCTAAACGAATCCATTTTTCACAAAACCACCTAATGGCATCTGGAAGACCACTCCAAGGTAAAAGAACCCACAAAGATCACATATTCCATGGTTGGAGGCCTTGTTCACAAAACATGATGCCTAGAAGGTTTATTTTCCATCATAAGGATATTGTTTCCCTATTATGATCATGGTCAATGCCTTGAGTTTTGTCTTTAGTGAGGAAAACATCTTAATGGAAACCATATCCACCTCCCAGGAAAAGGACCCCCTCGTGAGGGTTCATGTCATAGTTCTAGGTGTTGTTCATAAGCGCTTGAGCTCATGAAGGTTCAATTAGGGCCTAATGTCATTTCCCCCCCCTTGACCATTTTTAGGAATTAAGACCCATTTACAATGCATAAAACCTACTAATGGTTCCCACATCCCACTCATAGGCTTGCAAACAACCCATACAATGGACTCATGCATTGGCTCGAGCACTCATTCAAGGCTATTGAGCTCAAGAATATTCAACAATATCTTGAGGCACTTGTTTTCCTTCCTCGAACATGGTCAAGATCCTATGATATATACTCAATGCACAAAAACTCCTACTGGACTCCATATCCAACTATGATGCTAAAAACCCCTTAGATAGGGCTTGTGTTATGGTTTACAGGTGTTGTTCATGGTGATTGATCCTAAGAAGTGATTTTTAGGGAATAAGGTCCAAGTTTTTTCCTCCCCTAACCATGGAATTTGAGCCCAAGAAGGTTCAGTTAGGGCTTAAGACCCTTCTTTCCCCCTTAACCATGTTAATCCATCAATACCCATTTATATTGTACAAAACCTACTCATGGCACCATATCCTACTTTGGATTCTAAAGAACACCAACTACAACCCTGAGAACCATTCCTAATGGGGGGTTTGACACATTTTTATTTAGGGCATATTTTTTGGTTTAATCATGGTACTTGTATCACTCAAATAGTCCAAAAATAACCTACAAGGGTCCTATGTGATGGCTCAAGGAGTCGTCCAACACTATATCCTGAGAAGTTGTGTGGGTTGTAGTTGTTGTTCATATAATTTAAGCCTAAGAATGTTCAATTAGGGTACATGTCCCTTGTTTCCCTCCCTTGATCTTGGTTAGACCTTGAGACCCATTCTTGGTTCAAAACTAACTTATTTATGGTGCCCAAATTCCACTTGAAGGTGAATAATATGTTACATAGGTCATATGTGGTGGTTTGACCACTCTTCTATGTTTCTTGAGATTGAGAAGAAAGGCTTAGAGTTGAATACTCTTGGTTTATTTCATTAACTATAGTCATGAACCTAAGACCCATCCATGATGAAGAAGACCTCATAATGTCACCCATTTTCAACTCGGATGCCAAAGACTCCCCAGAGAGGACTTGTGTCATGGTTTTTAGATGTTGTTGATGGTGTTTGAGGTCGAGAAGGTTTAGTTAGGGCTTTAGGACATTGTTTCCAACTTTCCATGTTTATGCCTCTACACTCATTTTCAATGTGAAAAAACTAATCATGATTCCTATATCCCTCTTAAAGGCCAAAGTTTTGTTATGTTGGTTTGAGAACTTGTTCAAGGCTCTTGATCTTCAAAGTCTTCAACAATATTATAAGGCACTTGATTTCATTTTTTGATGATAGCTAAGGTCTTGTGACCCATCCATGGTCTTGTGTGGTGAGTTGATGACTTGTTCATGGTGCTTGAGCTATATATGATATGTTTGGGGCTTGAGTCGTTTCTTCCCTCCCTTGACCATGGTTAATGGATTGAGGCTTGTTTCCCTACCTGAACCATGGTCAAGGCCCCGAGACCCATATGTAGTATGAAAAACATATAAATGGCACTCATGTCCAAATATTAGGCAAATACATTGAAGTGAGAGCTCATGTCATGGTTTCTAGGTGTTGTTCATGGAACATAAGCTTGAGAAGGTTAAATTATGGATTAAGTACTTTACTCCCACCTTAACCATTTTTAGGTGTTAAGAGCCATTTCTAGGTAACAAAACCTACTCATGGCACATGTATCCTACTTGGAGGCCTTCAAGGAAGCCTTACAAATGAGTTATGTGTTGGTTTGAGGACTTATTCAAGGCTCTCAAGCCTAAAAATATTCAACAAGATCCTTAGGTACTTGTTTTCCTTCCTCAACCATGGTTAAGGCCTCTCTACCCATCCTTACTACAAAAAACCTCCTAATGGTGTCCTTATCCAACTCTGATGCTAAGCACCCCCTAGAGAGGGATTTAGTTGTGATTTCTAGGTGTTGTTCATGATGATTGAGCCTAACAAGTGAAATTTAGGGCCCTCATATCCCACTGAAGTGATACAAAACCCTAACCATGTATCGAATAACTATGCCATGTGTGGAACCGAGACATGTTCTTTTTTAGGGCCTTTGTTGTGGTTTAATCATGGCACCCATATCCCTCTAGTAGGCAAAAGATACCATATGAAGGTCCTGTGTCATGGTTCAAGGATGATTTCATTGGCATAACTTGAGAATCTTCATGGTTTTTATTTTTGGTGCTTGACTCGAGATTCTTCATTTAGGACATAAGGCCATTATTTCTCTCCCTTGGCATTGGTTAGACCTTAATACTAATTATTGGTTCATAAATAACCTAGTCATGGATCCCATATCCAATTTGGACATTAATGATACCCTATAAAGGTAATATGTGGTGGTTTGAGGACTCATCCTTGGTGCTTGAGCTTTCTAATTAAGGTTTAGGGCCGAAGGCTCTTGTTTCCCCCTTTAACTATGATTAAAGACCCAAGAACCATCCATTATGCCTATGACCTTGTAATTATTCCCATGTGTTGAATACCTTCAACCCATATAATTCACACTAAATATTTGGTCCATAGAACTATATTCTCTAGGCTAAAAAGTTAGGTTTTTGGCCCACACCATGACCTAGAAGAATTTTATAGTGCATTAGAAGCCACTGATTTTAGACCTAAAAACATGGATTAGGCCAAGGAATCCACTATTGGTGAGGAAATCCTTTTAATAAGGACAACATCCCATTCTTGGACCAAATATTCCATATAAAGGGTGTTCTAATAGTTTTAATGTCAATTTTTTAACCATTGTAATAACAACGTGTGCATATTTTTGGTGGAAGAAGACAAAATAAGCACGAAGCACAACTTCATTATCTCTGAAAAATAGGTTAAATATACACTACAAGAATAGATATCTCCTGCTAGCATATTCAAATTTGAGCGCACGCGTGGAGACCAAAACCCAAAACTCAAATTATTCTGAGTGTGGAGACCATATTTGAGCCCCGCGTGGAGACCATATTCTTGGTTTAGGTTTGAACGAGGATCCCTGTGAGCTATTTTCTCATGATTTGAGTTATGGTTGCGGGTTTTCTCACAGTCTTGGTTCGAGTTTGGACGAGGCTCCCTGTGAGGTATTTTCTCATGAGTTGAGTTCTGGTTGTGAGTTTTCTCATAGTCTTGGTTTGGGTTTGGACGAAACTCTCCGTGAGGTCTTGACAAGGATCTATGTGAGGTATGGACGAGACTCTCTATGGGTTTGGATGAGGCTCTCTGTCCTGAGAGGGAGGAGAGAACCCCTGGTGCAGTGGATACCATATTGGAGAGAACCATCGAACATTTACCCATGCGAATTATGCATTCTAGCCCAACAAGGAGACAAGGAGGCCCTACACCACAACGCAAGAAAAAGAGGAGACTCAAACACACTTATAAGAGACAAAGACACTCAGGGGATCACCAAAATGGTGGAAAAATCGGTATGTTCCTTCTAGAAGTATAAATGGATTGTAGAGAACTCCCAATGGTCAGATTTGAATTGGGTTTTATTGTTGTTATGCATAGCATAGGACACCTGAATGTTGAGATCTTGAACTGTGATGTTCCTAGATGGTAGTTACAAGTTGCAAGAATTACTCATCCCTCGAGAGGGAAGTTAAAAATGATAGCATACAAACCCATAACATACAAACCACTACCCCATGTAGGACATGCAATAAACTCATGCCCTAAATGCAATAACTTGAAGAGAGAATCCTTAGAGAATTTATTAAACTCAAATACTCTCTTAGGAATACCTTCTCTCCTAAACAAGTTTCCAAATATAAACATTTATCCTTTCCTTTTATTCATCCCTATGTACATCCACCTAACAAGTGTGAGGAACATTAGTCTCCCCCTCCTTAGACAAACACACATACAACTAATCTAAAGGATTAAATGTTTACCCTTTCCCTGGTTCAAAAACGTGGTGTAACTATCATAAGAACAATACTCACACTACATCTCAATATCACATCCTTCAATAGAATACTTGTTCCTCTTACCAATGAGGTTCACCATATATAATCCCAATCCAATATTCTACCTCTCCACATGGCACTTCCCTAATACAATATATTTCATATAAACAAGACACTTCTATGAAACAAAATGTATGTTCTCAACTTAACACTCTTCCTTCTTAACCCAAATATGAGTCTAAATTAGATACATTTGGAGTATTTCCCCAACCCAATAGTGGGAGGATGTGCCTCTTGATCCCGTCAAGAATTCATCCCATTTCATAGGTAGTATTAACATGGCCTCTAAAAAATTATATAATGAGTCCTTTCTAGCACACTTTGACTACAATGGGTGGTATCGATTTAGTTACCAATATTACATCGATGCCTCCTCCTCCTCACACAATCCCTCAATGACCAAGTGACATTCTTCGTTGTATTTTTCCCATGTTGGAACCTCTTCCTTTACAATAGATCCTTCCTCCTTCCACTCCTCCTTCACCAATGGAATCTACCCCTTCATTCTCTTTTTCATCCAAGATCCCTTAGGCTGGAATTATTATCCTTATTCATAGGGAACTCCATCCTACTACATGTCCATTTGATGGTTCTTTATGGGTAGTCTTACCCATCTCTTTATCCTCAATTATCACCTTGATATTCTTAGGGTAACAACTACTCGCCTTGTTTTCTTCCCCCCTTCCATTTTTCTAGTCTTTTAATCATATCCTATCATACCTTTATTATCATATCATTTCTAGTCCTCTCTTCCTTATCTTATCTTTTATCTTATTCACCACCTATTTCCTCGATCCGATCATCTTTTATTATCTCCCTTTAGTTCATTGTCTTGATTAGGGATGAATTCAATATGGCATTCCTTAGTTGAGACTAGTCACCACTCCCTTGCTATATTCCCTAAGAGGTTATATTTGGCAGTTGCATCTTGTAGCCTATAGCTATAAGGTCACCTTCATTTCCATGAAATTTCCTTCCTCTCAACTCTCTCCTATTACCTTTGATGGTGCTTAATTAGCGTTGTTTCCTTATGTTCACTTTCCATCCCCATGCTAACATTTTCACCTCATGCCTTCAACAATTCCTTTCTAGAATCAATGACGCATGCCCTCACTAATCTCACCTTATGGATAATTTGTACGTTATGATGACCATAGCTAGATCTAGCTGAATACCAAATGTTATCACTATGTAATTCCTAGAGGTTGTTAAGGGAAGAAGAAATTAACAAAGGTAACTTACCAAAACTGCTTTTGAAATTGGGATCTATCCCTGCCAGTTGCAGAGAGGGATATCTCTATAGGATTTAGATATATTTGAGTTTTAGATATTAGGATAGTTGTAATAATCTGAGTTTGTTGTTTTGTTTATAAATATTTGGCTGAAAGTACTACTTTAAACATCCATTGGGCTATAGGGTCTATGTTAAACATTAATATATGATTACATCTTTTATAAGATTTTTTCACAGGGCGAGATAATAAGAATGTTGGATCTATTAGGATTAAATGTGGTGGAAAGATAGAACATGTGAGAGATTCAATTAAGTAAAGAAGCAATTAAGAATTTATTCACTTAATATCAGATGAAATCACATGCAGATCACTTGAAGACAATAAACAGAGTGCACGAGACAAATTGTGTTCATTAACTTCCTTTTAATGATTAGAAACAGAAATCAATATGATTTACAAAGTAAGATAAACATTAACAGTGCAAGATAAACATCACCAACATCCAAACACAAGAATCCTATGAATCTGTCCTTTTATTACTGGTCAATCTTCTCAAAATGATTATAGAGATAGCTTCTTGGGCGCAAAAAATCAACCCTCAATACTTCAAAGTAAGAAGTATTTATACAACAATTACATTTGATCTTGTCATTAATCACTAGGATATGGCAGAATAAAAATACAACTAACTAGATTAAAAAATACAAAATAATAGGACTGCTGATTATGTATCTGAATCCTAAGTGTTGATTTTTGGGAAAGTAGTTGGTGATTCATCCACTCGAAGTTGACTGTCTTCCTCATGCTAACTCGGATGTCCCTGTCACCTTTACTTGAGTAAGGCACATGGTGTTCCCATCTCTTTTGACTAGGGATGGAAACCTTGAGTAGCATTCTGTATGTTTCATCCATCTCTGTATACTTGGAAAAGGTAGGCTTGGTGATGAATATCTATTTTATCTCATGTTGGATGCTCAGGTCCAACTGTAGAGATTCTAAGAAATCCTTGCCAGTTATGATCCTTTATATGCCTGCAAATTTAGAACCATCTTTTTCTACTGCTAGGATCTTCTGCTTGTAGTCAGACAGGGTGATGAGCTTATCATTGATCACTAGTAAACCTGGAAGTCCCTTCTTGTGCAATGAGTCGACCTTTCTAAAAAACCTCTGCAATCCAATATCCATTGTTTGGGCTTTCTCCTCCAACTGTAGCATCAATCCCTTCTTGTTAAAAAAATTCTTGAACTCAAGGATTGTTTCTGTCCTATCCTCAATTTCCAATGCTTTGAACTCTTCTTCGGTCTTGGAATTCAAGAACCTGATGATTTATGTGGCCTCGGTAGGCTTTTCTCCTAATTCTCCCCTTATCTTATCAATGGATTGTCTATCTCTCTGCACAAGTTCATGTTGTTCAAACAAAATTTGTATAAGGGGCCATATCTCTTTCATTCACTGGAAGATATCCATCCAAATTTTTTCCTTGGCCTCTGTTAGTGTCTTGGCCATGACTATCTCTTTCTGCAACTTTTGTATCTCTTGGGTGAGCCTCTATGACTTATGCATCTCAGTGTTGTAGCTGGATTGAAACATAGATTTCAGTCTCTGGAGGTTTCTAATCTCTTCTTGTAGTATTTTGATTTCTTCTCCTTCCAGAATCATGTCCTCCATTGACTTTACCAATTTCTCAGAAGCATCTAGGGATGTTACTAGGATGGTTGATATAAGTTATGCTGTAGTGGTTGTTGATGTTATACTGACTCCTGTGATAAGAACTGCTTGTAGTGAGATGATAGTCATTGGAACACTTTGTTCCTTCTCTTTGACTAGCTTATCTAGATCAGCTTCCATCTCCTTGATCTGTGCATTCTGCTCCATGATTAATTTCAACATTTCCTCCTTGTGGCCTTCAATCTCAGCCATATCCTTTTCCTGTGAATATTCAATGGCTGGGAGATTCAGTTGTTTCTTTAAGGAGGTTATGTCAACATTCTTCTTCTTTAGCAGTTCCTCAGCTGCCTTAACATTTGATGGATCATATCCAATTTTGAGTACCAGTTCCTCCAGAGATTTGATATTGTTATCTTTTTCTAGGGAGGATCTCTTCTCCAGCTTCAACTGAGACTGGACATTGTTTAAGGATACCTGCAACTTTGCAGCAGTGATGGAGGTATTTTCCAGGGTGGAGAAAACCATCTCCCTGGTCTGTCTGTGCATATCTATTTGATCCACTGGATGCACCTCTTTGAAATCGAATTCAAATGTGGCCCTCTTGTAATTAAAAATTGACTTGGTATGAGGAACATGTGCCTGCAGGAACGCCATATGCATCCTTCCTTTATTTTTTTCAAAGGAAGATAATAACCTGTGATGTGTTATCGATTTTTTCTTCCAAAACTGTGCGTAGGTGTCGTTGGTCAACAACTCATTCTTATTTTTAATCAATTTATACTTTTCAAAAATATTAAGTCCTCCAGGCTCCTATGAGGACTTAGTTGACAATGTGGTATCAACCTGTTTTTTGGATGAGGAAGTGGACATTGTATGTTGACTACCTGAGAAGAGTGATGAGAGTGGTCCTTCCATAACTATGGTGGATTGAGTTTCTTCTTCTCTAGACCTGTCAGGTGTATGGCTAGTTTTGGTCATCTTCCTGTAGACTTGGAAGTCTTCTGTTGAGACTTCTGTGACTAAGGGAGAGACTTCTTTCCTAGCCCTCTTCTATGCTTTTGCCTGTGGAGTAATGGTATGTGAAATTCTGGTTGGTGAAGGTTGTTGTTCTATGTCTAGCAAAGTGTTTTCTTCCCACTCGGTCTAGTTCATGAATTTCTCGATTTCAGGTTTGGGCACATGAGAGTAGGGAGAAATATTGTTCTTAAGCCTGGTTTATGCAATAATTCCACAAGGGTCATAGTTCCATGGAAAACTTAGATTGAAATTCATGTCCTTTAGTAGCTTGTTGGCTTCTTCCCCTGCAGCTTTGCTGTTGCAAATGAAATAACCTATCTAACCTTTGATCCCGAGTTGTTGTTTCTTCTTGAAAGCTACAAAGTGAATATCATCTGAATTTTTCATCTGTCTGATATGTTCCAGAGTGAATATCCTGATAGGAAAATACTTTGGTATCTTGTAAGGGGATAATTCAAATCTGTAGATCCTGATTTCTATATGATCTTGGTAGACATACCAGTCCCCTGTTTTAGCCAAGTCTCACAAGTGTAGAATTCTCTGAATTCCCTCGTTTATCCTTGGTTATGTTCTTCCACTAAGTATGCATACCAATGGATGGTAGAATTGGTCAATGAAATTCTTGAAGTTGAAATCAGATGATTTTTTCCTCGCTATGGATGTCTAGGAAGTCACAGGTTGAGGGTTACCATCTTGGTCCAACTTGTGCTGGGAGAAGGAGAACTTGTCTGCTTGGAAAAAGAGGAACAGGTACACCAATATTGAAGAATACCTGAACATACCTTATGTAGAAAACTTGAACAACTTTTCAAGGATGTTGTCAACTAGAAACTGATTGTAGTCAAACTGTGTAGTAGCCTTTTCCTCAGTGGATAAAATGGATAGAAAACCCATAATGGGTTCATCTACCCATTCATCAGAATAATACCCTAACAAACAACATAGGGATGAGATGATCTAGTTACCTTTGTCTAAGAATATGGAAGAATGATATGTGGGATTATTTTTGGGTAATTGAGCGTTTTCTGGTAGGAAAAGTTCAAATATTTGAGCTCTCTGCAGGAAAGACAATTTCTAGTATAGCTCGGTCAAAATTTCAATGGAGAAGGGGGAGGCAAAATCATTTTTGGGTATCTGCAGTATTTGATTTATCGTTTTAGGGGTGATTGTGAAAAGAGTTTCTCCAGACAAAGAGACAATGGCCCTTTGGCCGGGAATGTAGTGATCTTGGAATTTCAGGGAAAATTTGGGAAAATGGTATGTCTGGGGAAAAAGATATAGTGGAAGATTGGACTCCCAGAGTCTGATCACGTCGCTTTGATCCAAAAAAATATCCTTGAGCCAGAAGTGTAATTTGAACAAGTCGAATTCACACTTCGAATCTGTAATTAAATAATCTTTATCGGCTAAGTGTATGTGATACAGGTCGACAAGAGGAGGGAGGAAAGGTTTTTCTTCAGTTTTGGTGGCTTTGGACTTGGGCACAATGATCAAACTGATACCTGCAAATGGAAAATGTTGTTAATTATGTTTACCAAGTTTTATTGGTGGTTTTTAAATGTAAGATCGATGGAGGTTGTCTTAATAATGGGAAATGATGGCATTGATTGAGTCTGGATCGATGAATAGTGAAAAATGGTGAAAGAATGGCGTTAAATGGTTGAAAGGAGTGTTCGTTATGGAGTGGATGGTGAGTCGGTCAAGTAACGGTAATGGTCGACTGCATTGATTGGCCAACAGACATATCATATGTGATGTGGAGGGAATTGAATGGCCAATGGGTGGATGGAGGTGACGTGGAGGGGAATGGATGGCCAACAGGTGGATGGGATGTGACGAACGACAGGTGAGTGTAGTGTGACGTGTAGGCAGGGTAGTGGAGTGTGGCGGCAAAGCACGAAGGTGGTATGGATGAGTGTTTTGGTGGTTTACTCGG
>ML787829.1:165833-233849 GCA_009831015.1 Picea engelmannii | reverse complement strand
AGGAATGTGACACGTTATGAGGGGCTCGCGCTTGGAAAACCACCAACTCGGACCCCCCCCCCCCCTACCATTAAAGGAAGAATGGTTGGGGGGGTCTGATATTCTCTGTCGACCATAGATCTAAGCACATATAGATCGACCATTGATATTACCGCACAATTTAGCCACAAAGAGCCAAAGTTGTCATATCACCACAAAACTTAGGATATAAACATTTTATGGGTTTTATCTCCCCTTTCTTTATTTTTTCACCAAGGGGTCAAAAATACATCATTTCAACTCAAATCAAAGGCATTTTAATCACACTTTCATCAATTTTATTGAAATAATACATGCTAACCTATATCCTAATCTATTTACCTAGCACATTGACCCAGATTAAACTGTTGGGTCAAAAGTTACTCTAACCAAAGACATTTGACCAAGCTTAAACTGTTTGATCAAATTTATTCACTAACCTATCTAATTTGGCTAAGATTAAATTATTTAACCAAATTTGTTCACTATCCTATATGCATAAATTGAAAGAGCTTGGTCATGGTTAGAAAGTATGAATCAAGACAAACTATTTTATGTGGTTTTATCCTTTTCTTTTCTATTTTTATACCCTCTCTTGATTTTTTGTATTTTTTCTTTTCTTTTCTTTTCTTTTTCTTTCTTTTCTTTTTCTTTGTAAATCATTTGCAGAATAAAACATTATTTACAATATAATACAACTAGAAGAGGATATTATAATCACTAGGTGATCCTATGAAACATATGTTTATAACAAAGACTCCACTTGGGGATGGTGCTCTCCTTGTGGGGTGCTAACAATCTAGCTACCTACTGCTTTGAATCTCCTTCCTCAGTGTTTTTTCTGCATCCTGATCTTCTTTATTCTGATTATAAAATTGGTGATCCAGATCAGTGGCCTAGGGCCTTCTCTTCGGGCTTCAACCATCTAGTAAACATCACCTCACACATGACATGAAAGTAAAAGTAAAAGTGGTTTGTACAATGGGATGAGTGACTAAGATCTTCATTATGGTGGAACATAATGTTTGAGCATCCTGCCATTTATAGGTCCTCCTGGCAGGTCTACTCCATCACTGTCCTTGAGTAAGAATTCATTGTTTCCTCTATATTCCTGGATGATGTAAGGGCCCTTCCACAAACTGTCTAACTTTCCATGCTTTCCCTTGTCTTCATTTTTGGAATCCCACTCCAGTACTAAATCACCCAATTCAAAATCATCCTCCTTGGTTCTTCTATCATAAATATTCTTGATATTCTCTTGGATTACCTAGGTCTGGTTATACACCTCCTCTCTAGACTGTTGGAGTTGGATCACCTGATTGATTCTCCTTTGAATATCATTGGGCTCTACATGTACTTCTTGCAACAAAATCATAACAGGAACACCCAAAGAGGTGGGGAAAACAACATCAATTCCATATACCAACTGATATGGGGACATACCAATTGATCTTTTTGTGGTTAACATGTTATCCCAAAGTGCATGAACCAACTTGTTGTGCCAAGATTTATTATTTTCATGCGACATATTCTTTATGATATTTACCAAAATTTTATTTGAGGACTCAGCTAACCCATTTCCTTGACGATAATAGGTTGTGGAGTGTCCCAAGGTAATATGGTACTTGCTGCAAAATTCTATTAACTTTTTTGATTTGAAGGATGCTGAATTATCAGTTATAATATTCCTAGGGCATCCAAAATGAGATAAAATATTAGTTTCCAAAAATTTAATAATGACAATTTCAGTGGCTTGCATACAGGGTACAACTTCAATCGATTTTGTGAAGTAGTCTATATTAGTGAGTATCCACTTATGTTGGCCTGATGAGGATGGGTGAATCTCACCAATAAAGTCCAAACCCCATTGTTGGAATGGAGCCTCCATAGAAATAGGTTTCAAGGGTAAAGGAAAAAGTTTCATTTTTCCTTCAAAGACTTGTCACTTGTGACAGGAGGTTACCTTTTTATGGACATATGCAAACAAGGTGGGCCAGTAAAAACCAACTCTGATAATCTTGTTAGCAGTAGCTTTCCAATTTAAATGCCCACCACAATCACCTTCATGGAACTCTTGCAATGCCTTGTTAGCTTCATATTTCAATAAAAAATTAAGTAACATGCCACCAACATATTTCCAGTAAAGATTTCCATTCAGAATGCAATATTTCAATGATTTAAGTTTTAATAATCTAGCTTTAGTCTTAGTTAGACAAGGAGGAGCGTCTAAATTATGAAATACAAATATAAGATATGCCTACCATGGATAATTTGAGAATACCTCTTTGACATGTGGAGTTGCCTTCTCTCCATGTTCATCAAATGCAACTAAATGTTTTATATCTAAAGCATGAAACTTTGATTCAGCCATGAATTTGGCCAAACCTTCACCCTTGATCAGTTTCATTGGTTTGATTTCTATATCATATTATAGAATCACAACAATCCATTTCCCTCTCCTACCATCTGGGTTATCCTGAGTCAGAATGTCTTTCACCACTACATTTGGAACATAAGGAATGATATGTGAATGGAGAATGTAGACTCTAAAATCTTTAATTGCTTTTACCAAGGCAAAAGCATGTTTCTCCATTATGTTTTAGTTTAGTGCAACATCTCTCAATGACTTTCTGAAAAAGGCTATGGTTTGTTCATGGCCTTCATTGTTTTTCTGCAAAAGGACTGCTGCAATGGTGTGTTCATATGAAAAAGAGAATAAATAGAAATATTTAGTGTAATTTGGACTGATTAATACAAGGGCTTGTGTAGGTGCATGTTTTACTTTCTCAAAGGATTGTTTAGCATCTGTGTTCCACTTTATTTTTGTATATTTTTTAAGAATATTTGTAATGTTCCCGAGGAGTTCTTCCAAATTGGGTAAGAATCTTCTCATAAAATTTATTTTTCCTATGAAGGATTGCAATTATTTAATGTTCCTATAATTGTCTAACTTTTGGATGGCCACAATTCTGTTGGGGTCTATCTTGATTCCATATTTAGAGATTATATGCCCTAGCAATTTTCCTTCTTCTAAACCAAAAATAGTTTTCTTGGGATTTAATAAGATCCCAAACTTTCTGCACTTTTCAAACACTCGTCTGAGGTGTTGTAGGTGTTCCTCATCTGATTTTGAATAGACAGTAACATCATCCAAGTATATGACTATAAATGTACCAAGAGCATCCACAAAGGCAATGTCCATTTCTCTTTGGAAAGTGGCACCAACATTCATCAAACCAAAGGGCATTTTCACATACATGAAAGTTCCCCGGGGTGTAGTGAAAGTTTTTTTCTCCTTGTCATCACAGTGGAAAAGGACTTGGTTATAGCCAGAAAAGCCATCTAGCAAAGAGATCCTACTGGATCCAACTACCTTTTGTAGGATCTGATCCATTTTAGGGAAAGGATAGTTATCTTTAAGAGAAACCTTGTTGAGGTTTCTGAAATCAATGCAGTGCCTAATTTCTCTTGTCTTCTTTCTAGTAGGAACCAGATTGGAAACCCATTTTGAAAATATTAAGGGGACTATTATTTTGGCATCATACATTTTCTTTATCTCTTTTTCTATCAGGGGCAATAACTTTGGATTGATTCTCCTAAGTTTATTTTTGAAAGGATTATGTTCTTCTTTTATTGGGATTTTTTGTTGTATGATACTGGTGTCATAAGAATTTAAATCCTCATAGCTCCAAGTAGACACATCTACAAATTCCTTGAACAGTTCAATATATTTGTGTTTTTTCTCAGGGGGTAGAGATTTAGACATTTTAATCATTTTGGGTTTTTCCTCTGTTCCTGTATTACATTCCTATACCTCTTTTCCAGTAGGTTCAATTTTGGTCTTTTTTTCTACATCGTTGAAATCAAACAATTCTTCTAAAGGAACCATACCTCTAGCCAAAACATTATTCTTCAGCTGCAAAATATCTAATTCTTCATATTTTTCATTTATTTCATCTGAATCTACTTTATTTACACTATAATTTTCCGAGTCTAGTTTATTTAAACTATCATCATCGCTATCTACATCAATATTTGTACACTCAAAATCATTTTTTGACTGCAGGAAATATTCAATTTGTTCATCGTTTCCAAATACTTTCCAGTACCCGATATTGTCTGGATTAGTCGGTCTACATTTCACCTCCATTGTGTATTTTTTATTTGGATGGAAAGGTATTTTACACATGGCTGTCGAAGTAGCCAGTCTGTATGCAAGTATGTTATGGCCTCTGGGAAGTACCTGCAAGTCAATTTCAATGAAATATTTTAGAAAATCTAAAACAACATTTCTATAAGCTCTGAGTCTAGGATGTTTTGTAGAATACTCACCTTTTATTTGTTTAATGACAAGTTTAGAATCACCTCTTACCATACTCTTTTTGGCACCAAGTTTCTTCAACAACTTCAGGCTGAGCATCAATGCTTCATACTCAACTATGTTATTGGTGCACTGGAAATTTAATTTATAAGAGTGGGTTTCTGAATACCTTGATTTATGATTATGTACCCAGACCCCAGTTCCAACTCCTTTTCTAACAGCTCCATCAAAATACATACTCCAGAAATTTAATGTTGATTCATCAGATTTTGTTATCATCATTTTACTTTCCTCAGTGATTACTTGATTTTTCTCCAGGCTAGATGAATCATCTTCTAATTGTGCAATTTGACTATCTAAGTCACCATCATTATATAAAATGAAAGAGTCCTAGTCAGAATGAACAGAGTACAAAGGATAGTTATGTAGTTTCTCTTGACTACCGACCATATACTTCATCAGAGTCTCTTGGTACAATCTTCTCTGTTGATTAAATACAGGAATGGTGGCATAGGACACGTCTAACTATAAAGTACCCTTTAACTTGGCACCCCATGATCTAGATAATAACATACCATATTTCAAGGGAATATCTACAACCATAATATCCATCACCATGCTTTTAGCTAGGATTTGAGCCAAGGTGATGCACAATTCTTTGATCAGACCTATGCATTTAACCTTGCTAGAGTCAAAGGAGTATAAGTCCTTGTAAGGCTTGGTGATATCAAGCCCCACCTTCTCCATCACAACCTTGGGCATAATATTGTGAGAAGCACTGAAATCTAGCATAACGTTATGTAATGTCTTGTCATGGATATTCAGACTGATGTAGAAAGGAGGAACATAACCATTGTCAGTTTTTCCATCAACCTCTAGATCAAACATCAACTCAGGTTGATCATCAGCTACATTCACAGTGTATGTGCATACTCCTGGATCTATATTCATTGCCTTGATCACCTATGATCTGTAAGCATTTTTGTTCATTAGTTATGTCAAAGGAATAGGAATCTTCAGTTTGGCCAATTCACTTTCCAAGATGAAAGTGGTTGAAGTTCTACTTTGCCTCTATAATTCTAATTTATCATCCATAGTTTTTTATGCAGTATTACTTGGATGACTTGTGGATGCAACCTCTGTTTGAGTTGTTTTTGGTGGATATTCAGGAGTTCTTTTTGCAGGAGTCTCTGAATTATTCTTTTTAGGAACCTTCTTAGGATTAGTATCTGAGCTTTTATTGGCTTCAACAGTTTTCTTAGTTTTAGCAGCCTTCTTAGTTGGGTTGTCGTTAGAATTCTTGTTTCTCAAGTTGTATTGTTTGTGGACTTCCATTATTGCATTCTCGAAGGCTTGTTGTTTAGACTCTTCCTCATCTACTTCAGTATGTGAAAGGAGAAAAATTCATGTTCTTCTTGAGTGAGAAAAATGGAATCATTAGCGTTAACCCCCATAAGGTTTATGTGAATGTCATTCAACTCATCAATTACCTCTTCCCCTACATCAACATAGTTTTCTTGAAGAGGTGGGCTAATCTGTTGATCAGGACCTCTTTGTTCCCTTTGGTCTTAGGGATCTATCGGTCTTATTTGAGGAGGGTTCCTTATGAAATTAGGATTTTGAATTTGAAGAGCATGTTGGTTCTCTCTAGGTGGGTTTCTACCATTTATTTGAAATCTTTCCATCATTCTCTCCATGGACCTTACTAAAGAATCAATTTTGGTATCTGAAGTAGAAGTGGAAGGTTCTTCTTTAATTGTAACCCTCCTTTATGTCCTTCTCATAGCTCTTTTGGCTAATAAGTTTTCTTCAACACTCACTGCACTTTTTTGCATATCTTCCAAGGTGGCATAATTTCTTTCTCTCAGTTGGTATGACATATCAACATAAAATCCATCAGGGACCTTGATTAAGGCCAAGCCTTGAGGAGGCTTGATATCAACAAGAATTGTGTTATAAATATTATTAAAATGAATGCAATAGTCATGTATTGTTTCCCCTTGATTTATTTTGATATTTTCATATTCAGATAAAATTTGGAGAGGGTTTTTCTTTACCTCCCATTTGTCGAGAAAACTTCGGTGAAAGTAGCAATATCGACAATGCTAGCAACCCGTAATGCTTTAAACCATTTTTTGACATCTCCAATTAGACTTTGTACAACAATTATCATCTGGACATCTTCCTCATCAACTTCCTTCAAATCAAAGTAATCATTCATTTTATCCACATGTTGTTGTGCATTAAGGGGTCCAGTACCATCAAACTAAGGAATCTTGGTTTGATAGTCCTGTGGCATGGCATGTAATGGAGCATCTAACACCAGGGGAGAATATATTTCTGCCATGATTGGTGGAGGAGGCTGAATGACAACCTGTGTGATTGGTGGGGAAGTGACATAAGAGGTAGATGATGTAGAGCTAGGATATACAGAATGAGTTTTTTGAGTATTGAGAGAAGCTGCAGCAATAGCAAGGGTAGAAAGTTCAACTAACTGTTGAAAGTGGGATTTATACAAAGCGTGATCAATATTTGATACTAGGTCTTCTAACTTCTTAAACTCTTGGAGAAACCGTTGATCAAAATCTATTCTAGGAGAAATTATTTAAGCGGTTCTAGGCTGAAGGATGGTTTGATCTAGGATTGTTTCATTCACAAAGCTATCAGATTTGGTTCTGAAAAGGCTCTTCTAAAAATGTAGGTCAAACTCAAGGTCCTAGATTGTTAAAATATTCTCTGGAAGAGAAGTAGCCCTATGAAGAGGATTGTTACTCCCTTAACCTTCTACAATGTTTCTTTATCTGAGTAACTTTTTTGGATTATCTACTGCTGTTACAGGTTCTGGATTAGGATGAGATCTAGTGTGAATTATTTTAGGAGCCATAACCTTAATCTTTAAGAAATATAGATTAATATATACAAACTTCAACAACCTCTGAATATTATCTCTTGAAAGTTAGATCTTTAATTGTTTAGAAATAAAGTTTTATTTATCTAGGGAAAAGAAATCGTAAAGATGGAAAGTTTGTTCAGTTCCCAGTATGGTCGCCGCTATGTTAGCACTCTATAATTCCCAGAGGTTGTTAAGGGAAGAATAAATTAACATAGGTAACTTACCAAAACCTCTTTTGAAACTGGCATCTAGCCCTACCAGTTTCAAAGAGGGATCTCTCTATAGGATTTAGATATGTTTGAGTTTTAGATATTAGGATAGTTGTAATAATCTAAGTTTGTTGTTTTATTTATAAATATTTGGCTGAAAGTAATGCTTGAAACATCCATTGGGCTATGGGGTCTATGTTAAACATTAATATCTAATTACATCTTTTATAATATTTTTTCACAGGGCGAGATAATAAGAATGTTGGATATATTAGGATTAAATGTGTTGGAAAGATAGAACATGTGAGATATTCAACTAAGTAAAGAAGTAGTTAAAAATTTCTTCACTCAATATCAGATGAAATCACATGCAGATCACTTAAAGACCAGAAACAGAGTGCAAGAGAAAAATCTTGTTCATTAACTTCCTTTAAACGTTTAGAAATAGAAAACAATATGATTTATAGAGTAAGATAAACATTAACAGAGTGAGATAAACATCACCAACATCCAAATGCAAGAATCATGTGAATATGTCCTTGTATTATTGGTCAATCTTCTCAAAAATATTACATAGATAGCTTCCTGGGCGCAAAAAATCAACCCTCAATACTTCAAAGTAAGAAGTATTTATAAAACAATCACATTTGTTCCTGTCATTAATGACTAGGATATGTTGGAATAAAAATATAACTAACTAGATTACAAAATACAAAATAACAGGACTGTTGATTATGTATTCAAATCCTAAGTGTTGATTTCTGGGAAAGTAGTTGTTGATTCATCCACTCAACTTTGACTGTCTTCCTCATGCTGACTCAGATTTCCCTGCCACCTTTACTCAAGTAAGGCACATAGGTCTTCCCATCTATTTTGACTAGGGATGGAAACCTTGAGTATCCTTCTGTATATTTCATCCATCTCTGTATAATTGGAAAAGGTAGGCTTGGTGACCAATATGTATTTTATCTCATGTTGTATGCTCAGGTCCAACTGTAGAGTTTCTAAGAAAGCCTTGTCGGTTATGCTCCCTTGTATTCCTGCAAATTTAGGACCGTCTTTCACTACTGCTAGGATATTCTGCTTGTAGTTAGACAGGGTGATGAGCTTATCATTAATCACTAGTAAACCTGGAAGTCCCTTCTTGTGCAGTGAGTTGACGTTGCTGAAAAACCTCTACACTCCAATGTCCATTGTTTGGGATTTCTCCTCCAACTGTAGCATCAATCCCTTCTTGGTCAAAACTTTCTTGGCCTCAAGGATTGTTTCTGTCATATCCTCAATTTCCAATGCTTCCAACTCTTATTTGGTCTTGGAATTCAAGAACCAGATGATTTATGTGGCCTTGTTAGGATTTTCTCCCAATTCTCCCCTTATCTTATCAATGGCTTATTTGGCTCTCTGCACAAGTTCATGATGTTCAAACACAATTTGTATAAGGGGCCATATCTCTGTCATTAACTGGTACATATCCATCCAAATGTTTTCCTTGGCCTCTAATAGTTTCTTCACCATGATTGTCTCTTTCTGCAACTTATGTATCTCTTGGGTGAGCCTGTGACTTATGCATCTTAGTGTTGTAGCTCAATTGAAACATAGATTTCAGTTTTTGGAGGTTTATGATCTCTTCTTGTAGTCTTTTGATTTCTTCTCCTTGTAGAGTCATGTCCTCCATTAACTCTGCCAATTTCTGAGAAGCATCTAGGGTTGTTACTGGGATGGTTGATGAAAGTTCTGTTGTAGTGGTTTTTGATGTTGTACTAAATCCCGTGAGAGGAAATGCTTGCAGTGGGATGACAACCATTGGAAAACTATGTTCCTTCTCTTTGACTAGCTTATCTAGCTCAACTTCCATCTCCTTGATCTGTGCATTCTTCTCCATGATTAATTTCACCATTTCCTCCTTGTGGCCTTGAGTCTCAGCCATCTCCTTTGCCTGTGAATATTCAATGGCTAGGAGCTTCAATTGTTTCCTTAAGGAGGCTATGTTAGTATTCTTCTTCTTTAGTAGTTCCTCAACTGCCTTAAAATTTGATGGATCATATCCAATTTTGAGTACAAAATCCTCCAAAGATTTGATCTTGTTATATTTTGCTAGGGAGGATATCTTCTCCAGCTTCAACTGAGACTGGACATTGTTTAAGGAGACCTCCAACTTTGCAGCAGTCATGGAGGTATTTTCTAGGGTGGATAAAATCATATCCCCAGTCTATCTGTGCATATCCATTTGATCAGTTGGATGCACTTCTTTGACATCGAATTCAAATGTGGCCCTCTTGTAATCAAAAACTAACTTGGGATGAGGAAACTGTGTCTGCAGGAATGCCATATGCATCCTTCCTTTCTCTGTTTCTAAGGCAGATAAGAACCTGCGTTGCGTTGTCAATTTCTGCTTCCAAAACTGTGTGTAGGTGTTGTTGGTCAGCAACTCATTCTTCTTTTTAATCAACTTATACTTCTCAAAAATATTAAGTCCCGCAGGATCCTATGAGGACTTAGTTAACAATGTGGTATCAGTTTTTATTTTGGATGAGGAAGTGGAAATTGTATGATGATTACCTGAGAAGAGTGATGAGTGTGCTCCTTCCATAACTATGGTGGAATGAGTTTCTTCTTCTCTGGACCTGTCAAGTATATGGATGGGTTTGGTCCTATTCCTGTAGACTTGGAAGTATTTTGTTGAGACTTTTGTGACTGAGGGAGAGACTTATTTCCTATCCCTCTTCTCTGTTTGTACTTTTGGAGTACTAGTATGTGAAATGCTAGTTGGTGAAGGTTATTGTTCTGTGTCTAGCATAGTGTTTTCTTCCCACTCGGTCTGGTTCATGAATTTCTCAATTTCAGGTTTGGGAACATGAGCATAGGGAGAAATCTTGTTCTAAGCCTGGTTTTTGCAATAATGCCACAAGGGTCATAGTGCCACGGGAAACGTATACTAAAATTCATTTCCTTTAGCATCTTTTTGGCTTCTTCCCCTGCATCTTTGTTGTTGCAAATGAAAGAACCTATCTAACCTTTGATCATGAGTTGTTGTTTCTTCTTGAAAGCTACAAAGTGAATATCATCTGAATTTATCATCTGTTTGATATATTCCAGAGAGAATATCCTGACAGATAAATACTTTGGTAGCTTGTAAGGGGATAATTCACATTCGTAGATCCTGATTTATGTATGATCATGGTAGAAGTACCAGCCCTCTGTTTTATCTAGGTCTGACAAGTGTAGAATTCTCTAAATTTCCTTGTTTATCCTTGGTTTTCTTCTTCCACTGAGCATCCATACCACTGGATGGTAGAATTGGTCAATGAACTACTTGAAGTTGAAATCAAATGAGTTCTTCCTTAGTATGGATGTCCATAAAGTCACAGTTTGAGGGTTACCATCTTGGTCCAACTTCTATTGGGATAAGGAGAACGTGTCTGCCTGGAAAAAGAGGAACAGGTACACCAATATTGAAGAATACCTGAACACACCTTCTGTAGAAAAATTGAATAGTTGTTCATGGATGTTGTCAACTAGAAATTGAATGTAGTCAAACTGTGTAGTAGCCTTTTCCTCAGGGAAAAAAATGGATAGAAAACCCAGAATGGGTTCATCTACCCATTCATCAGAACATTACCCTAGCAAACAACATAGGGATGAGATGATCTGGTTACCTTTGACTGAGAATATGGAGGAATGATATGGGGGATTAGTTTTGGGTAATTGAGAATTTTCTGGTAGGAAAAGTTCAAATATTTGAGCTCTCTGCGGGAAAGACAAATTCTGGTATAGCTCAGTCAAAATTTCAATGGAGAAGGGGGAGGAAAAATCATTTTTGGGTATCTGCAGTATTTTATTTATCGTTTTAGGGGTGATGGTGAAAAGTGTTTCTCCAGATGAAGAGAAAATGGCCCTTTGGTCGGGAAGGTAGTGAGCTTGGCATTTTAGGGAAAATTCAGGAAAATGGTATGTCTGGGGAAAAAGATACAGTGGAAGATTGGACTCCCAAAGTCCGATTCCATAGCTTTGATCCAGAAAAACATCCTTGAGCCAGAAGTGTAATTCGAAGATTTCAAATTCACACTTCAGATATGCAATTAAATAATCTTTATCATCCAAGGGTATGTGATCCAGGTCGACAGGAGGAGGCAAGAATAGATTTACTTCAGTTTTGGTGGCTTTGGACTTGGGCGCCATGATCAAACTAATACCTGTAAATGAAAAAAATCTTGTTAATTGTGTTTACCAGGTTTTAATGGTGGTTGTTGACTGTAAGATCGATGAAAGTTGTCTTGAGAATGTGAAATGATGGCGTTGACTGAGTTTGGATCGATGAACAATGTAAAATGGCAAAAGAACGACGTTAAATGGTTGAAAGGGGTGTCTGTTATGGAGAAGATGGTGAGTTGGACGGGTAACGGTAATGGTCGATTGCATTTATTGGCCAACAGACATATCCGATGTGATGTGGAGGGAATTGAATGGCCAATGGGTGGATGGAGGTGATGTGGATGGTAATGGATGGCCAATGCATGGATGGGATGTGGCAGGCGACAGGTGAGTGGAGTGTGACGTGTAGGCAGGGTAGTGGAGTGTGGCGGCAGAGCGCAGAGGTGGTATGGATGAGTGGTTTGGCGGTTTACTTGGACGGGGGGGGGGGTAGGAGGTAAGAGGTAAGGAGTGAGGGGGGTCCAAGTTAATAGGAATGTGACATGTTATGAGGGGCCCACGCTTGGAAAACCACCAACTCAGGCCCCCCTCTACCGTTAAAGGCAGAAAGGTCGAGGGGGGTCCAATATTCTCTGTTGACTGTAGATCTGAGCGTGTCTAGATAGGCCATTGATATTAGCGTGCACTTTAGTCACAAAGCACAAAAGTTGGCGTATCACCACAAAACTTAGGATATAAAAATTTTATGGGTTTTTTTTATCTCCCCTTTCTTTATTTTGTCACCAAGGGGTCAAAAATACATCATTTCAACTCAAATCAAAGGAATTTTAATCACCCTTTCATCAATCTTATTGAAGTAATACATGCTAACCTATATCCTAATCTATTTACCTATCACATTGACCCAGATTAAATTGTTGGGTCAAAATTACTCTAACCTAAGACATTTGACCAAGCTTAAACTGTTTGATAAAATTTATTCACTAACCTATCTAGTTTGGCTAAGATTAAACTCTGTAGCCAAATTTATTCACTATCCTATCTATATAAATTGAAAGATATTGATCATGGTTAGACCGTATGAATCAAGCCAAATTATTTCATGGGGTTTTGTCCTTTTCTTTTCTATTTTTATACCCTCTTTTGATTTTTTGTATTTTTTCTTTTCTTTTCTTTTTCTTTTTCTTTTTTCTTTTCTTTTTCTTTTTCCTTTCCTTTTCTTTTTCTTTCTTTTCTTTTTCTTTGTAAATCATTTGCAGAATAAAACATTATTTACAATATAATAAAACTATAATAAGAGATTATAATCACCAGGTGATCCTATGAAACATAGGGTTATAACACCAATGAACATGTAATATGACTATTTTTCATTATTTTTTAATCATCAACATAGAATTATCAATGGTTAGCTATCAACATGTTCAAAGCACTTTTCTAGTGGGATTTGTTTATTATAATAGTTTTGGTCCCTCATCAAGGAAACACACATTCATCACATATTTCAACCATAAGTAACATTTATTTCATAGAGGTATTATGACCCGAATTCAAATGTATCATGTTACACATGTTTAGTTTCATATTGTAATTAACATGATTATCATCATGAACATAGGTATGCTTGTCTCATTGATAAGATTATAGAACATGTTCACATCACAATTTTTGTTATGTAGGTGATATTATATCTCTCTCCAAGGTTGGGTTACCTTCAACAAGGTTCCCAATACCTACAATATATTGACTCTATTTTTCATAATTAAAAAAAAAAAAACCTTTATGAATGAACATGATAAGATATTGGTCAACAAGGCGAAGCTCCCATGATCTGTATGAGTATTCAATATGTGTATGGTGGTATCTATAATAATAAAACTTTACTACATTAGAAAATATGACATTTGATTCAATGTTGTATAGGTTTACTAAGTGAACTATGACATTTTCATGGTATTTTTAAAATTTGGGTCATTTTGCTTCTATTTATCTAGATAATTAGCTCATACTTTTTGTCATTAGCAGTACTGCACACATAGTAATCTATCAAGAAATTATTTGTTTGCTTAAAACATCTTACTCCTTCCCATAGCTAGTTTTTATCGAAGTTGAAATTCTTTCATTTCATTTTCCTCTTGCATGGTTTAAAGAGTTGAGTCAAAATGCCATCAGTTTCATGACCACTCCTTTGAGTAACAACAACCTAAAATCAAGTGCTAATTAAAATTTATCTAGAAAATTTTCCAGGACTCTTCAAACCCATCGTAGCTTAGGTGTAGATATTTGGAATAGGATTGTGAGAATAAATTTCCAAATATGCTAAGAAAACATAAAGCCTTGAGTTAGGGAGTGAAATCCAATTGCTATATCGCTGACTTTGGGAATCCCTTCTAACACAAGGGTCAATCACAAGGTCACATTGGGGCCCTCAGAGTAATCAACCCTGCTTTGTTGGTATTGGTGTCGACTATCGAATGCCCCCCCTCTGCTTTGGTATAGTATGTGGTACCATAGAGGCCATACTATTTTAAACT
Source organism: Picea engelmannii (assembly GCA_009831015.1). NCBI lineage: Eukaryota > Viridiplantae > Streptophyta > Pinopsida > Pinales > Pinaceae > Picea > Picea engelmannii. The sequence continues at coordinate 219,722 of ML787829.1, read as the reverse complement.
TCCTACACAAGGTGACAACACAGGGAAGGTGGTGTTGTATCTGGGATCGACATTGGCTAGACTCACTCGGACTCTTTGGAGGGTTTCCCAATGCTCGGTGAGGTAAATTGCACCAGGGCGTTAATTTATTAAGCAGGTTGTCAACGTAACTTTCCCACCCATTGAAACTCAACCCCTTTGTGCATTGATTCTGCGATGTTGGATTCCATCACCAACTAGCGCTTCTTTGTGAGAAGGTTTGTTTGCATGCTTAACTCATAGATTAATTAGCGTGTGTTGTTTTTTCTCCTTCGTTGTCCTTAGGATTGAGATTGTGTCTAATGGCATAAGTTCTGGGTTAATTCCTCATTTGATCAATACAAAATATGGATACCATTAAAATAAAAGGGAATAAAGAGGTAACAAATAGCTCATACCTAACTTACGTCTTATAATTCTCCAACATTGTTCTTTACACTTAGTTCAAAAAACACCAAATGGAATGGTTTACACAAGGTAAATAGAGAATGTGATTGGAGAATTCAAAATATTATCATAAACCCACATCTCACATATTTGTACATGCACCATAGATTCACAATCTTTCATGAAGAGGTCCGAGAGAAATGCCTTCATGCAAAATTGTCCACATCAGAATTGTCCACGTCCTTGATGGAAATATATAAAATTCCCTTGAAGATATTTTAGTCCTTGTCCTTATTAAAAAGGATGATCCCATTCTGGAAGTGGTCAAAGACTACTTTTATCCCCCCTCTATCTAGTAAATTCTACTTCTTATACTAGCCTTCCCCTACAATAGGGAGTGTTGTGTTCCTTTTCTCGAAAATAAGTGAGGTTCCTCTTATTTCTCCCAACATTCTCCCAACCTCTTGGACAAGAGTACATGCATCCTCAAAACTAACGTTTAGGGAAACTAGAATCCAATCATGAACATGTTCAACATTTCACCCTCTTTCATCCATGGTATATGACCACGTACTCATCCAAGTATGGGAGGCGAAGGTGGAAATATACAACCATTTGGTTTGCCTCCAAGGTGTTGAGCTAGAGTTCTCACAAGGCCTTGATATATTGTGAGGTCCTCGCATTCAACTCACTAAACCTCCCTCTTAGCTTGAAAATCACCTCTCTTCCAATCAAGAGGGAATCCCCTCCTCTTAGATTAATAATTGTTTCCCTTGATCTGACCATCTCCCGACCACTTCAACATATCCCCCTTTTGATGGAACATATATATTTCCTTCTTTCTTTAAAGTGGATTCTCCACTCACTATCCATGGCCCAATTGAACCTTGGGTCTCCCCATCAACCATGCCATTATCCCTTAGATCCATGAGTCTTGGTACATCTATATTGATGTTTTCTAAAACTTTACCATGAACTTCTATCCTTGATATATTCTGAACAAGAAAAGTAAATGTGTAGCAACAACAATTGGCCCCTTACAATCAAAACTTTCCAAACCGTAGCCAAGGAATGTTAATGTCCTACTCCAAACCTTAGTCAAGGAATTTAGTTGTATTGTAAATACACCACATAAAAGATTCACCACCCAAATATAATTGTATTGTAAATACATCCTCCCACTTTCCCCTTATAATATGCAACCATTCACTAAGATTAATCCATTTTTTATCTTCACAAAAATGTGGTGTTTCCATTAATTCTTAAGGAACAAATAATTGAAATATAGGTTCAAATAATAATTGGCGTAGCTTACTCTCCAATGCACATATGAAGTTGAAATTGTAGGTGGAGATTCCTCTTTCAATATTCTTCAAAAACCCCTTTTGCAACACGTGAATAAGAGGTATTGTTAAAATTTCCTCGATCCAAAGCTTCTCCAATATTAATTTGTACCCTAGAATGTATCTCTTTCTTTGTCTCTAGGATTAGTAGGTGCATGGATTCTGACAGTACAGAGTTACTGACCATTTGTTGGGATGTGGGTAATAGCTTAATGTCTTGAATTGTCTACCATAAACCTTATTTGGTAGAAATTTCTAATGGATTTCCACATTACAAGAACTCCACTAGATATTGTGTTATGATAGGATATAATAAAATATGCTCCCTTTCAAATAATATTTACAACCCCAATCTACATTACTAAGTTGACTAAGAACTAGATGGAATTCAACTAACACAACTATTTGAGACTTCCAAGCCCTTATTATCCTATTTAAATCAATTGATTAGACAATAAGAAGGAAATTACCTGTATGGAGGAGTTGTGTGCCCCCACCACCTTTTTGGAATTAACAACATAGTATACCACATTCCCACCTTCAAAAGTAGGGGGGAAATCCATGTAGTCATTAATTGTTTCTATATGTCCTACTTGCAAACTTGGACCAACATGTTGATTGCAATCTTTGTTTACAAAAACTGATTTTTTCCTCTTGTAGGCCTCAAATTGGAGTATTTCTCCTGAAGATCTTGTTAGCATTCTCGCTCCTTGGATTGTTGTCACTGCAAACTCTGTCACACCTTGAATGATTCCATAAGACACTATAGCACTGATCACAATGCTTCAATTGTTACCACACCACTCATTAGTGGGTGACTCTCCCACACCCATCTTCTCAACTAAGTTATGCATGCCAAGTGTTTCAACCCTAAACACTTCCACTAAGGTGTTCCTTGTTGTGGTTTTCTTTCTAGTAACTCACTTGCTACCTACAACCTTATCATGTTGTAGACCTATCAAACCTGTAAATTCACACTCTTTGGTATTTGAATAGGATGTATTCTCCATTAATATTTATCATCCCTTTTCTCCACCAAGACAATGACACTTTTTTCATCACAAATTAAGACAAATCGCTATGCACCATATACACAACTTGTTTCACTCTAGTGAGCACCTCACCCATATTGAAATGCAACTTGTAATGTGTGTGGCTACACCATGTCAAGTTCCTAAGTCAAAACCGACTCATCCCATTTTCCTTCACCTTCAATATAGTACACGTGGAAAGTGCATTTGTTCTTTATGGGAAAACAAAAATCCTTACATCCTCCCCCACTTATGTTCAATGTTGCCCCAACAACATCCTCATAAATTCTACATGTCTTTGTCAACTAACTACTATACTACATAGACTCACCATCCATTTTCAACTAAAATCACTTAAATTTCTTCACATTGCCACACACACTTTTACTTACGTTCAACTCCAATTTCCCATGCCTTAGTACACCTTTGTCTTCATTCCTTCAAACAAGCTAGATAGCTAGTCCAATTCTACATTGAAAACCATGAAAGTACATCATCATGTGTTGTAGAATCAAACACTCCTACTCAGATTTTCTAATGCACTTCTTTGTATGTTATTCTCTCTTTAATAGACTCAAGTTCTTGATCTCGCGTTTAAAATATGCTAATTCCTACCAACTGAAACCAAACTAGGCACTTACTTCCTTGTGTGGTGCTTTGGCTCCACTACCTTCCAATCTAGTAGTGAGTCATCCTATGATTTTGTTTAGTAATAAAAGGATGGAAAGTGGCCACCAATGCCACTGGAAACACTAACAATGGAATTCATTCCTTCCTTAAAGTCTACATCATTTTTTTTAGAACTTCTTAAGTCAAATGAACCATCCAACAAAATTTTAGACCATCTTGATTCTCTAAATAGACATCCACTACTTTGGATATTGTAGACATAGTTTTATTTACTATGGATTCAAAACTAGTAAACAACTTTTTGTGTGGGCCTTCATACACCAAAGGTTACCAAAAACCTACACTCGAGATCTTATTTGATGTCTTAAAATCTCCAACTTCCTCTTTGTAAGGTTGCACTACTACATGATTGGTTGTTGTAATCATAGTCATGGTAGTCTCCTAGTGATTGCACTCAATTTCCCCCTCAACATTGGAATTACGTGAAGTTTTGTGTCATCAAATCTTAACAAATTGTCAAGGTGAGGGATTGGTGCCACCTATCACATCCTCATAAACTCTTACAAAAAAAAAACTTCAAAGTCATCCATGGGTACCACTTTGAAACTAGTAGTTCCACTCTAGTGTCCAAGCTATAAGTTGACTCCTTTAGCCAAGCCAACCACCCTACCTGTGTTAGAGTTTACTGCCTTGAAAAAAAACTGCACCAATTTCAACTGCACATTGATTTTAACAACCACTACTTCCTACATAAAAATGTGGGTTGCACTGTTGTTAACCATCGCCATAAATAACATATTCTTCAACTTGGATTGAACAAAACTGATATTTGTATAGTTCTACTCTTGGCTTGAACAAAACTAATAATTGTATAGTTCTACTCTTGTCTTGAACAAGACTAATATTTGTATAGTTCTACTCTTGGCTTGCCTTAGACTAATTTCCAACTAAAGCACCCAAGATTTTCAACACATCAAATGATGGTTGGATTTCTTACTCCATAGCATTGACCCTCATCTTCAATGGACGTTTCTTATAATAATTCTAATTTTCACAAATCCAACAAACACCAACCTTACTACTATTTTTTTCTTAGATCCATATGATTAAATTATCATGTCCTTAGTGTTATCACATTAATATGTCCAAAATCAAGAGGGATATCACATTACATTAGGTGGTTGACCACTATTTTGTAGTGTGAAATCTAACCATACTGCATATTGCTTGCATGGATAAGTGAGTCGAATTAAGGTGCACCCACCTAGAGATTCATACCCTTCACTAAGATGGGAATACACTACATGCATGAGTGCCCCTACTAATATTGGTAATTTCACCCTAGTCTAATTGTGCATCCAAAACTAAAGATTTAAAATTATATTTAGAACTTTGAATATAGAAAAAAAAGTTCAAAAATTGGAACTAGGATGAGGATGGACTACGCACTAACAACACGTGCACATTCAACTGAAGGTACAACCAAACAGGTACATGTCAGATATTTCTTCATTGAGTGAGGAAAGCTTAGGAAAAATAGAGGGAAATGTGGTTGCATCTAGTAGATATGATAAGAAAACAAGGACGAGAGGTGAAAAAGTCAGAGGAAAATTTTGTAGATGCATAGAATTTTTTCTTGCCGAAGGAGGATCATGCTCTTATGATGATGAGAGCATATGAGACATAGAGGGGCCACTCGAGTATAATCATCTGGTGAAACAATGGGTACCTAAGTAACTACCTACTATACATGTTGACTTCATTGTCAACAATATGACATATCGCATTGCACCATCCTCCCTGCATGGCCTGGGGATATTTTCCATGGATGGAATAACTGTAAAATACAATACATTAAATGAATTGATGGACTATGTTGGACCATGTTACAATTATAACGATTGGATGCGGCTGGTCCAGTACATGCGAAGTATGCGGAGATATGCACTCGCCACAAATTATATACAACTAATAAACAAGGATAAAAATAAGGGAGTGAATATCTATATTTATGGAAGGCCTGAAGATTTCGATAATATCGCATGATTTATAAACAACACACAACCTGAGACAACAAACAAGCAACCGAATTGCATATATGAGGGACGCGAAGAGAATCAGGTATTCTTGTGCATAATAAAAAAGATATCTCCCGGGGAAGAGTTATTAGTGGATTACCATTTGAATCGAATAGAAACATTGACTAATAGTGTGTGGGTAATTATGCAACACCTCTTTAAGAAACCTCTACTTATTGCATATAATTATGTGGGATCTTGATCGTTGAGGTTGATTTTATTTGGGTGGAAATCAGTTTTTTTGTTATCGTTAACAATTTCTTAAATATTTGGGGGTTCTAATTATATTATAATGTGGCAGGATGATAGTGGAAAAGGGTCAGCCACATAACATGTAAATGATTATCAATTTCCACTTTCATTTTACGTGAATTTTATTATTTTCTTATATAATTTTACTGAAATAACATTGATTTTGTTGAAATTATATGTAGTCGGCAGTCCATGTTGATCATGATTCCGCCGATGAGGAGGGGTTGTATTCAATATCCCCTGATCCAATGGTATTAATAAAAACAAATATCATTAAAGCAAACAAGGAACTTGCTAGATTATTAGATCATCCAGATCAAACTCCCAACATCCTAGAAAAGATCAATCTCCTTATGTCACAACTTAACACATATAAGGTAATAACCATAATTTAAAGTTTTTTTTTCTAATGTACTCATATGTTCAATTATGAAACTTTGTTCTTTAACTTTTACATTATCTCACGAAAAACCATTTTCTTTTTTATAAAGAGATTTTTGGAGCCTGTTCATCCCAGTGTTGGTAGTAGTGGCATTGCAGAGACACTATAGAGTCCTAATGCGGGTAGTCATACAAATGCTAGAGTACTATTTACTTCTCCATATTAATTTAGATATGATCCATGACATGCACTGCCAGACATCCACACATCAGTCAGAGTCTAGAGATATTGACAGAGATAAGGCTGATGATGTGGTTGACATGGTTGTATTTCCTAGAGCTAGACATGTGACAAGCACGGGGACCCTTCCGTGCACATTTTTGGTCGATGATAATGGACTTCCATTAAAACAAATAAGACTCCCATGTAGTTTTCATATTTTAATCATTTCATGTTGTCCATCTCATACACAAATAATCTAGATTATTAATTTTAAATTAATGATCATATATTTTTGTGTGTAGGAAACAACCATTTTTATAGGCACCTATAGAGAAAGGCCTTGTTGATTTTTGGGCCAACCTTACGCATGAGGTGGAATTTCCATAATTCTAACCTCAAAAATGAACTTATGGATTATCTTGAAGGTCTCTTTGGAGTAGACATGTTCAATAAAAAAGTCGTCACCTCTGTAACGGGAAAATATTTAAAATATACACGAGGTGTTTATAGGCGAACCTTGGAAGGAAATCCTAGGTATGAGCGTCCTCCCTCAATTCCAGAGAGGGAGTGGAAGGTGATCATTGATGATGCAAAATAAAATATTTTGAAAAAATCAAGAGAAAAAATAACTGTTACACCAAGGTAAATTACAATATTTTGATTTCAATACCAGCTTTAATTTTCTTTAGATCTAAATAAAAGTGTGGTTATATAAAACATACTTGAAAATTTTGATGATAGGTTTCCTGACACTTCGAAGGAAACCAAAGCAAGGATTTCAAAACATGGCCAACACAATCTAGGCCAGGGAGGCTACTCGAGGTTACAGTCACGAATCGTAAGTACCCAAACATCTGAAGAATATTATTTGTATTGCCTTACAACTTTTAGGTAATTGCAACCAAAAACATTAAAAAATCATACCCTTATGCAATGCAGGGCGACGACTTCGGAACTGAAACCATGGAGGAAGACCTCCAACTTGGTTACAAGTACAGTTATAAAGTCGTGTTTGATCATAGCAAAAGCACGGGGCAAACCCCAAGATCCAATTTGCAGGATAAGGTAAATAAAAATAAGTCCACATTAACCTTTCATTACTTATAAAATACGTAAATTTTTGATATCGTCCATAATTTAATGTCTTACTTTGTTTTAATCAGGGGAGAAACACTATTAATGAAACCATTAGTATTGGAAAACATAGTGTTTATAGTGCACGCATCCATAATATCATGGTGCTCCCCAGTAGCCCCATCCCAGTGGGGTGCAACCCCAATATGTTCCTGTGACTGAGGCCCACGACAGTAAAATGATTGTATATTAATCATATACTTAATGATTTTGTACTTATAAATTGTGTACTTATAAATTATGACGTTTCAATGGAAGAGAATGTCATATTTTATTCTCCTCGACCTGAAGATCAATTGAACAGGGAAACCATTCCAACTGTGTTGACTAGAGGACCAGGTAAATAATTACATTGCAAAGTTTTTTTTTAATATTAATGAACTACCTCAATGATATTTAAAAATTGGCCATATAAATTTAATAGTTTTTGTTTTTGTAGGTGATGGCCCCTCACAGCGAAATCCACGTTGTGGGTATGAGACCAGATGTACTCGACATGAAAGGACTGAAACAAAATCAGCTGCTGAAGAGCACCCAGTAAACGAAGACATGGAGATGGATGAATTACTTAAGACCTGGAAAACACAAAAGAAGACTAAAATAAATTGATGATGTGTAATAATTCTATAAGACAGTTAGATGCACATTATATAGTTGAACATGTAATGATGCATATAATGCATTGCCATTATGGGTACTTTTTCATCTGATAATATACACAAGGCTATTTCTATGGCTTGTATATATCCGTGAATATAATTTTGTTATACACTTAATGATAATTTCAACTTCTCTTAGACTTGGTATATATCGATTCAATAATCCTTGGTTCTATTGGTTCTATTGGTGTTGACATACAATTTATGCATTAATTTGTGGCTCCATGGATATTATCCTAGCGATTTTAAGGCATTGGTAAACATGAAATTTAAGAGATTGAATTGTTCAAGTTTGGATTTAAATTTTACATGCTTGTTTGTTTGTGGGTTTTAAGAGTTCCAAAATTGTATCTCTTTATCTTTTTAGAATGGTAATCTCTTTGTATTTTAAGATATAATTTGAGAATCCAAGAAAGACTTGGTGCCTTGTGCTTGGGCTATGGAATCTAGGAAAAAAATAGAACTTGGAAATCAATAAAGAAGATGTGGCAAAACCACCAAACAACAAGTGTTATCAATCAAGGACAGATCTGATATATATATATATATATATGTAACAACCATATGAAATTCTCAACAAAGACACAACAACACATCAATAAAATTCTTGCAGCCACATAAGACATCAAAGATGATATTAGAGTAAGAGAGATAACCTTCTATTGAATGATCAACCCTTAAGCTATCTTCTTTAGAAGGGGCACAAACTATCTCAATTATTAATTTTTTTAAATAAATATATGTTTCTTGGGTCATATTAGGAGTACAAATTCTCTTTGATATCTCATATAAAGTTGAAATTCTTACAATAACTTCCTTGCATTATGAAGAGCATGAATAATAATGTTGTTAAGTGACAAACTACGAAGAAAATTCATGCTTAACCACTTTATCAAGAACCCTACTGGCCTCCTCAATGTTTATTAATTCTTCCAAAGAGCATCCATTAATGTAGTAAATGTTACAACATTAGGATTGTAGCCCTTGGACACCATCTCATCCAAAACATTGTAAGCTTCCTCCCACCTACCTTCTTCACTACTTCAATTTTTCTTCCTCAAATTGAATGTGAACCAAATGATTTACAACACCCATATCTTTTAAGATTCTACCCAATATTAGACTGTCTATATAAACCCAAATGTCAACAATAATCATTGATCCAAGGACTTAAAAATTCATTGGTTTCACAAGGGACTAAGGGGCCAATAATGGTTATTAGCTTTCCATTGAATGGTACACAGGGCCAATCTTCTCAGGTAATTGTTAATGTTATTATTTCACTTCCTTCATAAGCATCAATTTGCAAATTGTCCTAGGAATTATTTTCTCTATACTCTAATGGAACCTTTATCTAAAAACGTATTGGTGATTCCCCATTCCCCCTACTATGCAAAACCAACCTAGAATTTATGGAAGCCTTCCAAAGTTTTAACCGTTAAAGGGGAAAATTGGATTAAAGACTTATTGTAAGGCTTATAACATGAAATTGGATTATGCACTAGTGATGATTCAATGGGTGTATTGTATCCAACTACCCTATTTATTTCAACAAAAAAATGGAGATTTGGTTACGAGAAACAATCACAAACATAGTTCATTATCACAACAGTAGATTTTAGAAATTGTGTGTAATCACTCTATTGAATACATTGCAATAATTTTGTGTATACATCGTATTATCACAACTGTAGATTTTAGAAATTGTGTGTAATCAGTTTATTGGATATATTTGCAAGAATTTTGTGTATAATGTCTGTGAGTTTTGTAAAAAAAAATTAATGTGTAAAATTTCGTTGTGTGATGTATGCAAGTGAAAAATGATAATTGTAGTTTAGTGGTTTCATTATTTCTATAGTAATTATGTTGTAAGGAATTTCACTATGAACCAATTATAAAGTGTCATTAGTCCTATTTGTTATTTTTGAATCTCCATGGCCATAAAATCACTTGTCAAGATCAACATGGAATTTTTTGCATTAGTGGTAGTTTTTTTTTTGTGAATAAAAAAGGGAGTTTCCTATTGCTAATCTTATAGAGTACAGAAATGCTACATGTCAACAGTTTTCCACCTATTCATCCAAATTAGCGGAGACTGGAACATGTGGCAGACTGTGATGTTAGCAGGTGGTGGATCGAGTTCTTACTGAACTGTTCTATGCATCTAACCCTGCCAAATGAAAACCAGAGAAAGTGGCAAATCGAGTTCTTACTGAACTTTTCTATGCATCTAAGAAAAAATTCCAACCGAGAAAAGATGATAGAACTATAAAACTGCATCATCGCAGTACAAAGAGCTGAGTTGAGAGTGTGCAAGGTGACCAAAGCAAAGAAATTGCACATTAGCACCTGGGGGAATGTAGTTATGAGTGCTTCTTAAGGGGGTGTCCCTGGGATGGAGAAAAAAAGGCCTCACACAGGTCACGAAACATTGCCCTACAGGTGCATTCTAGAAGGCATCATAGAGCATGTCAATCTATTGGTGCATGAGGGTGTCCCGGTGTATCTGGTTCCTTAGCTCTAAGATGAGCTCGAGCTGCTCTATATGGAAGAAAGGTGGTGGAGCATGGAACAAAGTAGGGAGAATCGTAAGTGGTGGAGGCGCCAAGACTAGGTCACCCTACACCTCCGCGCCCAAGGTTTCCATAACCTCCACCTCCTTGACCTCCTCTGCCACTGTCCCAACTTGGTTGTCTGTGTTCTGAATTGAGGTCACAGAGTCCATATGGAGGAATTCGTCAGGGAATTAATCCTCAATTATACATGTGGCCCCTTCCATGGTGGCTGGGGCTCTTGTGCTTGTTGGATTATGGTTGGGGGGATGCCAATCATTTGGCACTGTGAAGAGGAGCAGTTCCAGAGGAACCTAGATGGGTTCCACTGGAATCTCCTCCTCAATGTATGCCATTGGATATTTTCTTGGTTTCTCTCGTCACTAAGTACAAGAAATGGACAGGGCAAACTCCAAGCCAAAAAAAAGACTCACAATCCATTCTAGTTGCTAATATCTAGTTACGAAAAAATCTAGATGCTAATATGCTTTTTATCTTCTGGTCATTGAGTAATTTTCGGCATTTTATTATCAAACGTCCATACTTTATTAAACATTGAGTAATTTGGTAAAGTGGGTTATATCTTTACTTATTGTTGTTAGCTTAGATCTAGGAGCTTCTATAGAAGTCCCACTATGTATTACAATGGTGGTACTCTTTTAGTCCCTTTGACCTACTATTTTGGTCATTTGTTGGACATAAATAAAATTATCTTATCTTATCTGACATGCTCATGCAATCAATTTACAAGTACTTCTTTGAATGCTACCAAATTATTATAATCGCATTCGTACCTATGAAAGCACTCTGATTACTAAATTTTTTGGCCTACATGTTGTCAAGCCAGCTGGAGGGCATAAGATAATTTATTAGGTTTCTTGTTCTACATGCAATGTCATATGAATGTCCTTATTGTCTAGGATAACATTTCAATATTTGAGGTTTGACTATATATATATATATATATATATATCTTTGCAAATTCTATGAATAAGATTTGTTGTCAAGGTCTAGAGTATTTAAAAATGTTCTCATTGTATTAGTTGTCTCTAAGACCATGTATTACAGTATTACCCAATGAAAAACTGTTTTTTCAAGTCCTTGTAAAGTTGAAATATCATCTCTAATAAATTTAAATGGGAAATTGAACAGGTTCATTTTATAGTTATGGGTAATATGTTCTGCTCAGAGCTACACATACATAGATGCTTTGATATAAAAGGTTCATCTCAAGATCGCTCAATAGATAAAGTTGAAATTGAAGAAACAAAAATTCTCAAGGATCTGGATTTGAACTTTGTCTTTTACCTTGAACCATCTCGACGTCAGGCACTTATAATGCAATTTCATTAACCCTATGATCTTATTGTTATGGGTGATTTTTTATTTGATTTTGATCAATGGACATTTTACATTCAAGGATTTTAAGTTTTAGACATCTTAAATTTGTTTGGATTCTGAAGATTTTTGGCATATTTCAATGTAAAAGTACTAATGAATAACCCTTTATAATATTAGATGACAGATTTTATCATTGAAAGCAAAGTGCATAAATATTTTTCTTTGAATTAAAACCTCGTTAAAAGACTTTGAATGTGCCAAAAGATTCCCAACCTTTCATCTACAAAAGTGATGAGTTCTGGAAAAGGCTTGCATTTTATTTGTGAGCAATTGTTGATTCATCATATGGAAAATTAAAAATTAAACAAAATATTGTACCTTTGTTCTTCATGTCCCTAGACAGATTTAAAATTAAATTTTGCATTTTTGTGGAAATTATATTTTTAATCTGCGAGTGTTAATTGTCCTTGAATTGTAAATGGAACCCACTCGGAGGAGGAAACATTCAGGGTTGTTAAGTTTTAGACATCTTAAATTTGTTTGGATTTTGAAGTTTTTTGGTAGGAATGACAGCCTCTGAGGATTAGCAGGTAAAAGTACCAATGGATAACCCCTTGATAATATTAGATAACAGATTTACTCATGAAAGTAAAGTGCATAATCCTTTTCATTTGAATTTAAACCTCCTTGTCTCCTTAAAAGACTTTGCATGTGCCAAAAGATTTCTAAATTGTCATTGACAAGAGTGATGAGTTCTGGAAAATGATTTCTTTTTCTTTCTTTGCAACTGTTGATTCATAATCTGGATAGTTAAATAGAATATTGGTCCTTTGTTCTCTGTGTGCTCTGCCAGATATAAATTTAAAATTTTCATTTATTCTAGAAAATATCGTTTTATTATTTATATGCAACTGTCAATGTCCTTGAATTGTTAATGGAACCTACCCAGAGGAGGAAACATGGGCTAGACATCTTACAGAAAACAACACAAAATGTGGGAAAATCTAGGAAATGGGGAAGTCTCTAGAAACAGGAAAGGAAACTAACATCAGAAAATAATATCTTTGACTTTTCAGACTATTGTTTCATCATTCATCCACTTTAGTACACAAGTTGCATAAAATTTGGATGCCTAGATGATAGAATTGTCATTGTTGTCTTTCATATCAGATTTGAAATATCAAATCGTTGTTTAGATTCATATCAAAACATAGGTTAAAAAATTTAAAAGGTGAAAATAGAGAAGGAAGTTGTGTGCTAGGATCATAAGTACAACAAAATGACTAATGACACCATTGTAAATTAGAGAACATTTATGTCCTTGTGCTTAAAAACACCATTATTTTTAAATGTTTGGTTGTTAACTGTTTTCATTGTATATAGTTTTTTATATGGTTTAGTATTTCTTAGGGTATATTGTAGTTCAATGTTGTACTTGTGTTTTATTAGTGAATTTTTATTAATGAATGTTATAGATGTTTGGAAAAAAAATTTGCTTAAGAATCCTTTTATAATTGGCTCAACATACTGTGAATAAAACAATGATCAACATACTGTGAATAAAACAATGATCAATGTACTTTGAATAAGAGAATCAAATTTATTTTATTTTTTAAATAAATATAGGTCATCGCAAGAGTGACGACTTCAAGCAATTTTGCGACGAAATTGCTATAAAATCGACGAAAAATTCTTGTCGATTGTATATCAATTTCGTTGCAAGATTCCTTACACTCGTTGCTCTTGTGATGATCCCTTAGATAGTTGATTCGTCGCAATATTCTTCAACTTATCACTCTTGTGACGATCTCACTAACTTGTCTCTCTTGCGATAATACCACTACCTTGTCGCTCTTGCGACGATCACCCTACCTTGTCACTCGTGCGGAAATCACCCTATATTGTCGCTCTTGTGGCGATCTCCCTACCTTGTCGCTCTTGCGATGATTTCCCTTCATTGTCATGCTTTCAACGATTTCCCTACTTTGTCGCTCTGGCGAGGATACCCCTTCTTTGTCGCTCGTGCGATGATATATTTTATTTATTGCTCGTGTGACAAATTCCTAGTTTTTTCACTCTTGCGACGTTGTTTTGGGTTCGTCGCACTTGCCAAGGAACGTGAAGCGATGTTTGGGAGACCCAAGATTCGTTGCAATATCCATGACATAGCGTCGAAAGAGCCGTCACAAAATTACCCAAATTTACTATTGCCAACAAGAATGTGTGTGTGTTCCTAGAACGTGCACGCATTTTAGGAACGCGTGCATATTCATGATGGGAATTTTTATGTGCCAAGCACACTCCTCTACCTCATCTATCTCAAAAACTCAAACAAGCCCGACATTTTCACTTAAAAATAATAGGAACATACATGTTTTTATTTTTATTTTTTATCTTGTTGTTTAATTCATATACAATTTTGTGTTATTGCAAGATAATTGTGGGAAGAATTGGAAGACAAATTTCTCCAAGTGGAATTGGAATCATTGGTTGTGTCTTCTTGGAATTCGAAGACAAATTTGTCCAATTGGAATTGTTATTTGTGTCTTATTGTGTAATACCAAGACAATTTTTTCCAATTGGAATTGTTAGTTTTGTCTTCTTATGTAATACCAAGACAAATTTGTCCAATTGGAATTGTTAGTTGTGTAATACCAAGAAAAAATTATCCAATTAGAATTGTAATAGTTATTTGTGTCTTCTTGTGAAATACCAAGAAAAATTTGTCCAATTGGAATTGGAATTATTAGTTGTATCTTATTTTGTAATACAAAAACAAATTTGTCCACTTGGAATTGGAATTGTTAGCTTTTCCTTCTTGTGTAATACCAAGACAAATTTTTGGTGGGGTTCTTGGAAGCTAATTTTTCTCTTTAAACATGGGGAACCAAAGGATTTGAGAAAGAAATTCCTTGAGGAAATAGAAACCCATCGATAAAGGTAGAAGAATAAATATAAAAGGCAATGTTACATATGTCAAAGCATAGGATTTCAGAAGAGGGAAATCAAATTTCTAGCGGAATAGATGTCATTGTTTTTTCTCCTCCATGACCACAAGAAAAGAGCATGAATTCATTAGAGACTAATCCGTGCAGTATCTCATCAAGACAATTGGTTGTCTATGACCATATGATGGAGGATTTTCTTGGAGATGATTATACAATGGATGCAGTTAGAGAGGAAACTAGTGCACAACATTCTGGTGAAGAAATTCCTATGGTGAAAACTCTTGTTGGACAGTCAGACATTCCAGAAACTAGTCAATCCCATGTCCACTCTCCTCCGAGAATTGATCCACTAGTGATTGAAGAGGAAAGAACTGCAACATTTTTAACTCCACAATATTGAGGTCAAGAGTTCCATAATAGGAGTTCATCGTCCCTACCTAGATTGAGCAGTGTGCAGTGAAGAACTCCTAAATGCATTCAAGTGGATGAAAGTGGTCTAGCATTGCTTGAAGGTAAGTTACCTAACCATACTATTATTTATCATTCTTATAAAATCATTAAAGAATATTTTGAACCAAAATCCATACCGCTAAATGTTAATTAGTTCGGGCTTTGTTAAAATCTAGAAGTTTGACTGCTATTAGGAGAATTTTAGGCATTAAAAAAGTCAAAAGTTTAGAAACAAGTCATCATATTGTTAGAAACCTTGTAGATATTTTTCAGAGAATTGGTAAGAAATATCATTCTAAAGACCGCAATGCAGCCCGACGTGTCTTGTCACAATCAATTGTTAGCAAGATCACAAGAAAACATTGTTTGCTAAAACAAATCTCTCATCTCATGAAATGCAATATCAAAACCCATAGAAATTATTCTCACAAATGAGATAGCCTCAAAAAGGGTGGCCCAACATAGTTGTGGGCCTTCACTGGTAGGCTACCTCATTCTGACATAAGTTAATTGGAGTAGTTAAGGGACTAGTACAATATTTTTGGCATGAGAACACTATTACAAGGGAAGAACTCTCTATGGCCAAGGGTAAACCACAACAGACATGTATGACTGCAAAAATCAACTCAATTCCAACATATGCTATATAGACTAATGTGAAATATAAGAAAGAGGCCTACCTCGATCCAACATTTGATGATGTTCCACCGTTGAGCACTTTGACCCAAAGCTTTATACCTGCAATAAGTTCTCAACAAAAAAGCAAAGTAAGTAGATAGTGATGATATAAAAGGGATTAGCACATCAGATAGCATAATCCATTAATAAACATTACAAACATGCCCATGGATAATAATCATATATTTGCAAGATACCAATAGGACGGGAAATGAGTATTTCTATTAATAATTACAGACTTTCGTGTCGGCATGGTTTGAAACTAAGAAACCAAGTTCCTTCCAACCGGGTCTCCACCACTCAATCCTCCACCAAAGGCAAGCTCATGAGAAAGAGGCAAAGAGGTCCTCTCAACAATAAGGGAAGAGCTTGGGGGCTAAACACTATGTTCAGACTTGAGGGACAAAGGGATGCAGACTCAATATGAAGTAATTTCTCCAGAGTAACTTTGCTCTCAAAGTTGAATGCTTTCTCCTTCTTTTCCATAGTTCGAAATTGTGCTCTTATAGCCTCCAGAATGCAACTAAAGGGCTGAGTCAAAACATTTCCAGTATATGGAAGGCCAAGGATCAGATATCTTCTGTTGTGACATGGAAACCCGACCTCATTTTGTATTTTCTGGCACAAATCTCGATATACGCAAAATGTAGTGGAGCAGCAAGCGTATACGCATATTGTATAGCTGATAGGGAGCGTAGATGTGGAAAAATGTATGTTTTAGCTCTGGATTTGTAAAAAAGGGATGAAAAGTATGCATAGGGAAATGGAAAAAGGCCCTCTTTGCAAGATAGCAATATTGAAGAAAATCTTGCTATAACAGATGCCCCTTAATGTGTGAGATCAAAGGAGTATCTGTGAAGACTAAAATACATTATAAATAACCCATAAGTGGAGTGGTAGAGAACCATATGGATGGACTCAATTGCTTATTACATTATGTACTGACTTTGCATACATGGATACCAAGAATACAATGAAGATCGATGTGGAAAATATACCGAACAAGTATTCATGGCCATGAATAGGAAAATACAAATGTAGTTATATGCCAAAAGTTGTCATAGTCACGAACAAGGCCCAGTGAAACCAGTCTCAAAAATCAATCTAAAGATATTTGTATACCATGGAGTACAATATGATCTCCCATGATCACTGAAGTCAAGTAGTTACTGGTCTAATGAAATGGAAGCAACAACTCAGGAAAGTTGCGGCCACATAGTGATGTCTTCAAGTCTTATACACTATCCGCCAATGGTGCAAGTCTACATCATGTGAATAAATGAGTTGAGGTCGAACATGATGAGACATCATTCGATTACTGATCATTGAAGTATACCGTTAACAAACACGAGACAACCTACCGATAATGAAAGTAGGTATCAAGGCACCGAGTACATCTCTACAAATGTTAATAAAGGAGTTGGTGTTGAACACTTGAGAGATTCATTGATCATGAGACATTGATGCATTCCCATCTGTCAATGGCAAGAGAGCTTGCCACTAATGACTGCAAGCCTCAAGGTACTCATAAAACTCTAGGTCCCGTATCCAAAATAAATGAGCTGAAGTTGATGGAAAGAGACCTATTGAAGTGATAGCATTGAGTCATCTCTCATCAGTAAACATGAGGAACAAAGCAGGAGCTTCATGATTTGGTGGAGATCAGACGAAGAAAATTTTCATGAACCAATGACCCTGAGTGTCTTTTGCATGTACTAAATGCAAGAAGTACATGAAAAGGACCCTCTGAAAAACAACCAATGATGAAAAATTGCTGACAAAGGAAAGGAAACCATCAATAAGGCTAATGGCATCCAAGACACTACACGAATCCCAAAGTGTGAATAGATGTCTTGCCGTCGAACACAAGGGAAGTCATCCAGTCAATGACCAATGATGAAATGTCGATTGTTAGGTTCAAGGTGACCTAATGATGAAAGTAGGGCCAGGGTGCATGATAATACCAAAGTATCATGTGATTATGAGACAAACTGAGGGTATGGTCGACATGCAAAGTCAAGATTTATGAGGAGTGGCCGACATAGGTTGATAGACTTTCTTTGAACAAGATCATGAGACATATGGTGGATTCTGACAACATGGACTCAATGATGTGACAATTAGATGTAGGAGGCATCAATAATGTTCTCTATAGGGACTTGAAGAGTAACCAGTCGGTAGAGAAAAATATGTAGCGAGATCAGCTTCCTAAGGCCATGCTAAACCCAAAATTATGATGACACAAGGACTCAATAACTTTGTGCTTTGTTCAAAGGTGACATGACTGCTGCCAATTACAATATAGTATTCCCTTCCTGCCCATATTTTTTTGTTTTTTCATAACAAATGAATGATATGATACAGAGGAGGGAATGAGTGTTGCAAGTAAGCAAAACTAGCTCCAACAGTGGAATGTACCTATGCTGAATGCAAGGAAATGCATGTGGGAGATGGGCACTCAGGGTGATGTTCCCTCTAGGGTATAGGGTGTCAAATTGCGAAGGATATAAACAAGGATCTTCTTGGTTGAGGATGCAAACTTCTTAGGCAACGGTTTATAACGCAAAGTGAGAACCGACTGAAGGCTCAATAGTGCAAGCGAGGGCATGAGATGCAATAAAAAATTAATGCCAAAAAATGTCCTTTTTTATTTATTTTAGTTTATTTGGTGTGAAAAAGGGGTAAACTTGTGCCAAATAGACATCTTTTCAAATCCAATTTATGAGTGTGAAAAAGACAAGTTCACTCGGCAATCTTTTCTATTTTTTATAGCGAGTTGGTAAAGAGATTAACTAGGACTTGTGATCTTTCAAATCCAATTTTAACGAGTGTGAAAGGGAAAAATCACTCGACGATATTTTCAGTTTTTGGACGAGTCGAAAAAGAGCTTAACTAAGACTCATTTTTTGGGAGATTCTAGGTTGCAAGCCATGGGGGAGGCCAAGGCTCCTGTGCGGACCTTATGTGGAATGTTGGTATCTTACGAAGAACTGACACAAGCTTGGGAAAACCCAAATATCTCCAAATAGAGGAGGGAAAAGTTCTAACGGAGGTTATCGTCTCCATGTTATATCGGATAATGTCTCTTCCAGGAAAAGACATAGGCAGAGGCATTGGATACCCCACAAGACCATCCCAATTAAAGGGAATCTCATCAAGACTTGGAGAGAGAAAACTTAGGAAGAGTAAAAATCTCTCTTGTTTAGAAGGTGAAGTGATACAAATGATAAGGATATGGCATAGGAGGTATAGAACCAGAACCAGAAGAGCGGGATCGACCAAAAATTGCATTGGCGCAAACGCTTCCTTAGACTTGTCACTCTCTGAGAGAAGAGTGGTTTCAATCGAATATTGCATCAATATGACCACTTCCTCAACCATTGGTTGAATATGATGCGATATGACAGGGTCAAGAGGTGCATCACCCCAAAAAACAGGAGTGTTGTTGATCGAAGATTGCATCAACACGAACATTGGTTGAACAATATGGGAGACAACAAGGTCAAGAGATGCATCACCCCCGAACATAGGAGAGGTGTTGGTGGAAGATTGCATCGACATGACCACAGGTTGAACGGGATGTGAGAACACAAGGTCAAAGGATGCATCAACCCCTAAAGGAAAAGGGGTGTTAGTTGAATATTGCATCGACATGATTGTTGTATCAACCAAAGAAGGAACAAAGTGTTGTGAAACCATAGATGTATCAGAACCCAAAGGGCCCTTAGGCGAGCCCCATGCTTCTGGTATCCTAGCAGTAACAGGACAAAAATGAGTAAGGTGACCTCCTTCACAAGTCCTGGAAAGGAATCTAGGATTATGTCTGAGACATCTAGGCTTCTCAATCATATGAGTGCCCCTAGTATGACTCGCAGTGGTTGGTGACATGCTTCCAGCATGACTTGCAGAGGCTAGTAGAAAATCTCCAACATGACTAGCAGAGGTTGGTGATGAATCCCCAACTTGACTAGCAGAGGTTGGT
The DNA here is from genome assembly GCA_009831015.1 of Picea engelmannii. Lineage (NCBI taxonomy): Eukaryota > Viridiplantae > Streptophyta > Pinopsida > Pinales > Pinaceae > Picea > Picea engelmannii. Next base: position 199,635 of record ML787829.1, on the reverse strand, counting down.
GATGAATGTGCAGTGTGACTAGCAATGACCAGACATGTGCCCCCAACATGACTTGTAGTGGCTGGTTGTAGGTCTTCAACATGACTCGCAGAGGTTGTCGATCAATCTCCAACATGAATAGCAGAGGTTGGTGATATAAAGATAGTATGCCACATAGTGAATGGACTTGTGCCCCCAGCATGACTTGCAGTGGCTGGTTGCAGGTCTTCAACATGACTCATAGAGGTTGTTGACCAATATCCAACATGACTAGAAATGGTTGGTGATATAATTCCAGTATGACACGTAGTGACTGGACTTGTGGCAGTGGTGAATGGCAGTATTTGAGACCAAGGTTCAAGGAAAGATTGATTTTGAGGAATTATAGGCTAGGAAGGATCCTGGTTTACACCATGTCCGCCAGGATAGTATCCTCCTCCATATTGATTCATAACAGGTTGTAAGAGCATAAAAAATTCTTGCGAAGACAAAGCAACATGACAAGGGTTACTCATGTGAGGATATGTGTTTCCCCCAGACAAAGGAACTTTGTGAGGGGGGTTGCCCATACTATAAAAATAATTCCCCCCCAGATGAAACACCAGAGGGCAGACAAAGGTCCGTCATGGGAAAAGTGTTTGTAGGAACCGACATAGCAGAAGAAGGATAAGTGGATGGAGTGTAACAAGTAGAATGATTTCTTAATTGGGTACTTACTTCTTGAATAGTGGATTCGTAGGAAGGAAGATTCCAACCTCCTACCGTAAGAGGTATTTGAAGGATATGACTCCTACCAAATGGAGAGGGATAAGGAGGCATAATGCCCCTAGACCAAAAACTTGTATTCGCCTAAGGAGGCAAGACAGAGGATGGAAAGTGCAAGTACATATCAAGCATACCATGAGAAAAATGATTAGAGACTGAAGGCGTGAACTGAGTATTGTAGTTCTGCATACCATTGTAAAAAAATGAAGGGTCTATCCCCATTAAATTAGCAGGTATCATGGGGTGGGTAACAGTGAATGAGGGAGAAAAAGAAACTCCACTTTCCATAATGATGAAACCCAAAATAGATGCCTAAGGTCGACTAGTAGTCAAAGAGAATAACAAAAAGTCAAACGGTCAATATGCATGCAAACGGGCTAAAGTGGCTGAGTGGCCTCCCTCGCTAAAGAAGGTATGTCTCTTCTAAGAGGGACCTGAGACTGCCCGCTAAAGTTTGGAGGTAACATAATCAGTTATAAGGGCCCTTGTGGGCTTAATAACCAGTCGGTCAGATCCCCCCAGAGAGTTAATCCTCCATAAAGGTTGTGTGTTGTCTGACCCTTATATGACTCAAGGTACAAGAAGAATAACCCTTGCAAGTAACCTATAAGATACCTAAGTCAAGCAACTAATAAACCATTGTATAACCAATTCAAAGGCTAGCATTTGTAAATACGGATCACCATATGGGTAGGGTAGCAAAGTCGGAAACCTTGAAAGCATTGCCTCTCACAGAGGTATGGGCACTAGCAAGATCCCCAAATAGGAATAAATCCACAAACATATCTCTGACACTAGGTGAGTATCCATGGGTTATCCCTTCAACTAACTTTGTGCGACCTCATGATTAACTCTGGTGTGAGCGGAGCTTCCTAGTCTTACTGATTATACAATGGATTTCTCAACTCCCTGTCTCAGACGCATATGTTGATTTAATTTCCTTGGAGAAGTTTACTCAAAAAATCCTATGCCAAGGCACTAAATCCTAAGCTAGTTTGTGCACCCTAAAAATAAAATCGTGACTAATCAATTTTAGTTTAAAGCATATTTTTTATTGGCCATGGTTACTCAAAAGGGTATGGAAGTGAAACTCATGGTGTTATGACTCTGCCAGAAAATAAATATGGATACAATGCAAAGTCTATCTTTAACTTTTCAATGAATGATATGTTAATAAAAACAATGCAGTCTTCAATTTCAAATCTACAATTCATAAGTAAAATACGATTATTCGCTAAATGTGCTAAGCTAATGATAAAAAATCAAAGACAAAAATGCCAACCAATGCAAAATGCTTATTTTTTTGTATTTTCAATATTCTAAAAAGAAAATGCATGGACTGATAAGTAACTTGACAGATGAATTCTACTGTGTATAAAAGAAGTAACTCAAGCAAAATACCAAGAAGCCAAGCAAACAACCCAGAAGCTAAGGACAAATTAAAAATAGAAAACAAAGATAAAGACTACGCCCAAAAATTCAACTCCAAACATGATTCTTGTCATCCTAGATAATCTCAATAGACACTACAAAGACCTAAGAAGGCTTAGCAATATTTAAATCCTACCCAGCAGTCACTCAACCAATCAAACAAGCAAGGGGTAGTGGTATACACGACATTTCAGGAGAATAGAGCATATATATGCTTTTTGCAGTGAGACAACAAGCGTGTATACACGACTGTCAAGGCAAAAATGGCGTATATGATTTAAAAGAAGGTCGGGCAAGGGTAAAAGGATTAAAACTCAAACTCAAAGTGAACAAGATCTGTCAAACAATGATATGACAAGAAACACAAAGGAAAAAGAGAAATGTAAGAAGAAAAAGTACTTCAACCCTTAGAAGGAAGATGTATCCCTAGTAGATTCGCCATTTATGTTACAAGGGAATATCTCTCTATGGCCAAGGGTAAACCACAACAGACAGGTATCAATGCAGAAATCAACTCAATTCCAACATATGCTATATAGACTAATGTGCAATACAAGAAAGAGGCCTACCTCGATCCAATGTTTGATGATGTTCCACCGTTGAGCACTTTGACCCAAAGCTCTATACCTGCAAGAAGTTCTCAACAAACAAGCAAAGAAAGTAGATAGTGATGATATAAAAGGGATTAGCACATCAGATAGCATAATCCATTAATAAACATTACAAACACGCCCATGGATAATAATCGTATATTTTCAAGATACCAATAGGACGGGAAAGGAGTATTTATATTAATAATTTATCAATAGAACTGTCAACATTACAGACTTCCGTGTCAACACAGTTCAAAACCAAGAAATCAAGTTTCTTCCAACTGGGTCTCCACCAAAGGAAAGCTCATGAGAAAGAGGCAAAGAGGTCCTCTCAACAATAAGGGAAGATCTTGGGGGCAGAACATTGTGTTCATACTTGAGGGACAAAGGGATGCAGACTCAATATGAAGTAATTTCTCCAGAGTAACTTTGATCTCAAAGTTGAATGCTTTCGCCTTCTTTTCCATAGTTCGAAATTGTGCTCTTAGAGCCTCCATAATGCAATTGAAGGGTTGAGTCAGAACGTTTCTAGTATATGGAAGGCCAAGGATTAGAGATCTTCTGTCATGACATGGAAACCCAACCTCATTTTGTATTTTCTGGCACAAATCCCAATATATGTGAGTTGTAGTGGAGCAGCAAGCATATACGCATATTGTATAACTGATAGGGAGTGTATATGTGGAAAATGTATGTTTTAGCTCTAGATTTATCAAAAAGGAATGAAAAGTCTGCATAGGGAAATGGAAAAAGGCCCTTTGTGCAGGATAGCAATATTGAGGAAAATCTTTTTATAACAGAACACTAGGCCTTCTTCCAACCAAAAATATGTACTAAAATTAAGAAGGGGATCTAGGGACCGTGAACCCCATATTAAATACTTTATTGATGTTATACAAGCATAATTGTATGATATATTCAGGATAGTACATAGTGCACTTAACTTGGGCCAAGGATCTTTCCATAAATGCAAGCCTTGATATGTTTGAATAAACACAATTCGTAACACATGTTGTTGTAGATATCACATTGAGTATGGTTATTATAATGGCACACACACACACACACAGACACACACACACACACACACATATATATATATATATATATCATGTTTTGCACAACACCCTTTTGCAGGAATGCTCAATTATATTATCGTCACCGTCATCTAGAGACTTTATTCACAACATATTGTGTACAAGGCCATAGGGTTGTACATTTTATCAAAAATATTGCTTAGATGGGACATGCCCCAAGTACGGTGGAATGGAATTACTGAACAAGGGCATCCATGTAAGCAATGAGTATGAATTAGGGAGGAAGGATGTTTCCTTGCAAAGCTTTAAATATGTCACATATAATATTGATGGAGGGTAGGAAAGAAAAAATATTCAATTGGTGACTTCCTAGGTACGAGTATATGACTTCATGAAGGACTTTATTGAAAATACATGACAATATGTTTATCATGTCCATGTGGCTCGATGTCAGGATGAGCATTTTAGAATATGCAGAGATACATTTCTTATTGGTACTATCTTATCAGTGGTTGATTTTGCTGAGAACTACACCCTTCAACCGCAAAATGAGATCCAAAGCCAATATTATCACTCAGTGAAGGTCAACATAATGGTCCATATCACATACATGCATGGTTTATATAGTAACGGAGAAAACAATGTTATATTGAAAGAGTATCACTTCTACATAAACGATGATCAATGCCATGACCTAGCCTATGTACAAAATTGCTTTCAATTGTTTTACAATCACCTTAAGGAGAAGAGCATACATATAGATCAACATTGGATTTGGTTAGATGGTTGTGCAGGAAAATTAAAAAATGATTGTGTATGTTGCACAAAAAACTCAAGGTACCACAAATTTGGAACTATTTTGAGTCTAGGAATGGGAAAGGGGATCATTCTAGAGCAGGAACATGCAAAAAAAGAGCATTACGTAGGCAATAAATGAAGTTCACAACTACTTTCCTGATTCGAGTTGTGATATCCATTGTGCAATGGCACTCTTCAGTAATGGGAGAGGGGACAAGAACCCATGAAGACCAATCACACAGGAAAGGACATGCACATAGATATTTTTGGGAGGTGGTTGATGTAAATCCATCACAGTGGTATGAATGCAAAACAATATAGGGAACTCATGTATTCCATTCAATTCAAACATTAGACAATCCAATAGTTGAAATATGGACGAGAAAAATCTCTTGCTTCTGTGGTCCATGTAGTAGTAATGAATGGGATGATTGTGAATTGACCGACTAGGTTGATAAATGTGATCATGTATCACTCCCCATTGGTCAATGTATAATTGTGGAATTATATCAATTAGAGGAGGACCAATCAAATATTTCAGCAGATTATGATCATGTCTGAGATCTCGTACTACCAGGTTCGGTGAAACCTTCGATTAAATTTTGAATAATTATCATCAATGTTTTATTCTTTGGTCATCTATTGGACTCATGTCTTGGCACTCCATTTTTTTCATGGAACATATACATAGTCATTGCACCAATAGGTAATGAATGGAGCACTGATTATTGGTTGGCGTGTTGGTTGGTTGTTGGTAAAAATCTCCAAATACAAACAATGCCAAGTAAGAACTCATCAAAAGTACGATACTTCTTTCTGTACTCTGAGCACGAGAAGTTAATGGATACCATTAGTATTATAAGTGATCCCAATGGTATACTTGAATGACCATAGGTATGTAAAAGGAATAATTGAACAAATATTTCAAATTTATGAATGATTGAAATTTTGGCTTTATGTTATGGTTTTTATGGTATTATTGTATGTTGTGGTTCTTTTTTGTTGTTAGGGAACTATGTTTATCCCATACCTTGCATTTCCTTTCCTTTCCAAGCCATGCCTTTCCTTTCCATGACATGCCATTCCATGCCATGTCATGCCTTGCATTTCCATGCCTTGTCATTCCATGGCATGCCTTTCCTTTCCATGCCATGCCATTCCATGCCATGTCTTTCCTTTCCATGCCATGCCTTGCCTTGCCTTTCCATGTCATGCCATGCCATGCATTTCCTTGCCTTGCCTTTCCATGTCATGCCATGCCATACATTTATTTTCCTTGCCATGACATGCCATGCCTTGCATTTCCTTGACATACCTTGACATGCCATGTCATGTCATGCCATGCCTTGACATGTCATGCCATGCCTTGCCTTGCCTTTCATTGTCAATCCATGCCTTGCCTTTCCATGCCATGCCTTGCCATGCCTTACCTTGTCATGTATCTTCTTTCCATGCCATGCATTTCATTTCCATGTAGCTCCCCATTTTAACCTATACAACAATATGGATTGCAATAAAACAAGCATGACAAAAAAAGGAACATTTATTATCCCAAGACATAATTTTTTTTTTCTAGGGACATATGACTTAACTTTATATCAAAAAATTCATTTCCATAATGACATAATCACCTGGAACTGTGTTCTTGAAAATTGACCTCTTGTTCAAAATTTTCATTATGCCTCATTGAGAAAAACCCTAGTCCCAAAGATCTTGCAACAAATTATTTTCCAAGCAACAAAATGGTAGCAGAGGAACCCCACTAGCTGAAACCTGGTGCCCTAGATCCATTGCAATTGATGGTTCATCCATTCGACTCTCTTTTTGAGTTTTACCATGAGTTGAAACTTGTATCCTCAATCCATTCAAGGACATGTTGTACATTTGGTTCGGGGGCATAAAATCCACATTGAGTAGCATAACTTAGTTATGTAATCTCCCACATGTCTGTTTGGCCAAGGCCCACATGACCACGCTACCCACAATTACCCAACACAATGTTCTTGAAAATCGACCTCTTGTTCAGAATTTGCAATATGCCTCATTGAGAAAAACCCTAGTCCTAGTGATCTTGCAACAAATGTTTTTTTTGATAAATGGGATGACAACAAAGGGGCCACAATAGTTGAAATCCGGTGCCCTAGATATAATGCAACCGACAGTTCATCCATTTGAGTCTTGGTTTGATTTTTATCGCAAGTTGCAACTTTCCTCCTCAAGCCATTCAGGGACATGTTGGCAATTTGGTTTGGGGGAATAAAATCCACACCGATAAGAATAACAGAGTTCTTTAAATCTCACATGTCTATTTGGCCAAGGTCCATGCGACCATGCACCCCACAATCACTCGACACAACATTCTTGAAAATCGACCTCTTGTTCATAATTTGCACTATGCCTCATTGAGAAAAACCCTAGTCTCGTAGATCCTACAACAAATGCTTTTTCAGGAAACAAAATGACAGTAGAGGGACCCCAATAGCTAAAACTGGGTACCCTGGATCCAATGTCACTGATGGTTCATCCATCTGAGTCCTAGTTTGAGTTTTATCATGAGTTGAAACTTGCCTCCTCAAGCCATTCAGGGACATGTTGGAAATTTAGTCTGGGGGCATACAATCCACTCTAAATAGCATAATTGAGTTATGTAAGTTCCTTCACATATGTTTGTCCAAGGCCCACGCGACCACACTACTGAAAATCACCTAACATAGTGTTGTTGAAAATCGACCTCTTGTTCAGAATTTTCACTATGCCTCATTGAGAAAAAGCTTGGTCCCAGAGATCCTGCAACAAAGGATTTTCCGAGCAACTGAATGATAGTGGACAAGCCCCTCTATCTAAAACCTAGAGCCCCAAATCTAATGCAACTGATGGTTCATCCATCCGAGTCTCGATTTGAGTTTTATCGCGAGTGGAACCCCTCCTCCTCAAGCCATTCATGGACATGTTGGAAATATACATAGACATAAACCATGACCATGACATAGACCTAGACCTAGATCTAAACCATGACCTAGACCTAGACCCAAACGAATACCTTGAACTACACCATTACCATGACCTATACCATGACATAGAATGTGACCTAGACCATGACCTAGACCATGGTAAGACAATGTCTAGGTATAGGTGTAGGTCTAGTTATGGCAATGTAAGGAAAGACAATGAAAGGAAAGTAAAGGCAAGGCATGACATGACAAGGCTAAGAAAATCTAGACATGGAAAGGCAAGGCAAGGTCTAGGTCTACATGCTATATCTTGTTATAACAATTATTGAGTTGAATTATTAGTTTTTATTTATTCGATTTTAAATAAGGCCTTGAAGTTATGTTGTTTTCATGCAATCCAAAATATGCCTAAGAAAATCCTATTAATTATTAATTAAGAAAATCCTATTAAAATTCATTTCCCATAATCACCTGGAACTGTGTTCTTGAAAATCGACCTCTTGTTTAGAATTTTCATTATGCCTCATTGAGCAAAACCCTAGTCCAGAGATCTTGCAACAAATTATTTTTCAAGCAACAAAATGATAGCAGAGGAGCCCCACTAGCTGAAACCCGGTGCCCCATATCCATTCCAACTGATGGTTCATCCATTCGACTCTCTTTTTGAGTTTTACCATGAGTTGAAACTAGTATCCTCAAGCCATTCAAGGACATGCTGGAAATTTGGTTCAGGGGCATAAAATACACATTGAGTAGCATAACTTAGTTATGTAATCTCCCACATGTTTGTTTGGCCAAGGCCCACATGACTATGCTACCCACAATCACCCATCACAATGTTCTTGAAAATCGACCTATTGTTCAGAATTTGCAGTATGCCTCATTGAGAAAAACCCTAGTCCTAGTGATCTTGCAACAAATGTTTTTTCTGATAAATGGGATGACAACAAAGGGGCCACAATAGTTGAAATCTGGTGCCCTAGATCTAATGCAACCAACAATTCTTCCATTTGAGTCTCGGTTTGATTTTTATCACAAGTTGCAACTTTCCTCCTCAAGCCATTCAGGGACATGTTGGCAATTTGGTTTGGGGGAATAAAATCCACACTGATAAGCATAACAGAGTTCTGTAAATCTCACATTTCTATTCGGCCAAGGTCCATGCGACCACGTGCCCCACAATCACCCGACACAACATTCTTGAAAATCGACCTCTTGTTCATAATTTGCACTATGCCTCATTGAGAAAAACCCTAGTCTCATAGATCCTGCAACAAATGATTTTTTAGGAAACAAAATGATAGTAGAGGGACCCCAATAGATAAAACCAGGTACCCCAGATCCAATGCCACTAATGGTTCATCCATTTGAGTCCTGGTTTGAGTTTTATCACAAGTTGAAACTTGCCTCCTCAAGCCATTCAGGGACATGTTGGAAATTTAGTCTGGGGGCATACAATCCACTCTAAACAACATAACGGAGTTCTGTAAGTTCCTTCACATATGTTTGTCCAAGGCCCATGTGACCACACTACCGAAAATCACCTAACATGGTGTTGTTGAAAAGCGACCTCTTGTTCAGAATTTTCACTATGCCTCATTGAGAAAAACCTTGGTCCCAGAGATCCTACAACAAAGGCTTTTCTGAGCAACTGAATGATAGTGGACAAGCTCCTCTATCTAAAATTTGGAGCCCCAAATCTAATGCAACTGATGGTTCATCCATCCGAGTCTCGATTTGATTTTTATCGCGAGTTGCACCTCTCCTCCTCAAGCCATTCATGGACATGTTAGCAATATACCTTGACATAAACCATGACCATGACATAGACCTAGACCTAGACCCAGACGAATACCTTGACCTACACCATTACCATGACCTATACCATGACATATAATGTGACCTAGACCATGACCTAGACCATGGTAAGACAATGTCTAGGTATAGGTGTAGGTCTAGTTATGGCAATGTAAGGAAAGACAATGCAAGACAAGGAAAGGAAAGGCATGACATGACAAGGCTAAGAAAATCTAGACATGGAAAGGCAAGGCAAGGTCTAGGTCTACATGATATATCTTGTTATAACAATTATTGAGTTGAAATATTAGTTTTTATTTATTCGATTTTAAATAAGGCCTTGAAGTTATGTTATTTTCATCCAATCCAAAATATGCCTAAGAAAATCCTATTAATTATGATAATCCATGTTTCAAAACTATGAAGATACCTAAGATATATGAATAAAGAGAGCTTATGTTATGACATTGAAATTCTCATGCAAGTATTTTGTCTGAGAGATGGAACAAAAAGATGTAGAATTTCATGCTTAATGAATCCTTTGATTGTAATTTTTAGGTATTAAACTTGTTCATTTAGTACATGCATTATTTTTTTTAAGAAAACAAAAAGGTATGATACATGAATCATTGCCATTATTTTTTTATTAAATTAACTTGAAAACAAATTCTCTCTAAGGATGAAAATTGTAAAAAATTCGATACAAATTAATGTATTCCTGTGATTCTCCTGATCTAACAATTTCTGCCACTTGTTAAATACAGAATCACTTCTACTATTATTCTTGCGGAAACAAGTAAACCACGATCACAACCATAATGCACAAAGTGAAATATCAATAACACACAACACATAAGTTTTACCGAGAAAGCGTAAAGCTAAAAACCCCACTATCATATATTATGTATATCATGAATCATGAAACAATCTCATACAAAAGTCTAATCCAAGAGCTCTCAATACAATACAATCGTCTCATACTGTCATACACAAATTAGCAAATACATGCGCCAATTCCTGTGTCTAAACAGCTTGCCTCCTCTGCACAATCTCTGCAATTCGAATTCTCACAATGAATGAATTGTTTCGAATTGCCTCGTTTGCACATGCTCATAAGCATATCCACTGCATCTGTGAACAAATCACAACTGATAGCCATTTGTCCCTTTCACTTGTTATCTCAACTGGATCTTCAATGGATTTGCATGCATGTAGTTAACCATGACGAATCTTCAGTAGCATGTGAGTTAACTGATTAACTGAACTCTCACTATGCATATTTAGTTATAACTAGCACAATTGATCTTAACTCACTTAACTACACTTATAATTTTGTTACAAATCCAAATCACTCAGTTATGAATGAGATAATAGATTAATATTTATTGTCTAATTTAATTAAGGGAAAAGTAAATTAGACACATGTTTCTTGTTGACTTTTCAACAAAAATAACTATGTTTTTACAAACAATTAGTTTTATGAATATCATAATGAAAGTACCTTTTAGATGAATTGTTGTTAGCCAAGGCAAGGAAAGGCAAGGCAATGCAACACAAGGAAATGAAAGGCATGGCATTGGAAGGAAAGGCATGGCATTGGAAGGAAAGGCATGGAAAGATATGACATGGCATGGCATGGAAAGGAATGGCATGGTAAGGCATGACATGACATGGCAAGACAAGGTAATGCAAGGGAAGGAAGTGAAACACAAGACATGGAAAGGAAAGGAAACACAAGGCATGGAAAGGAATGGCATGGAATGGCAAGTAAAGGCATGGATTGGAAAGGAAAGGCAAGGCATGACATTGAATGTAAATGCATGGCATGGAAAGGAATGACATGGCATGGCAAGGCAAGGAAATGCAAGCCATGGCATGGCATGACATGGAAAGGCAAGGCAAGGAATGACATGGCATGGCATGGCAAGACAAGGTAAGGTAAGGCATGACATGGCAAGGAAAGGAAATATAAGGTATGGAATGGCATGGTATGAAAAGGAAAGGCATGGCATGGAATGGAATGGAAAGGAAAGGCATGCCAAGGCATGTCATGGCATGGCAAGGTGAGGCATGGAAAGGAAAGGATTGGAATGAAAAGGCAAGGCTTGACATGACATGCCATGCCAATGCAAGGTATGGAATGGCATGGAAAGGAAAGGCATGTCAAGGAAAGGCAAGGAATGGAAAGGCATGGCATGGCAAGGCAAGTAATGGAAAGGAATGGCATGGCATGGCATGGCGAAGCAAGGCATGGAATGACATGGCAAGGAATGGCAAGGAATGACATGAAAATCCAAGGCATGGCATGGCATGGAAAGGCAAGGCATGGAATGGCATGGCAAGGTGAGGCATGGCATGGAATGGCATAGCAAGGCAAGGTGTTATCCACAATTTTAGTCATTGTGATGATGGTATGATAATATTATGATGATGGAAAATCAATCTCTTCACTAAGAATACTTTCCTGAAAGAAGTTACATTTGTCTGCTTCCAAAAATCATGCTTTTAAGGGATGTTCGTAGGCTACCTATGTATTTGCCTGCGAGAATGCCTGATTCTCGCAGGCTGCTTTAAGCTGGGGTGCGAACCTCTCGCACTGTAATTAATAGCCAGGGTGCGAACATGTTCCAAAGGAAGGAAAAAGATAAGATCTTGAATCTTCTAGAAGGGAATCTTCTAGAAACATGAGTTGGCTTCGAATGGTTATTCAAGTGTTGGCATTCCAGATATCTTGGGATCATTTCCTATCCAAGTAACTAATCTATATTCTCCTATATATTGAGGAGATTTCTCATGGAAAGGGTTAAACAAGTTAGAAGCAAACTAGCAAGAGATTATTTGGAGAATTAGTGCAAGACTGTATGGAGGACTGATGCTACAGCAGCAAGAGACTACAACAAGGTCATTAAAAGTGGTTGATTTTCTTCATGCATGAGCAAGTGTGTGTGTCAGAGCTAGGAGCCATCGAAAGGAGACCTATGACATCAAGGCTCAGGTTGTAAGTTTCATTTTCAATTAATTCAATACAGTAATATGTCCCTTTCCCATAAAGATGATGCCACTTTATTACATAACTCCTTGATCATATGTATAGACTAGCTATTGAACATATTAATCGGTCTTTACTTCGATTGGTTTGTACTGTTGTGATCTGGATGGTGCAAGAGCATTGAAGCAAAGCTTGGAACAATAGAGACCTAAGGAAAGCATTCATAAGGTATGTCCATAATCTTTACCTCTTAGTTCATTCATAGGCTAGATCTAGGGAAAGTGTATTATTCTATCATGTTTTGTTCTAGATCCAGGTGGATCTAGGGAGATCGGTTTGTGTCTGCACTCATGGATTTATCCTCTAACAAGATTGGCGACTCCACTGGGGAACTATTCCCTTTTTCTTCATGGTTTTTGTATTTTCTGTGGCCATTTGCTCTATTTGCATTTTTTTCCTGTTTTGTCAGTGTCTGAGTCCTCAGGATATCCTGAGAGATCTTCTGGGTCCATAAGCCAACTTGAATTTTGCTTGCATTTTCAAATTTTTCATTATCTTCAGGGATTCTCGCACTGTGTCCATTGAAAACCTACGAGAACCAATCAAGTTTGCACTCTGTCTATATAGTCCAGTGCGAACAACTCACACTCTGCTCCACAGTGGCCTGCGAGAACACTATATTCTCGCACTATGTAACACTGTTGGCCTGCGAGCAGATTTTTGAAAATTTTGGAAATTGATTTTTGACTTTTTTTAATTGCTCAAAACAGTTGAATTGCATCTTTTTGGCTTATTAGATCATTGATTTATATATATCTTGCATTAGTTTGCTTGCTGGAACAAATTTAGGGTTTCTAGGTCTTTCTTGCCCTTGGTAGCTTGACTTTCGTCTCTTGGCTCTGTTTGGCATTTTCTTCCTCTCTGACTTCTGGAGTTGAGGGTGTCCGATTGACTGGGAACCAGTGATTGGTAGAGAGTCAAGTGCTTTGTGTTTCTCATTGGCTTAGTGGTTCGAGAGGACATTTTTCATTTGCTTTGAGGAACTCATTGGTTTGCTTTTGTTTTTACTTTCGTTGAAATTATTGGATTGGGTTGTTTGTTTGGGTCTGTATGATTTGGTTTTCTTTTCTCATAAATTAGAGTTCTTCTTGGGAAGTGAACGACAAGTTTTCTTTAAAGAGTTTGTTTTTGCCTTTTTGGAAAACATTGAAAATCAAGTTTTTAGAGTTTGTTTGAAAAAGACATGGAAATCATTCATTGATACATGATTGTTTGCATTAGCATATGAAAGGAAATTGAGTAGTGCATTTGCATTGTAGTATCAAGTTTGATTTGGAAAACTTTCTCTCTCCCATAACTAGGATTCATGGAATGAAACGAGTTATTTTTCATCGTATCCTTGCATTATTTGGGTCAGAGTCACACATCATGAGTTTCACTTCCGTTACCTTTGAGTAAACAACAACCTTTAAAAACATTGCGTAATATTAAAATCGATCTAGTAACTCTTTTCTAGGGCTCTTTTACACCAACATTTAGCTAGGATAGTGCTTTGGAGTAGGAAGAGAGACACACTCTCCAAAAGCTCAAAAACACACAATAGCATCTTGAGTTAGGGAGTGTAAAATTCCATTGGCAGCATATTGTCCTGTGAAGCCCTTCTAACACAAGGGTCAAGCATTAGGTCGCATTGGTGTTGGCAGAGTTACTAACCCTGCTTTGTTGGCATCGGTGTAGAGATTGCATGTATTACGGGGATCACTCCGAGGTATACCCACAATTATGAGTGGAAGCCTTTGAGTTGGTTTCGTGCTTGATACCCTGCCCTTGCGTGTGGATCGGACTGATGACTGTTTCCCTAGGATGTACTGTTGTCTGTGGTGACCTTAGTGGCCTATCTCTCTAGGTTCTTACCCAAGGTGACTGTGGAAAGGAAAGTCTTCACGGTACCTGGAATCGACGTTGATCAAACTCACTCGGGCTCCTTGGAGGGTATACCCACAATTATGTGTGGGATCTTGCACCAGGGCGTAAGTCTGTTAAGCAGGTCGTCAACGTAACTTTTCCACCCTAGCCCCACCCCTTCTCGTCTCGTTGTTGCGACGTTGGATTTCATCACCAACTAGTGGCTTCGATATTAGAAGGTATTGTTTTCTTGGTGATTGCTTCTAGATTTTATTTACTAGTGTGTGTTGATTGTTTCTCAAAGTTGACCATAGGATTTTCATTGGGGAGTTGGTTACTTGTTTACAATTGTTCCCCCATGACGTTCACATAGGATGCAAGGCTTGTCCCCGGAACATCCGGAAGCTTCACAACCTTTGCATACAGCAACACCTGAGGGTACCCTTGAGGAATCTCCTCGTCCGGGTGAAATCCCCCTTGTTACTTTACCACACGTTGACGTAACTAAAGTCCCAGACGTTTTTACACCACCTCCACAAGTAGAACCCACTGATCCTCTTGCTGATTTTCGAATTACCCATACTATAAAGGACTATCGCATTCGTCGTGGTGAATGACCTGTTGGACGGTTAAATCCTTTTGATGAAACCGTTGTTACATCTTCCGAATCAACTACTAGGCCTTCTCACGGTGTAGTAGGCCAAGATGCTTTTTGGTCGGGTGATTTCCGATGAGTTCTTTTTGGTACTGAGTCACCGCCTGTCTACGAAATCAACCCTCCTGTGTCTCCTGAACCAGAAACTACACCAGAGACTACCACTTACCGTTTTGTTCTTCCTCCCGAGATGGCCCATCTCGCGAATACTACGAGTGTCCAAACCAAGATTCCTGCAACTACTCTTGCCCCTATCAACACCCAGCGAATGCCTGAGGTCAACCCAAATTTACCCCCTGGTTACCATGCGTTGAATCCTTTGTTGAATGTTTCCCATCCAACACCTCCACAAACCCCAGCTGGTTCTCAAGGTGGTCCTCAGTTTCATGGGCATCCTATTCCCAGTTTCATCCCGACACTCCCTCAATTTCCTGCTGGAAATCCTAATACTAGTAGCACTATCCCAACTGTTGCACCAAACTTGCACATTCCGGTTGGTGGACAGGGTAGTACGATTCCTTTTCCTTTTCCGGGACATAACATAATTACCACACAACCTACGGTTGGTACACAACTCCCGGGGGTGAATTATACCTACAGTAGGGGGACCAACCTCTACATTTGGGCAAAACATAACTCCTGAGTTGGCCCAGTATTGGCAACAACTTTTACGAAACATACCTCTTGCTGGGGGGGCAAGCAACAGTCCCTCCTGTAGGCCAACCATATCCAGGTGTGACTAATCCTATTTGGGGTTTGAGTCAAACTTCCCAACCTCAGGTCCCTGCTCAAAATCAAGGTTCTAATCCTTGGGGCTACTACCCTATCCAGCCACCACCAAACCAACTCGGAGCTTCCCTCTACGGATAGTCTGCTTATGCTCCTACTGGTTTGCCAACGGGGCTTCCACCCCAAAGTCATCAGTACCCGCAAGTGAATCATCAGTTGCCTTTTCTTGCTACTTTGGATTTGCCAGATTTGTCTAGGATTCTCAATGATCCTATCCGTCACTCTCCCCAATGGCCTGCTATTCCTGCAAAGCTTCCATCGGACATCCCGAAATTCGATGGCAAGGCGGGAGAGGACCCTAATAATCATGTCATGACTTTTCATTTATGGTGTTTGTCTAATTCGTTAATGGACGACTCCATTCGTCTCCGTCTTTTTCAACGAACCCTCACTGGAGCTGCTGCGAGGTGGTACATTGAGTTACCACGAGGTTTCTTTTCCGATTTTCACACCCTTGCTATGGATTTTCTCACACATTACCGGTTACCGATCCGTTACGATACTGGGACTGAGATTTTAAATTCCTTCAAACAAAATACAAGTACTCATATATCTGATCATATTCATGAGTGGCGAAGGAGGAAACGTCTCATTAAACTTGAGCTTCCCGATTAGTTACTGGCAGAGTGGTTTACAAAATCTTTTGTGAACAAAATCAGTAAAGACATTGCTGTGGGCAGTGTTGTTACAGAAGAGCAGGCTATAAGTCGTGCTCAGTATCTTGATCTCGTTTATTCACAAATGGGAACTCTTTATGATCTATTACTGGACTTGCCTCGTCCTGGTACTTCCAACGCTTCAACCACCCCAGCTGCTTCACATGCAACTGATGGTGTGATTGGGACTACTCATGCCCAGTCACATTTTGTTTCAAACAATACCCCTAAATCCAATTCTTCTAATGTTCAAAGTGCTCTGTCTCCTACTCCTCCCACCGGTAAAACCTCTGAAGTGAACGTTGTTCAGTCTACGCCGACCGGTAAGAAAAAATCTAAGAAAGGAAGAGGCAAGAATAAGGAGAGTAAAAATAATAATCCGAATGAGCAAACCAAAACCCCTCCTGTTGAAGACCGGGATAAGCGCAAACCACGCTACCCTTGCCTTATCTGTGGTGACGATCACTACACGAAGGATTGTCCGAGACCTGCTGAGGTTAACAAGTTCCTTCAAGGACAGCCAAAATCCTCTACGCCGGCAGTCTTGTCCCAACCCTTCCCGTCTCAACAACAGGCTTCGTTGGTCATCCATGACCAACCCTCTACTTCTACATCATCTTATGTTTTGATGTGCACCGGTGATTCCAAGAAAGATAATGTTGCACTTACCACTAGAGCTAAAGACTATACTCCTTCTAAGGAGAAGGTTGACGACTTACCTCTTGATCTGGTACAACCCTCTCCACTGAATCCATCTGCAAAAGGTCCTCTTCATCTCGAACGACCGTGCCTTGATACAGTTATGCGACCACCCTCGAAAGGTGTCGTTAAGAAATCGACATTCAATCCTCATGCTCGTGCGGCCCAGAACTATAGGATTGTCGAAGATCTGGCCCAAGCACCTTCAGCGATGTCTGCCCTTGAAGTCCTTCAGTCTTGTCCTGCACAACGAAGGGATCTGTTGAAAGATATAGGTGGAATTGATCCCACAGATACGAATTTGATAGTCTTTGACTTGGAAGACCATATTCCAAGGTTACCCCCACAGCTTGCGTTTCAAATACAAGTTGTTTTCGCCGACAAGAGCATTTGTCGGACTGTCGTTGATGAGGGGGCCTCTATGTGTGTAATGTCTTTTTCTTGTTGGAAATCCATTGGCTCTCCCCCTTTAAGTGAATCAAAAAACACTCTGAGAGCCTTCAATGGCTCTGGTTTTAAGCCTTACGGCGTTCTCCCGTCGTTGCCTGTTACTCTCGAAGGTAAGACCGTCCAGGTTGAAGTGGAAGTTTTCGATGCTCCCCTAGATTACAATCTTCTACTTGGTCGTAGCTGGGTCGATTCTATGTGTGCTGTTGTGTCAACCCTTTTCCATGTCCTACAATTTCCTCACCAAGGAAAAGTGGTTACAATTGATCAACTTTCCTTCTTTAATGCCGATACTTGCACTGGCAACGTTCCGTTCATAGCTAAAACCCCACCGGGTTACGAGAATGTTGGTGTCGGTCTCTTAAAAGACTCTTCGTTAATGGATACTTTTCCTATACCACCACCACCCGATATTCCACGCCCGTCAGTTGCTTCTATTAATATGATCTCTTCTGTGCCTCATGAACTCCCTGTGTCTGACGACCCTTGGATAGTCCCTGATCCTGGAGATCATGTTCATTTCGACGACGTCATGCCATTAAGTCCGGTTGAGTCCGCTTATCAAGCCATTCAATCGGCAACCCTTACTACTTCTTCTTTTGATGAGTTGTTTCCTGATCCTTTTCGTGTCATATTTCCCACTGACGAGATTATCATGTCCGTCATAGAGGAGACCCCTTGGGTTGATGGGCATCATCGTTCCATACTATTTCTGGAACAACAGACTTTTGAGAATTATTAGCGGATTTCGACTACGTCGACCGTTGTTGTTATATCCACGGTTCCCCACTCTACACATGATGTGTTGGAGGAAGGGAACCTCAATAACATTTCACCCACAATACCCATAGATATTTCAGTGAAACCTGGAATAGTCGAGAATGTTCATATTGGAGCTTCGTGTTCTCCCGAAGAAATTGTCACTTATACTTCCTTGTTTAAAGAATTTCGTGATATCTTTTCCTGGAGTTACGAAGAGATGCTGGGTATCGACCCTGCTATTGTGGTCCATGAAATTAAGACATACCCCATAACTAAACCAGTCTGGCAGCGCCTTCGTCCTGTTCATCCACGTAAAGCGGCAGCCATTAAACTTGAAGTTGAAAAACTTCTTTAAGTCGGTTTTATTTATCTAGTGGCGTTGACAGAGTGGGTTTCTAACCCCGTACCGATTGATAATAAAGGTGGCAGTATACGCATTTGTGTTGATTATCGGGATATCAACAAAGCTTTTCCAAAGGACAATTTTCCAACCCCTTTCGTTGACCAGATAGTCGATGACTGTGCCGACAGTGAAATCTTTTCCCTCATGGATGGATTTTCCGGCTATAATCAAATCAATATCGCTCCTGAGGACCAACATAAAACGACTTTTATTTGTCCTTGGGGTAATTTCACCTACATGAAACTCCCCTTCGATCTAAAGAACGCAGGTGCTACGTTCCAACGTGCTATGTCTTACGCGTTTCATGATATCAAGCATATTGTTCAACCTTACTTGGACGATTTGCCGGCTCACTCTTTACGTCAAGTCGATCACCCTAATCATCTCCGAGCAATTTTTGTTCGTTGTCGATTCTATCGCATTCGCTTGAATCCTCATAAATGTGTCTTTTGCGTAGAATCCGACCGTCTTCTCGGTTTCATTGTTTCACGCCATGGGATCCAGGTAGATCCTATCAAGATCGAGGCGATTCTTAATCTCCCTCCTCCTTCTTCTTTACGCCAGTTACAAAGTTTGCAGGGGAAAGCAAACTTTCTTCGTCGCTTCATCCCAAATTACACTGAGATTACTCGAGGTTTTACACATCTTCTTAAGAAAGGTTCACAGTTTGTCTGGGATAAGGTTGCTAATAACGCTTTTGAAGCCTTGAAATTATCCCTCACAAAAGCTCCTCTTCTTTTCCCTCCTGATTATAGTCGGGATTACTTTATTTATTTAGCTGCGTCCGAGTATACTATCGGCATGGTTCTCATTCAAGTGGATGATAACCACGATGAACATGTTATCTATTACTTGAGTAGAAGTTTATCATCCACAGAAATAAAGTACCAACATGTTGAGAACCTGGCTTTGGCTGCTGTTCAAGCAGTTCAACGTTTTCGTCATTTTATTCTATCCAGGAAGACTACAATGATTTCACACTGTAACCCCATGCAACATATATTGACACGTCAATTTCTGGAGGGCAAGTACTCCAAGTGGATTGTTATTCTCCAGGAGTTCGATTTGGAATTCGATCGCGCCACATCGAAGAAATCCCTCGTTTTCGCTGAATTAATTTGTGATTTTCCCCACACTGCCACAGAGAAAGTAGCAGTCGATTCGTTACCTGACGAATCACTTTTCCTTATTAGTATCGATGATATTTGGTATGAATATATCATTTTATATCTCCAAACTCAAACTTTCCAACCTGCTCTGTCCAGTAACGAATGACGTCGCGTTCGTTATCAAGCACGTCATTATATTATCCTCGGTGATACTCTTTACCGTTGAGGCATTGAATTTGTCTTTCGGTGTTGTTTGACTTTTGACGAAGCTGAGAAAGCTTTGAATGACTGCCATTCAGGAGAATGTGGTGGTCATATGTCTGGGTATGCTACTGCCCAAAAGATATTACGTGCAGGTTACTTTTGGCCTTCCTTGTTCCATTACTGCATTACTGTTGTTCAGAAGTGTCATGCCTGCCAGACCTATAATCAGAAGATTCGGTCGCATCCTGCTCCCCTTCATCCTGTAGTCTCAGTCGGACCTTTCACTAAATGGGGCATTGATTTCATTACATGTCACCCTCACTCGGCTGGGGGGCATGGTTATATTATTGTAGCTGTTGATTATTTTACTAAGTGGGCCGAGGCGATGCCGACATTCGATAGTACTGGGAAGACTGCAACGCTATTTCTTTTCAACCATGTCATCACTCGTTTTGGTGTTCCTCAGGCTATCGTTACTGATCACGGTAGTCATTTTAGGAATTATATGATGTCTGAACTTATAGAGAAGTTGGGCCTTCGGCATGATAGCTCAACACCCTATTATCCACAGGCTAATGGCCAGGTCGAAGCCATCAATAAGGTTCTCATCACTATGATTCGACGGATGATAGGAATACATAAAACCAGCTGGCACACAATGTTATTTTCGGCATTGTGGGCATATCGGACATCTGTTAAGTCTACCATGGGATTCACGCCTTTTCGATTAGTGTATGGCATGGAAGCCATTCTGCCAATAGAATGTGAAATACCGTCTTTGAAGCTAGTTGTAGAGCTCTTACCTAATACTTCTGTCGAAGAGGAACGTCTATTGTTTTTGATGCGATTAGACGAGACTCGCTGTGACGCTACTCTTGTAATCGAAGCCCAGAAGAAACGTGTTAAGGCACAGTATGAAAAACATGTCAAACCTCGTGTCTTCTCTGAAGGAGATCTTGTTCTTTTGTATGAACAAGATAAATATGTCTTAGGAGCTGGGAAATTCGAACCAATGTGGCGTGGGCCTTACATTGTTAGAAAAGTTTTGGACAAAGGAGCGTATGAATTAGTGGATTATGATGGTGTACCTTTGAGTGAGCCCAGAAATGGGTTGTACTTAAAGAAGTACTATGCATGAGTCATTTGTGCATTAGTGCTTGTATTTTATGTATCATACTGAGTGTGTGTGTTATTTTTAGTTTTGCGTTTGACGTTATTTGGTCTCTGCCCTTACGTGACATTGTGTTTGATTGCCAGATGTCGGAGTATTCGCTACCTTATATTGGCTTCGCCGACGGTGCTAGCCGTAGTACTCGGAACCTAGCTTCCGCTGCCTGGGCAATCTATGCCCCAACAAACGATCTTATATCTTTACGAGGTGTATGTCTTGGCCGAGCAACCAACAACATCGCAGAGTATAGCGCCATTGTGGAATTACTGGTTGATGCTATCTCTCTTGGAATTCGTCATTTGGTTGTTCGACTCAACTCGTAGCTGGTAGTACTACAGCTCAATAATGTCTACTCTATTCGAAGTCCTACTTTATTGAGGGTATATTTGTGGATTCGCCTCTTGGAACGACATTTTGATCACATTGAATATCAACACATTCCTAGATGTCTTAATACATTGACAGATTCTTTAGCTAATTATGTATTGGACAGGAATTTAAATCACTTATAAATCAAACACATTAAATTGTACACAAATGTAAATTAAGCCGATAGAAGTTGTGTATATATATAATGATCAAAGTTTGTTTTTGCAAAATGTGTCTGAAGACCAAAATATCAAAATTGAATCCCATGGCTTCTATATAATCACATCAATGATGTTCATGATATCACACTAATGTCCTAGCAACTCTGCGGAGCAAGCGACCCATAGAGGTAGAGACTCTCACAGTGTGACGCTGATCGCATCGTGGAATCTCCTCCAGAGTCATATATGGAACGTCTGCCATCAGACCCTCTAAGTTTTTCTCCACTGTCAGATAGTCCTCAGCATACTGTCAAACTTCTACTGCTGCCTCTCCTCAACGTTGGACAGGAGAACTACCAACAGGTCTATATGCCCCAACATCTGTGTTATCAATATAAAATTTGGTGTTAGTCTTCGAGTAAAACTATAAAAAAAAAAACATTTAAATATGGTTAAAAATACAAAAACATTTAAAAACTTAAAAATTAGATGTACTTCTTACCAAGGTCTCCCCATTGTGTATCCTCAGGTAGGGAAAGGTCAGGATTGCCACGGAAATACAAGCCAGCATATGCATAATCTTCTACCATCAGCACCTGGCCTCGAAGCCATTCAAAGAAGGTATCGTCATACCTGACGATCGGTCCTGCCACATGACGGGCCATGAGTTGACACCATCGTAACATTCGTGGATCTCTGGGACCCAGAAAGTGCCACTCATCCTGAATTCTAAACACAGGGACCCTCTCACAGAATAAGGACACCAACAATGATCCATACCCAAACTGTTTTAGATCTCCACGCCTACATTTGTTCAGTTGTTTCTTGAGACTGCGTAAAACTGCGTCAGCCCAGTTGAATACCCGGGGCTCAGTACACTCGATGGCATACTGAAAATAGCTCTGCAAAGCCATATGTGGAGCAGCACTTCCCTCCATGCGAGCAATGGTAAAGAGAATGGTGCGGAGAGTCAGATCAGTCACTCCCCAAATAGCCACTTTCCCTTTTTGTCGTTCAGCCTCAGGCACGCATTACTCCCTGCAATACTCACTCATTTTTAAACCACCCCTTCGGCTACCAATCAAACTGACATAGGACCCTCGCCTGGATAACCCAGTCAAGAAATATATGTCCTCAATGTAGATAGACAATGTGTGAGCTCCAACATTAAAAACTTGTTGATCCAGATCCCACATTCGGACTAAGTATTCCAGTAATCGAACTTGGGCTCTCATGCCCAGGATGCGGAAATACTTCAAGAGACCGCAATATCTTAAGGCAACAATGGTCGGAGGGTGATTTTCGGCGTTTGTATTATCTTCCTTGTGTTCCCATTCTCTCCATTCGAGCACCATGGTGATGGATGTAAACCTACATGGGAAACATATGAAGATAGTTAATAATCTTAAACATGGGAAAAATCCTTTCTTTTGGCTAAACGTTACATAAAATTTTAAACTTTGCGTTGTTCGCAGGTGGCCTATGGCACACAGTGCGAACTTCTCGCATGCTGCCTTAGGCCCACCTGCGAGAATGAAGCATTCTCGCAGGCCCCGTATGGGCAGCCTGCGAGAATCCCTCTACACGCCTAGGGTTTGCAAAATGGACTTAAAACTTGACTTTTAACCAATGGAAACACAAATTTGAACCATGAAAAGCTAGAGAATGGAGAGCTTACCAAAATGATCAAGACGGCTCGTGGAATGATCGCCTGAAGCTCCCACAAATCAACACTGAAGGTAGAAGGTAAAATGGAGGTTTTTTGCACTCAAATGGTAAAAGGGTAAAATGATATGGTAAAATGTGTTATGAATTTATTTTATTTACTTTTTACTAGGTCAAAAGTGGATTTTTTATGTTTATTCATTATTTAACCCTATTTACTCATATGGAAATGAGTCAAATGACTTGCAAGTAACAAATACGGATGATTATGGATAAAACTTTTATGGTGGGGTGTGATTTTGTTTGTTTTTTATGTTTTTGACTTAAAACCTCAAGCGCCTTTTATCCGTTCTTGCGCTTGCGAAAAACATAAGAACATGATCGAGCGTTGTTTTATCTCTTTTCCGGGCTCGCTGTGGTTACACGAAAAAGGAACCCCACTGTAGTCATCTTTAAGCTCTTTTCAGACTCTCTAAACATGAAAAGATTGCCAAGCGATCTTGCTATTTTCACGCTCGTTAAAGTATTTGAAGTTACGTGTCCTTCGAGCGATAGTTTAACCCTTTTTCGGTCTCGTTGGACTACTGTACGAAAAAGGAACTGAGAGAGTTCTCTTTTAAGTGTTTTTCCAAACTCTATAATATTGAAAAACCTTCGAGTTTTCTATCTCTGGACTCGTTAAACAAACATTGACAGACCCGTGATGGGACCTGTTGTTCCTGAGTCTGTACTAAGGCTTGAAATACAGTGTCAAGGCATCCGAAAGTATACAAAAGGTTAACACAGGATTATACTAACTTTTGGTATGAGAAACTAGAGCAGATTTCTACGTTCTCGTCGTCTAGCTTCCAACTGCTCTTGAGCAGTTATGTCACGCTCAATGGCTGCCCATGATTGTTCCAATTCGTCCCGGGTGTTCGCAGTTTTAAGGATTGTGTCTAAGAGGTTTAAAGCTATATGTACTTGACTAGATAATCCGGGTTGAATATTAGGTTGAGTTGCTGCAGGGACAGTCATTTAGGAACAGTTCAAGTATGGAAATGGTTTTTTAAAGAGAGAATTTATTTACTGTTTTAATTCAGACGAAATAAAAAGAAACTTTTGCATGAAGAAAAACGAAATAAAAATGCAAATTGAAGGCCCTTTCCTGTAACTGTGTTGTTTCTGATAAAATAACGTGAGATGGGAGAAAACATTAAGCTGTAGATGATGCGAAGTTCCCGTCAGTGGACAACTCAAATATACACAGAAGAAGCAATTGACATAAACATAATTGACCTAGTGTAAATAAACATAAAATTCTGTAAGTGTAAATTGGTCTTACACCCGCTGATAGCTGGTGCAGAGGAAAGACAAGAGACAATTACAGAAATAGATGCAAACCGTTCACCATAGTAGTGGTCGTACTAAATTACAGTGATACACGTCAATTATGTAGAGAAAAATGAAAAGAAACAAAGAACATGACAAAACAAACTTGCAACACAGTCGTGACAGAATTGGGAATCTTCAAATTGCTTGTATTAACTCTTTTGATGCCAAAAACTCTCTTACAGTTAGTCCTAAAAAATTCCAGCCTGGTTCTCTTCTTTTTGTGATCTATTTATACAAAATTTTCCTCTTGGTTCAAAAAAGCGAAATTACTCCATCTGTCTGAATCTGTTTACAAAAGGTGTCAGGTGCTTGTTTTTTGCTTAAATTTTAGTACATATGCTACACTTGTCTAAAAATGAAATACAAGTTGTGAAGGTTTTGTATTGACAGCTGGGGGGAGCGAGATAATTCCATTTCACCCATTCTTTCTTCAAGAAGTGCTAGGTACCTGTCCTCGCATGGATTCAGTGTAGACGATACACTTGTCCACAAACTGGGTCACAAGCTGTGAAGGCTCGGCCTGACAACGGGCTTCGGCAAGATAGCACTCTCGGGCCAACTGTGGAAGCTTATCTTTTACTTGTATATCAACGAGTTCAAGGGTGCCAAGCTGTGCACTAGGCTGAATCAAATGTTTGTAGATTTGAGCTGGGTCTTCCCTGTCCATCTCAGAGATTTCCGCTGAATTTATGTCATTCCCCTCCTTTATGTCGAGAGAAATACGATCCATATTTATCTGCCTTAGCGCCTCTGTGTCAGCTCCAATTTCTATCAACAACTGCTCACCATTAATGTTATTGACGACCTCTTCCAATGAATTTGCCACTTTTTGAGCCTGCTCTTTGCTTAAAGCAATATCCTATTCCCAATTCTTTAACAAGATATCACCCCTGGTTTGTTCAACAATGGTGATCCCGGGATGCCCTGAAAACCTGTTGTTGGTCGCTATCACTGCCTCTTGGAAAGCTATCCACGCAGCTTCTGCGTTCCTTTCTTTGTTAACCAGATTCTCAGAGATTCGTTGCATTAACAAGCAGTCTTCTCGAATCTCTCCTACTTTGTTTAACAGGCTCTGTTGAGCAGAGGAGATCCTGCTCTGAATATCAGTTGCTTGAGATTTAACGATCTCGATGTCAACTGCCTTGCTTTCTGCGACCTCCAACTGAGTTTGCAGCTGTGCAATCGTGTCTCTCTGCTGCCCTGATTGTACCCGACCATCTCGGATCGTAGAATTTGCTTTTTCTAGTTTGGTCTTGAGGACTTCAATTTCTTTCTTATCGGCCAATTGGGCCAGCTCTATAGCCCCACTCGCTTGACTCCTAGCATCTTCCGCAGCCGAAGCTATTCGGGCTTCAAGATTCTTGATTATTCGATTCTTTGCTTTAAGCTGATTTTTTAACGCCGCGACCGAGAATAGATTTTCCGTCACGTACGCTCCCGGCGTCCCTGCAATCTCTGTGGAAAATGCATCTTTCCTTTTGTTCATCCCATCGGTCATCACTTTGAACTTTTTAACAGTGGACTCTCCCTCTTGATGAAATTCCTGCTTGACTACAGCTTTCCTTTTTCTGTCAAAAAAGAAATCATTAGGGGGGAGTTCCAATACCCTTATAGGTCTTAGTTCTTCCCCAAAAATCCATCCCTCATTAAAGCCTCCCTGTGCTGACTGCAAGGGTGTGACAGAGGTGATGGGTTGTCCAATCTGCTTTGTCGCCTTCACTGGTGTGTTGAGTGGATCTTGCTCTTTCGGGGGATCAGAGGTCTTAGTTCCTGCCTCCGGATTCTGAGTTTTTGGTAGGTCTGTGTCTTTTATTTCCACCTCAGGACCATGCTCTTTGGGAGGATCAGTAACCTCTTTTTCTGTTTCGGTATTGTCCTCCCACATAGGACTCTTCTTCTTTTTTGGATTCTTCTCCTTCTCATGACTCTTCTCTCCCTCGGGAATTTTTCCCTGTTCGGGATTCTGTTCCTGACGTTTTTCGGGATTAGAGGTCTGCCCCGCAAAACTTTCGGCCTCCTTTTCTTTATCCTTAGAAAGTCCCAAACCTCCCAACACAATGGGAAGGCATCTTCTCCTATGTCCCTGAAATTTCAGAACAGAAACCCTGTCTTCGGGTGCTAGAGATCTGATTCGATATTGCACTTCCGAGTAGGACCTCGTCGCTCGGAAAACATCATCCGAGGGCGAAAATTCATGTTCGAACCTCTTTAATCCGCAATTTCCCAAATGAGTGCTTACGATCCCCTGAAGATCATGCTTCTTGTATTTGATAGAGACTAGGCTCAAGTCTTCAATGGCTGCAGCCTCAGCTTTAGCATGTCCAAAATCTAATAATGAGTAGGAATTCAGCCGAATAGGGAAAGATGGCCATACCTTCTTGGCCGACGCTTTGAGCTCTTTGCTCACTCCGCCGATTACTGTTTGCCAAGCAATCTCGCGATAGGCTAGCTTGTCGGGAATAAATTGTGGGAGCGCCAGAGGAGGAACAGCGGCTCCGAAAACTCTCAAATAGGAGAATTCTTCCTCTACGTACCAGTCTGTGATACAGCTCAAATTCGCAGCAATGCTATCAGAGATGCGGGGTGGTGTAAGACCAAAAATGGCGACGTGCAGGGGCACCATCACCCAATTGAAAATCTCATAAATAAACTTATTTGCGTTATTTTCCCACAACTTATCATGGTACTCATGTACGTTTTTTTCCTCGGTTGGACTCCAAGCCCAATTCATTAAAGGGAAAGGCGTCATGGAGAAAATTGCGTCCATGATATACGCAGACATGAAGAATCTGGATGCCCTCCCGACTGCTTTTTTCTCCCGGTACTCTGTGACCCTGTCGAATAAACTATCGGAGAGCATCTTCGACCAATTGAATGAGCTACCTTCCGCTACCTGAAAGATGAGAGGTACCCACCAGATGTAAAAATGCGCGGTATCCTCACTGCCAAAAAGTCGGCACGCCATCATTGCCACATATATGAATGGTGGCTCCAACGAAGAAATTGAATACACGCCCTTATCATTTACTCTAAATATTGCGGAGCACGAAACCCAGTCTTTTATCAAACCACCCATGGTTTTATCATATTCTTCGCACTCCTTCTTTTTGAATTCCAGCAAGAATTCACTGCCATATATATATTCAAAAGTCGTTGGCAGCCTATACATAAACTGGATATGCTCAGGTCTGAAAGTTTCGACCGTGTTTCGTCGGTCATTTATGATGGTTCTGGTGGGTAAATCGACATGATCCAATGCCCATCGGATCATGTCATAGTATGGGAGCAACCGAGGTCTGGTTGCAACCAGGTGCATCCCCGACTGAACAACTGTCTTGTACTTAGTGTTCAGGTCGTCCCTTACAATATCAATGTCATCGCCATATGAGTCTGGGCAGTTTATCACCCCGGATTTCAAAATATCTGAGATAGCCGACCAGGTGTCTACTGAGCCGCTCGTCTGGGGTGAAGTATCTGAAACATTGTCCGAACCCTGTGCCGCAACCTCGACATTAGATTTCACCGCTCTTCTTGGTGCCATAGCTGAAGCTTGTTGTTTTGCTCTTCTGCAGTAAACCTGTGTATACATGCGGAAATGAGTATCCTTGGGGAAAGGCGAGCTCTATGCTTTAATAAGAAATGTTTAAAAAATAAAATGAAATTTCGTATATATCTGAAAATCATGTACTTTTGTCATAAGTCCATCAAATCGCGAATAAAACCAAATTTATTGAAAAAATTCGATCTTATTTTCTTTGTGGATTTTACCCTAATTTCTCATTAATGTCATGAATATTGGGCGGCTTGACAGGTACTCGGTTTATGGAGAGTAAATGAATGAATACCTCGTGAGGTGTGCCAACCATGAAACGCGGGACGTAATCCGTTTAATTTTAAAGTATTACAAATCTTATTGACTTAAAAAAATTTCTTCGCCTTTCGTTGCATCGCGAATTCTGTTTTCACGTTTTGACCTCTTAACTCGCGATACTGCGAGGGCCGATTTCAATGTAATCAATGGGAATCGTGATTGGTGGGTCCTTAATGATATGATTAACTTAATTGCCATATCGCGACTCGGGAATTCGAAGACAAGTTTTTAGGAGAACGATATGTCGAGTCGCGATATCGTGATGCGGCGATAATTTGGCTCGAATTAAGAGAAGGAAATCTAAGATTAGGCGATTAATTAATATTGATACATTTATGTCGCAACTTCGTGAATCGTAGTTTTAGATACCTTAACTTTATGAAAGAAAATCTCGAGCGACGATGTGCCGAGAACCAAGTTTAACCGTGGTTATTTTTTTACTTTTAGTTATCAACCAAGGTTTTCTCAAGAGTTATCGCGCTCTCGACTATCGGGGCTGTAAGAACAAAAACTTGTCTTCGACGAATGCCGAGGTGCGAAATACCGACGATGCCTAATTGAGGGTTAAAGGGTTTACCATAGTCAATGCCTTGGGTGAAAAATTGAAGGAACGAGTTCGCAGTGTCGCGACTCGGGACTTGTGAATTCAAATATTTAAAGTGTCTGACTGGTGACATCCCAAAATAAAACAAGAGAGCAAACACTCTTGCGAAAAAAATGGACCTTTTTTGAAAGCGAAAACGCATTTTCTATTCATGCGACAAGATTTGAGAGTTTTATGATTTCGGAAGGAGAAGAAAAACAACCCTAGATCTCAAGTATCAAACATTGAAAATTTGCGCGAGATGAAAGAACAAGGGCGGCTCCAACTAGGGATCCCGCTTCCCTGTGAGGTGAGAAGAACAGTAGACCAGGTGCCAAAATTGGGTAAATGGAGTCATAGGCTAAAATCAAGGAAAAAATCCAAGGAAAAAGATAGAAAAGGGGAAAAAACTTTCGCTTGGTAACCCAGAAGATTTTTCGAACAGCTGAAGTCACCTTCGCAATTTTCTCTTTCTCGCTACTAAGTTTGGGGAACACTTTAAGACAGTCATAACGATCCTAGGAGATTCAACAGGTCTTATGGTTTTTAGCTTGCATCAAAAGAATGATATTATATAATTTAAAATGGGGAAGTCCCGTCTGAATTTGGGGAAATGATCAGGTTTTCAGAAAGTGTTGATTACCGGAGTAGATTGATGTTTATGTATAATAGCTTTACAGATCTCCCAGACATTGCTTCACTGCCAGCGAGCCTGTTCAGTACCCCGGTGAAGTTGTCTGACCCTTTTCTACTGAATTTCTTTTCACCACTTCGGAAAAAATTTATGCGTTTCAACGCTAAGACGAGGGCAATCATTTCTGAATTTCCTTTCATTGTCTTAACAGACTAGGTGGGGGCAATCATTTCTGAATTTCCTTTCACGACCTGTCTTAATATTTATCTTTAAAACACGAAGATGGGAGCAATCAGTTTATATCAGGGCTGAGATCTGCAAAATATATATATATTTATCAGAGGTCTGTCAACTTATTTTGATTACTCGGTATCAACCTTCCTTTGACCCTCTCAAAACCTTTAGTTCATAGGGAGACAAGGGAGAAATAATAAACTTTAAAGGACATCCTGTTGAAGCAAGCCTTGATTTTTTCGACACTGTTGAAAGACCTAGAAAAGTCAGGATCACTATAAACGTTCCTTAGCTTAGCAGAAGATCAAATAGTTGTGAGGACCAGCTTTCTTATTAAGATCTGTTCCAAAATCCCCAAGGTTTAAAACGAAGAACTTTAACTCCTATACAAAGACTCAGGAAGATAGTGACTTGCTAAAATTAGGCCCAAATATAGACAGAAAGCAAGGTAGCAATTCAACGGCTCAATATACAAAGGTCACAACAGTTTGAAACCGGGGTTTTCGGATACTTTTAGGAACAAAATTATGACTGACTCCATTTTGGGTTTAATCTATCATTCAAATTTAGTACGAATACCATCAAGCCAAAAATAGTCCTGTAATCAAAACATTTATATTGCAGTCTGAACAATATTTCCTCAGATTGCTAAAACAGCCTTTCATGACTTGTGTATCGAAAAAACTCACCTTTGTCTTTTCAATTTCCTCGAGGACTATGAATTTTCATATGCATCACCTGTTTTATGTTGTTCTAGCTCTAACACTGATCTGTACCTTATGTCTTTGAGCTAGTTTCGCCTACAGCTGGAATCCTGAAAAAAACAGATACGAATTGGTTAAAATTGCGTCGAGAGTTTATGAAGGAAAACCAAAAATTAAAAGTAAATGCTTGAGCAAAAACATAAATATGTACAGAAATAAAATTTATTTATTTACAATTATATATATACAATTTCTTATTTTTCATTTTATTTTATTTTCTTTTTTCATCCGTTGACTGTCAAGTCATGTAATGCTTTAGATATCGCCCGTTGATAGGGGCGCTGAGAAATTCTCCATCAATATTTTCCAGGAGAAAGGAATTTTTTCCTTCTAGAGCCGAGACCCTGAATGGTCCATACCAAAGGTAGTCAAATTTTCCATGCTTCGCGGCTTCTTCTCTTCTCGCATCCCATCTTAACACCAAGTCACCTGGGAAGAACTCTCTGTCCTTTTCTTTGAGATCGAACAATGATTTCATATCATCCTGGTATTTATGCATTCTCTCATCAACCTCCACTCTGAACTATTGAACCTCAATCAGTTGGTTAATTCTTCTGGTTACATGATTGGGCTCTTCATTTTGATCCTTCCATAACTTCATTACTGGCAATGCTAAGTTAATAGGCAGGACCACCTCGGTCCCATATACCATCTGAAAGGGTGAAATGTCGATAGAACTTTTAGTACTGATGCGGTTTTCCCACAATGCGTGTTTCAAATGGACATGCCAGGACCTCTTGTTTTCGTTCAGTACTTTTTTTATTACACTTACCAGGCTCTTATTAGATGATTCAGCCAGCCCATTCCCCTGAGGGTAATAAGAAGTGGAATGGCCAAGAACGATACTGTACTTTTGGTAGAAGTCGACCATAGCTATGGATTTGAAAGCCTGGGCATTGTCGGTAACGATCTTTCGGGGACACCCGAATCTCGATAATATGTTATCCTCCAAGAAGTCAATCACCACCGAGTCCGTTGCCCTTTTAGTTGGAATTGCTTCCACCCATTTTGTAAAATAATTAGTGGCCGTTAAGATCCACTTATGCTGAGCACTGGAATGGGGATTAATTTCCCCTATAAAGTCTAATCCCCATTGTTGAAATGGGGCTTCAGTTTTGACTGGAACGAGTGGTAATGCAGGGAGTTTCTTCTTACCAGCAAATACTTGACATGAGTGACATGCACGTACTTTGGCATTAACATCCAAAAATAGTTTTGGCCAATAGTATCTGTACCTAAAGATCTTGTAGACCGTGGCTCTCCATGCATGGTGTCCTCCACAGATTCCTTCATGGAATTCCTCTATGACCGATGGAGTTTTCGTCTCAACCAGACAGACCAGTAAGAACCTGAGTGGATCCTTCCAGTATAGTTGATTTTCTGAGATGCAATACTTTACAGCATGGAGTTTTATAGTTCTGTATTTGGCTGGTATTAGTCCATCTGGACATTTCAGGTTTAGCAAATAGAAAACTATATTTGTATACCAGCCTGACGACGTGAATTTTTCTTCAACCTTGTTTGGATATGTCTGGTCATCCGGCTCTTGCAAGTGTGTATCTTCGTCTTCTCCTTGGAGACAATTGATGTTAAGAGCTCTAAGGTTCGACTCAGCCAGGAGTTTGGCCAGACCCCTTCCTTTTATTAATTTAGTTGGCTTGATTTCTAGATCAAATTCTTGTATTTTAGCGAGTCAGCACCCTCGTTTTCCATCACTATCCGGCTGTACCAGTATATCCTTCACAGCACTAGTTGGTATGTACGCGATAATTTTCGAATGTAGAACATAATTCCTGAATGCTTTTAGCGCTTTCACCATCGCGTACGCCTGTTTTTCTATTATATTATATTTTAACTCGGTGTCTCTAAGGTTCTTGCTAAAAAATGTGATCGGGCGTTTGAAGCCACCATCATCTTTTTGCAGCAACACCGTGGCGATAGTATGTTCGGAAGCGAATGAGAAGATGAGAAAATCTCTCAAATAATTAGGGCTTGTTAACACAGGTGCCTCACTGATGACCTTTTTGATACGCTCGAACGACGCTTTTGCCTCGGTCGTCCAATTTACTCTCCTATCTTTCTTTAGCATTGCTGTGATCAATTTGACAATATCAGCGAAGTTTTGTATAAACCTTCGCAAGAAATTTATTGTTCCTAAGAAAGATTGAATTTCTTTAACATTTCTAGGAATCCTGATAGTTTGTATCGCTTCAACCCTCTTAGGATCAATCTTGATCCCATATTTAAATACGATATGCCCTAGAAGCTTACCTTCCTGCATAACAAAATGTGATTTCTTTGGGTTCAAAGACAGACCATATCTGCAGCATTTTTCGAAAGTTTGTTTTAAATGGACCAAATGTTCTTCATCGGTTTTAGAAAAAACCGTCAAATCGTCAAGGTAGATTACTACGAACTTATCTCTTTCTCCAACAAAAGCGATATCCATAGCGCGCTGGAAGGTAGCCCCTGCATTCATTAAACCAAAAGGCATTTTATCATACATGAATGTACCCCATGGTGTGGTAAAAGCGGTTTTTTCTCTGTCTTGCTCGTTCATGGCGATTTGGTTATATCCAGAAAACCCATCTATCATAGACATTCAATTCGCTCCAACCACCCTTTCCAGGACGTGATCCATTTTAGGGAGTGAATAATTATCTTTAAGAGAGGATCTGTTCAGGTTCCGGAAATCTACACACAGTCTAATTTCTCCGTTCTTTTTTCTGACAGGGACCAAATTCGCCACCCAGTCTGAGTATCTCAGAGGTACAATTATTTTCGCATCTAAAATCTTCTTAACTTCCTTTTCGCAACAAAATGGGGTTAAACTGCCTGAGCTTCTATCTAAAAGGTTTAACTATGGGTTTCAAAGGTATCTTGTGCTCAATTATAGAAGTATCATATGTTCGAAGCTCATCGTAGGACCAGGCGAAAACATCTTTATACTGTTTGAGTAAGTCTCTATACTGGTCTTTTACCTTGGGAGGGAGGAATTTAGATATCT
>ML787829.1:105338-165111 GCA_009831015.1 Picea engelmannii | reverse complement strand
AGCATGTAGATTCTCTGTGCGAGGAATAAAATGGACTTTTATAGATGAGAAAAAATTCTCCATCAGATCCCAAGCACAATTTCTGTATGTCCTTAGTCTGGGATGCTTGGCTTGGTATTGTCGGTTTACTTGTTTTACTATCAGTTCAACGTCACCGTAAACCTGCAAATTTTTTATGTTTAACTTCTTGGCTTCCTCTAAACCTAAGATTAATGCTTCATACTCGCATACGTTGTTGGTGTAATCTATGTCCCACTACAAGCAATATGAGAAAGGAACGGTAAACTTACCCTCAGGTGCTATCAAAAGTATGACAACACCAACTCCTTCAGAAGATGAAGCGCCATCGAAGTACATCTTCCAGAGACCACTTTTGCATAGTTCTTTAGTCAAGGGGATAAGCTCTTCTTGCTTCATATCAAGTTCTTCTGGACATCTATTTAAACCATCATCGAAAGACAATATGCAATTTCCCAGATCTTGGTCCGTGACATAAATGGGAAAATTATTTGGATTCTAAGGATCACTGACAGTATATGCCAATCTTATTTATCTGTACAATCGGGTAAACTGATCGCCGAATACAGGAATTGTGGCATACGACATGTCCAATTGTAGAGTACCTCCCAACTTGGCTCCCCATGATCTGGATAACAACATACCATATTTGGGGGGAATATCTGCAATAACCACATCCATCAAGACACTCTTGACTGGGACCTGAGCCAGGGTAACAACCAGATATTTTATCATTCCCATACATTTAACCTTTATTGAATCGAAAGAGTATAGATCTCCATAGGGTCTAGTGATCTGGAGGCCCAGCCTCTCCATTATCATTTTGGGCATAACATTATGTGAAGCCCCGGAGTCTAACATGCAGTTATGTAGTAGTTGGTCATGTATATTTAGGGTGATATAGAAAGGAGCGACGTTGTCTTTGGATCCCTCAAAATGGGGACCAAAGGTGATGTTAGGTCTGTCATCTTCTAGGTTGATAACATCTGAGTGACTCTCGGGCTCATAAACACCCATCACTTTGGCAATTTACTTGCGATAAGTTGGGTTTTTCGCTAATTCTACCAAAGGAATCGATATCTTAATTTTATTTAGTTCGTTTTCAAAATTGTAAGATGTATTGGTCTTGTCCATTTCTTTGGTTAAGACTTTCGATGTTTCTTCTTCCGATTTGTTTGTCTGAATCGTTTTGTCGCCTTTGACCTTAGTCTCAGATGTAACTTTATCAATTGGCTCTGCTTCCTTTGTTTGGGTTTCAGCTTTTTTCACTTCAGACTCTCGAGTCTTTGTTATCTTGATTTTATTGCTGGGTAACAATGCTTCTTCCAAAGGAGGTTCATGAAATTGATCCCTTGGCAGGATTTTGTTAGGTTGGTTAGTTGAGGTGGGCTTATTTTTTTATCTCAGATTGTATCTGGGTTGAAAATCGGCCGCTATCATTTATGTTTCTAGTTGAGATACGCAGAGGTCAGCATGATTACCTTCTTCTTCTTTATTAGACGATTGAGGAGTATTTAAGGATGTCTCATAGTCTTCCCTAGTCAGAAATGGCCGCGAACACTCATCACCGAAACATGCAACTTCATCTTCCGGATCTTAAAAATCTTGGAGGTCACTTGCTCCTATAAAATTTTCATTTTTTAGTGGAGCTTGTATTTTTTGATCCTCATTCTTTATTTGCCTTTGTTGATTTAGGGGATTTGGGTTTCTCCTGAAGTCCCTTTTGTTAGAAGAATCAACTTTAGCCTGATCCAACTCCATCCTAGAGATTTTGTTAGATAAATCTTTAATTATTCGAGCCATATCATCCACTCTATCATCAGTGTATCTATTTGACCCGGAAGGACCCGCTGGTTCCCTATAGCGTATGTTATCACGGTTGGTTGTTTTTGCTTTAGCCTTCAATTTACCTGAAGCCATCATATTAGATTCTATTTCGACAACATCGTCTTGCATTCTATTCAGAGTGTATCCTCTTCTTTCTCGCAAAAGTAGGGCAAAATTAGGTTCGAAAGCTCCTGCAAAGGTTACTTTGGCTGAGGGTTGGGAAGGTTTGACAGCGGCTGGAATTTTATTATATAGTTTCTTAAATCTCAGAATAAATTCCATTACTGTTTCTGAGTTCTTCTTCCTTAAGGACCCAAACTCGGTAAGGTAATATAAGTGATCTTTTCACTCTCCCCATTTTCTGAGGAAAGCGTCTTCCAAGGTGTTATATGCTCGAATAGAAGCTGCAGGAAGACTCCGAAAACAAGTTCGGACCTATCCTTCGAAGGTTTGGACAAGTAGTCTTGAATAGACATCCTCGTGCTCAATACCGCCTATGTCTGCGAATTGGTCAAAGAATTTTATATGCTCAGCTGCAGTTAGGTCTCCCTCCCCAGTGAACTTCGAAGTATTTTTGATGTAATTGTCAGGTAAATCATGGAGGTGAGCGGGTAAAACTATGGGAGCGTATCTTACTGCCACTTTTGCAAATACTCCGGGAGGAGGGACATTTGGATTTCCTCCACCTCCTCCTCCAACACTCGCCATCAGCTTAGGATTAAAAAATGGGGGGGTAGCACACTCCTTTGAATCAGGTGAAAAAGGGAAGTTCTGATGAAGAAAGGATGGTATGTCAAATGATAACGATCTTTCCAAAGGACCTTTTCCCTTGTTTATAGAAGAGAAATTTTGATGTGGCTCACTCCTAAATTCTGACAAGTCTGTTTCCAGATCTTTGGTATCAGACAGAGGGTTGTGGGAAGTAAGAGGTTCTGAAGGGCGTTTAGTCTTTACAAGTGGGTTTTGGGTTTATTAATTGAAGCGGTTGCCTCTGACAAGCCTTTCTCTTTTAAAACTTTTTTAGGATCATTAACAGGTGTAATAGGCCTGCCATCCGGGTTCTGTCTGGTGTGCCTTCTACTAGACGCCAGTTTGTGTTTCAGTGGAGTCGCCAAGTGAAAGATTTAAAAATCCTTAAAACTGTGTGCACTCTATGTTCACTATCAAAGAGTAACACTATCAACGAAATAGTTTGTTGTTCTCCCAGGGAAAAGATTTCATAACTTCGCTTCCCAGCAACGGTGCCAGAAATATGTTGTTCCTGAGTCTGTACTAAGGCTTAAAATACAGTGTCAAGGCATCCAAAAGTATACAAAAGGTTAACACAGGATTATACTAACCTTTGGTATGAGAAACTAGAGCAGATTTCTACGTTCTCGTCGTCTAGCTTCCAACTGCTCTTGAGCAGTTATGTCACGCTGAATGGCTACCCATGATTGTTCCAATTCGTCCCGGGCGTTCGCAGTTTTAAGGATTGTGTCTAAGAGGTTTAAAGCGATATGTAGTTGACTAGATAATCCGGGTTGAATATTAGGTTGAGTTGCTGCAGGGATAGTCATTTAGGAACAATTCCAGTATGGAAATGGTTTTTTAAAGAGAGAATTTATTTACTGTTTTAATTCAGACGAAATAAAGAGAAACTTTTGCATGAAGAAAAACGAAATAAAAATGCAAATTGAAGGCCCTTTCCTGTAACTGTGTTGTTTCTGATAAAATAACGTGAGATGGGAGAAAACATTAAGCTGTAGATGACGCGAAGTTCCTGTCAGTGGAGAACTCACGTATACATAGAAGAAGCAATTGACATAAACATAATTGACCTAGTGTAAATAAACATAAAATTCTGTAAGTGTAAATTGGTCTTACACCCGCTGATAGCTGGTGCAGAGGAAAGACAAGAGACAATTACAGAAATAGATGAAAACCTTTCACCATAGTAGTGGTCGTACTAAATTATAGTGATACACGTCAATTATGTAGAGCAAAATGAAAAGAAACAAAGAACATGACAAAACAAACTTGCAACACAGTCATGACAGAATCGGGAATCTTCAAATTGCTTGTATTAACTCCTTTGATGCCAAAAACTCTCTTACAGTTAGTCCTAAAAAATTCCAGCCTGGTTCTCTTCTTTTTGTGATCTATTTATACAAAATTTGCCTCTTGGTTCAAAAAAGCGAAATTACTCCATCTGTCCGAATCTGTTTACAAAAGGTGCCAGGTTCTTGTTTTTTGCTTAAATTTTAGTACATATGCTACACTTGTCTAAAAATGAAATACAAGTTGTGAAGGTTTTGTATTGACAGCTGGGGGGAGCGAGATAATTCCATTTCACCCATTCTTTCTTCAAGAAGTGCTAGGTGTCTGTCCTCACATGGATTCAGTGTAGACGATACACTTGTCCACAAACTGGGTCACAAGCTGTGAAGGCTCGGCCTGACAACGGGCTTCGGCAAGATAGCACTCTCGGGTCAACTGTGGAAGCTTATCTTTTACTTGTATATCAACGATTTCAAGGGCACCAAGATGTGCACTAGGCTGAATCAAATGTTTGTAGATTTGAGTTGGGTCTACCCTGTCCATCTCGGACATTTCCGTTGAATTTCTGTCATTCCCCTCCTTTATGTCGAGAGAAATCCGATCCATATTTATCTGCCTTAGCGCCTCTGTGTCAGCTCCAATTTCTATCCCCAACTGCTCACCATTAATGTTATTGACGGCCTCTTCCAACGAATTTGCCACTTTTTGAGCCTACTCTTTGCTTAAAGCAATATCATGTTCCCAATTCTTTAACAAGATATTACCCCTGGTTTGTTCGGCAATGGTGAGCCCAGGATGCCCTGAAAGCCTGTTGTTGGTCGCTATCACTGCCTCTTGAAAAGCTATCCACGCAACTTTTGCATTCCTTTCTTTGTTAACCAGATTCTCAAAGATTCGTTGCATTAACAAGTAGTCTTCTTGAATCTCTCCTACTTTGTTTAGCAGGCTCTGTTGAGCAGAGGAGATCCTACTCTGAATATCAGTTGCTCGAGATTTAACGATCTCGATGTCAACTGCCTTGCTTTCTGCGACCTCCAACTGAGTTTGCAGCTGTGCAATCGTGTCTCTCTGCTGCCCTGATTGTACCCGACCATCTCGGATTGTAGAATTTGCTTGTTCTAGTTTGGTCTTGAGGACTTCAATTTATTTCTTATCGGCTAATTGGGCCATCTCTATAGCCCCACTCGCTTGACTCTTAGCATCTTCTGCAGCCAAAGCTATTCGGGCTTCAAGAGTCTTGATTAGCCGATTCTTTGCTTTGAGCTGATTTTTTAACGCCGCGACCGAGAATTGATTTGCCATCGCATATGCTCCCAGCGTCCCTGCAATCTCTGTGGCAAATGCATCTTTCCTTTTGTTCATCCCATCGGTCATCACTTTGACTTTTTTAATAGTGGACTCTCCCTCTTGATGAAATTCCTTCTTGACTACAACTTTCCTTTTTCTGTCAAAAAAGAAATCATTAGGGGGGAGTTCCTCTGCCCTTATAGGTCTTAGTTCTTCCCCAAAAATCCATCCCTCATTAACGCCTCCCTGTGCTGACTGCAAGGGTGTGACAGAGGTGATGGGTTTTCCGATCTGCTTTGTCGCCTTCGCTGGTGTGCTGAGTGGATCTTGCTCTTTTGGGGCATCAGAGGTCTTAGTTCCTGTCTCTGGATTCTAAGTTTTTGGTAGGTCTGTGTCTTTTATTTCCACCTCAGGACCATGCTCCTTGGGAGGATCAGTAACCTCTTTCTCTGTTTCGGGATTGTCCTCCCGCATAGGACTCTTCTTCTTTTTTGGATTCTTCTCCTGCTCAGGACTCTTCTCTCCCTCGGGACTTTTTCCCTGTTCGGGATTCTATTCCTGACGTTTTTCGGGATTAGAGGTCTGCCCCGCAGAACTTTCGGCC
This sequence comes from Picea engelmannii, assembly GCA_009831015.1. Taxonomy (NCBI): domain Eukaryota; kingdom Viridiplantae; phylum Streptophyta; class Pinopsida; order Pinales; family Pinaceae; genus Picea; species Picea engelmannii. Next base: position 159,335 of record ML787829.1, on the reverse strand, counting down.
TCCTTTTCTTTATCCTTAAAAAGTCCCAAACCTCCCAACACAACAGGAAGGCATCTTCTCCTATGTCCCTGAAATTTCAGAACAGAAACCCTGTCTTCGGGTGCCAGAGATCTGATTCGATATTGCACTTCCGAGTAGGACCTCGTCGCTCGGAAAACATCATCCGAGGGAGAAAACTCATGTTCGAACCTCTTTAATCTGCAATTTCCCAAATGATTGCTTACGATCCCCTGAGGATCATGCTTCTTGTATTCGATAGAGACTAGGCTCAAGTCTTCAATGGCTGCAGCCTCATCTTTAGCATGTCCAAAATCTAATAATGAGTAGGAATTCAGCCGAATAGGGAAAGATGGCCATACCTTCTTGGCTGACGCTTTGAGCTCTTTGCTCACTCTGTCGATTACTATTTGCCGAGCAATCTCGCGATAGGCTAGCTTGTCGGGAATAAATTGTGGGAGCGCCACAGGAGGAACAATGGCTCTGAAAACTCTCAAATAGGAGAATTCTTCCTCTACGTACCAGTCTGCGATACGGCTCAAATTCGCAGCAATGATATCAGAGATGCGGGGTGGTGTAAGACCAAAAATGGCGACATGCAGGGGCACCATCACCCAATTGAAAATGTCATAAATAAACTTATTTTCATTATTTTCCCACAACTTATCATGGTACTCATGTACGGTTTTTTCCTCGGTTGGACTCCAAGCCCAATTCATTAAAGGGAAAGGCTTCATGGAGCAAATTGCATCCATGATATACGCGGACATGAAGAATCTGGATGCCCTCCCGGCTGATTTTTTCTCTTGGTACTCTGTGAACCTGTCGAATAAACTATCGGAGAGCATCTTCGACCAATTGAATGAGATACCTTCCGCTACCCGAAAGATGAGAGGTACCCACCGGATGTAAAAATGCGCGGTATCTTCACTGCCGAAAAGTCGGCACGCCATCATTGCCACATATATGAATGGTGGCTCTAGCGAAGAAATTGAATACACGCCCTTATCATTTACTCTAAATATTGCGGAGCGCGAAACCCAATCTTTTATCAAACCACCCATGGTTTTATCATATTCTTCGCACTCCTTTTTGAATTCCAGCAGGAATTCACTGCCATATATATATTCAGAAGTCGTTGGCAGCCTATACATAGACTGGACATGCTCAGGTCTGAAAGTTCCGATCGTGTTTAGTCGGTCATTTATGATGGTTCTGGTGGGTAAATCGACATGATCCAATGCCCATCGGATCATGTCATAGTATGGGAGCAACCGAGTTCTGGTTGCAACTAGGTGCATCCCCGACTGAACAATTGTCTTGTACTTAGTGTTCAGGTCATCCCTTACAATATCAATGTCATCGCCATCTGAGTCTGGGCAGTTTATCACCCCAGATTTCAAAATATCTGAGATAGCCGACTAGGTGTCTACTGAGCCGCTCGTCCGGGGCAAAGTATCTGAAACATTGTCCGAACCCTGTTCCGCAACCTCGACGTTAGCTTTCGCCGCTCTTCTTGGTGCCATAGCTAAAGCTTGTTGTTTTCCTCTTCTGCAGTAAACCTGTGTATACATGCGGAAATGAGTATCCTCGGGGAAAGGCGAGCTCTATGTGTTAATAAGAAATGTTTAAAAAATAAAATGAAATTTCTTATATATCTGAAAATCATGTACCTTTGTCATAAGTCCGTCAAATCGCGAATAAAACCAAATTTATTGAAAAAATCTGATCTTATTTTCTTCATGGATTTTACCCTAATTTCTCATTAATGTCATGAATATTGAGCGGCTTGACAGGTACTTGGGTTATGGAGAGTAAATGAATGAATAACTCGTGAGGTGTGCCAACCATGAAACGCGGGACGTAATCCATTTAATTTTAAAGTATTACAAATCTTATTGACTTAAAAAATTTCTTCGCCTTTCGTTGCATCGCGAATTTTGTTTTCACGTTTTGACCATTTAATTCGCGATACTGCGAGGGCCGATTTCAATGTAATCAATGGGAATCGTGATTGGTGGGTCCTTAATGATATGATTAACTTAATTGCCATATCGCGACTCGGGAATTCGAAGACAAGTTTTTAGGAGAACGATATGCTGAGTCGCGATATCGCGATGCGGCGATAATTTGGCTCGAATTAAGAGAAGGAAATCTAAGATTAGGCGATTAATTAATCTTGATACATTTATGTCGCAACTTCGTGAATCGAAGTTTTAGATACCTTAACTTTATGAAAGAAAATGTCGAGCGACGATGTGCCGAGAACCAAGTTTAACCGTGGTTATTTTTTTACTTTTAGTTATCAACCAAGGTTTTCTCAAGAGTTATCGCGCTCTCGGCTATCAGAGTTGTAAGAACAAAAAATTGTCTTCGACGAATGTCGAGGTGCGAAATACCGACGATGCCTAATCGAGGGTTAAATGGTTTACCATAGTCAATGCCTTGGGTGAAAAATTGAAGGAACGAGTTCGCAGTTTCGTGACTCGGGACTTGTGAATTCAAATATTTAAAGTGTCCGGCTGGTGACATCCCAAAATAAAACAAGAGAGAAAACACTCTTGCGAAAAAAAAGCACCTTTTTTGAAAGCGAAAACGCATTTTCTATTCATGCGACAAGATTTGAGAGTTTTATGATTTCGGAAGGAGAAGAAAAACAACCCTAGATCTCAAGTATCAAACATTGAAAATTTGCGTGAGATGAAAGAACAAGGGCGGCTCCAATAGGACCGAACCACTCCTTCCTAGGGTTCGTTAAAAATACTCCGAGGGACTCGTCCGAAGGATGAGCTTATATCAACAAGCATATGTGATCCTCTTCAAGCTTGTGTAAAAATTAAGAGGTACTTGCCAGAAATGGTGGGGAAAAATTTGGGAAAGGGATATGTTTCATCTTTGTGTTGATTGGCAGTAAGTGTCGCTCTTGAACATGACACCCCCTATTCATCATTTGAAGCCGGTTTGGGAAATCCATTTGTCTCTCATTCGATTTAAATAACAAGGTATTTCCATGTGTCATCTTTGAGTCAATGTTGCCAAATCATTGGTCGTGTCATTCATATGTCCAAGAGTTGTTTGTCTGAAACCTCTATTTGAGTCGGCCATCTGCAGTTATCCATTCATTATGTGTCAGCCTTCCCTGTGTCCAAAGTCCAATTGTCACATACTTTGTTTCACTTTCAAACTCTGTTACTCATTTCGTGTCACTGATGAGGGATACATCAAGGCCCTCCTGTGACGAGTCTCATTTCGTCGACCTCAGCACATTATCCGGAATCGAGGCTTAGAAATTATTCAGTACCTTGGAGCTTGCATGCCTCAATGGCAAGTTTCTCTCTTTCGACAGTGGGTTTACATCATTGGCCCTTGATCGAAAGATTCCATCGAATGTTCAACATCAACTCATTCATTCACACTCAATGGATTGTACTATAGTACCTTGGGAGTCATTGACATCAATGGTGATTTCCCTCGCACTTGTTAACGGTTACATCAATGACCGGTAATCAAGTGGTTTCTTCCATGTTCGACTTCGACACATGTAATCACATGGTTAGATTCATACTTTGGGCGATGAGATTGAAGACCCTAGATATTGTCTGTATGATCCAGGTTGCGATGGAGTATGTATAATTTGCGACACATAGATCCACTGTGTATGTTTCGTGGCTATGTCGTCTTGATTGAAAATTTGTCGTGCAGATCCACAGTGTATTCAAGTGGTTGTGCTATATTATGACTGCATGGATCCACATTGTATGATTGGTGGCCATGACCTTTGTTTATGATGTATTCAGTCTATGATCTAATTTTGGGAATGCCTACCTTGGGAATTGGTATATATGATATTTTGTTGATGCTTGGATGTTTGCAGGTCTCTGATTAGATGTTCTCTTGGTTCTTGACACACACATGTAGCTTACAAAGTCTATCGACTGTCACTGGTTCCACTCTCAAACTTTGGGGGCATTCTGTTATCCACAATTTTAGTCATCATGATGATGGTATGATAATGTTATGATGATGGAAAATCAAGCTCTTCACTAAGAATACTTTCCTGAAAGAAGTTACATTTGTCTGCTTCCAAAAATCATGCTTTTAAGGGATGTTCGCAGGCTACCTATGTATTTGCCTGCGAGAATGCCTGATTCTCGCAGGCTTCTTTAAGCTGGGGTGAGAACCTCTCGCACTGTAACTAATAGCCAGGGTGCGAACATGTTCCAAAGGAAGGAAAAAGATAAGATCTCGAATCTTCTAGAAGGGAATCTTATAGAAACATGAGTTGGCTTCAAATGGTTATTCAAGTGTTGGCATTCCAGATATATTGGGATCATTTCCTATCCAAGTAACTAATCTATCTTCTCCTATATATTGAGGAGATTGATCATGGAAAGGGTTAAGAAAATTAGAAGAAAACTAGCAAGAGATTATTTGGAGAATTAGTGCAAGACTGTATGGAGGACTGATGCTACAGCAGCAAGAGACTACAACAAGGTCATTAAAAGTGGTTGATTTTCTTCATGCATGAGCAAGTGTGTGTGTCAGATCTAGGAGCCATCGAAAGGAGACCTATGACATCAAGGCTCAGGATGTAAGTTTCATTTTCAATTAATTCAATACAGTAATATGTCCCTTTCCCATAAATATGATGCCACTTTATTACATAACTCCTTGATCATATGTATAGACTAGCTATTGAACATATTAATCGGTCTTTACTTCGATTGGTTTGTACTGTTGTGATCTGGACGGTGCAAGAGCATTGAAGTAAATCTTGGAACAACAGAGACCTAAGGAAATCATTCATAAGGTATGTCCATAATCTTTACCTCTTAGTTCATTCATAGGCTAGATCTAGGGAAAGTGTATTATTTTGTCCTGTTTTGTTCTAGATCCAGGTGGATCTAGGGAGATCGGTTTGTGTCCGCACTCACGGATTTATCCTCTAACACAAGGCATGGAATGGAGAGGAAAGGCATTTAAAGGAAAGGAAAGGCATGAAAAGGCATGAAAAGGCAAGGAAATGCATGACATGGAAAGGCATGGCATGGCATGGCAAGGAAAGGCATGGCATGACATGAAAAGGCATGACATGGTATGGAAAGGCATGGCATGGCATGCCAAGGCAAGGTAATACAAGGAATGGAAAGGCAAGGCATGACATGGAATGACATCCCATGGCATGGCATGGCATGGAATATCATAGCATGACAAGGCATGCCAAGGAAATGCAAGGAATGGCATGGCATGGCAAGGCAAGACATGACATGGCATGGCATGGGAAGGGAAGGCATGACATGGCATGGAAAGGCAAGACATGTCATGGAAAGGCGTGGAATGGCATGAAAAGGAAAGTAAATTCAAGGCATGACATGGCATGGAATGGAATGGCATGGCATGACATGGCATGGAAAGGCATGGAATGGCATGGCATGGCATGGCATGACATGGAAAGGAATGACATGGCAAGGCATGGCATGGCATGGAATGGCAAGGAAATGAAAGGCAAGGTATGACATGACATGGAAAGACAAGGAATGGCATGGAAAGGCGTGGCATGGAAAGGCATATCATGGCATGACAAGGCAAGGAAATGCAAGGCATGGCATGGAAAGACAAGACATGTCATGGTAAGGCATGACATGGAATGGAAAGGCAAGGCATTGGAATGCATGGCATGCAATGACATGGCAAGGCATTATAAGGCACAACAAGAAAATTCAAGGCATGGCATGACATGAAAAGGCAAGGCAATGCAAGGCATGGCATGGCAAGGCATGTCATGGAAAGGAAAGGCAAGGCATTGCATGGAATGGAAAGGCAAGACATGGCATGGAATGGCATGAAAAGGAAAGGTAAGGCATTGAATGGCATGGCAATTTAAGGCATGGCATGGAAAGACATGACATGGTATGGAAAGGAAAGGAAGTGCAAGGCATGGCATGGAATGACAAGGAAAGTCATGGCATTGCATGTCAAGGAAAGGAAATGCAAGGCATGGCATGGCATGGCATGAAAAGGCTTGGCATGACATGGCAAGGGATGTCATGACATGGGAAGGGATTTCATGGCATGGCAAGGGAAGGGAAGGGAAGTCATGGCATGGCATGGCAAGGAAAGTCATGGCATGGAAAGGCAAGGCATGGCATGGCATGTCAAGGCAATGCAGCACAAGGCATGGCAAGGAATGGAATGGCATGGATAGGAAAGGCATGGCATGACATGACATGGCATGGAAAGGCAAGGCATGGAATGGAAGGTGTTGTTCCTGAGTTTATACTTTAAGTATCTAAAGTATACTATCAAGACATCTGAAAAGATAGAGGAAGTTGAGGACAAAAAAACAATGATCAAAGGTGAGGGCTATAATTGGTTCCTCAACTGTCTCTGTCGAAATTCCCAGTTTTCCTGAATGTTGATATCTTTCTCAATTGTTTCCCATGAACATTCTAACTCAACCCGGTTATTTGTTGTTTCTAAGATAGTGTTAAATAGATTTAGAGCGATGTTGGTTTGATCCAAAAGACTGGGTTCAATGTTAGGCTGCCTTGAAACTGGTACTTTCATGAAGGATAAACGGTAAGGAAGATATAATTCAGTGTTTTCATTTTAGGCTTCGTTATCTCTATTTCACAATGTAAAGAGAAATATTTTAAAACACGAATTAATAGGATGACTAAATTAAAGGTCATTTCTTGTATCTGAGTTAAATTTAAAGGAAAGGGAACATGCATGATATGAGGGAAAACATAAAACTATTAACAAGGTGAGGCATCAATTTAAGACGAATCTCACGTTGTAACAGAAGACTATGAAACAAGAAAATATTAATGAAGCATATGTTATTGAAATCTAAACATTTACAGGTCTTGTATCCGCTGATAACTGATACAGAGGAAAAACTGTAGATGATTTAAATGACAAGAATAATAATTTTCCACAGTAGAGGTTGCACTAAATTGTAGCTGAGCATTCATCAATTAGATATATGAAAGAAACATGAAAAGACAGGGGAACTAATAACTTAGACGTAACAAAATATGGAATCTTCAATCTGCATTTCTATTAATTCAGAGCTTCTTCAAAATTACTTTCGTCAAAAAATGTCCTTTTAGAGAAAGAAAAAATCCCTCTTTCAGTCTTCGCTCCTTGTATTTATACAAGGTCATCAACACTTGATAGTTAGCAACCTCCTACTTTTTTGGAGAAAAGTAGTTACAAAACTCCAACTTTAACCGTTGCATGATTAAATTTTCTTATCTATCATTTCAATAGTATAATATTCCAGATGATACTTCATTGTTCAATCGAAGCCTCTCCCTCCTTTGATGCTATACATTCAATACATTTCTCCAGAAAATGAACAAAATTTCTAGGAGTTGTCAAAAGATCCTTAGTCTCAAACAGATAAAACTTTCTTTGTATCTTTGGAAGCTGGTCTCAAAGCCTCTATCGACAAACTTGATCACTTGCAATTTTAAATTGTGTTGTACCAACCATTTGTCTATTAGGTTGGCGTTGATTTCCTTCAACTGTGAAATTTCCGCCTGAATCTCCTACAAGCCTTCTTTTCAATTCAACCATTGTTTCACAATGTTTATCTGCCCCAATGGTTCAGAGAAATCATTTCTTTCGATACCTAACACTTGTTTATCCAAAGTATCAAAGATTCCCTCACAATCGTCTTTGATTTCTTTGACTATGTTCTTGTTTTCGGATATATTTGTTTCCCATGCCTTGAGCATGATGTCTCCACTTATTTGTTTTGTGAAATAAAGCTTTAGATCTTTCGACATATCCCTGTTTCCCGAACATGCAACTGCTTTCTGGAAAGTATTCCTTGCAGATTTAGCCTCCTTTTCCAGTAAAATAATATTATCAAAGGGATTTTCTTACCTCCTGAAAGTAATTACGGATGATCTCTATTTTGGAGATCAATTTCTGATGTTCGGCTTCTATCTTTGTATGTGCTTCCAGTGAGAGAGTCTGGAAAGCCTTTAAGTCTACAACCCGACCTTTTGCCAAATTTAACTTAGCTTGTAGCTTCTTTACAAGCTCCTTTTGCTGAGTAACTTGCACCTGACTTGCTTGTATCCTCTGGTTCATTTCATCCAGGCTAGTTTTCAGTGACGGAATTTCTATCCTTTCAACAGCTCTGGCCTTCTCCAAACTTTTATTCACCTCTTCTCTAATGATTTTCTTAGCATTCTTCAAATGATCTTGCAATTGAGCTATTATGTGGTTACTCTTCTTTATCCTTGTTCTCATGTTCTCCACGGTAAAAAGGTTTTTTGTTGCCATGGCTCCCATGGAACCTGCTACCTCTGTAGAAAAATCCTCCTCTTCCAAATTATGGCCATCTACCAAGGCCCTATTCTTATTCACCATACCCCCCTCCCTCTCATACATCTCTTGTTTTAGGACATCCTTCCTCTATTTGCTGAAAAAATAATCAGAAGGAGGAATCTCATCTCTGGAGATAGGGGTGAGATCGCTAACATATATGGCTCCCATCTGTGGGAGTCCAAAAGAAGACTGTAAAGGGGTTAAGGAAGCTATGGGACTTCCTATCTCTATGGATCTTGTCTCTCCAATGGCCTTAGGTATATTGACATCAACAACAGGTGATAAAGGAGGAGTGGACTTACTGGACTCGGGAGGTGTCCTGGGCCTCCTCTCGACTTTCGTCTCTGAATTTTCTGTCTGTAAGGCCTCTTCATTTTGTGAAGACTTTTCAATCTCATGTGGAAATTATTCAAGATTGACTTTATCTTGTGCTCCTTGTCTGAAAACTGGAGGAGTATCTTCTTGTTCTTGATGAAGGGTCATTTCTTCTCCTTATAGTACTTTGGGCAGGCCACTCCGTCTATGCTTCTGGAAGGTCTAAAAACTAGCTTGCAAATCGAACGGTAATGTTTGTACCCTCTCTAACACCTCCTGATAGGAGCTAGTCCCCTTGTACATGTCATCACAAGGGGACTTCTCATGTTCATAAGCCTTGATATTACTGTTGGCATGTGTTTTCCCACTAACTGGTATGGGTCGTGCTTCTTGTGTTCGAGGTCCACCAATTTGACCTCCTCCAGTGTTGTCTCTTCAACTTTGGAATGACCCAAGTTGAGTAATGAAAATTTCCCAATCTGAATGGGAAAAACCAACCAAGATTTATTTTGAGTCGTCTTCAGTTCTATCCCAATTCCACCTGTTACTATTTGATGAGCTAGGTCCCTACACACTAGTCTATCGGGGAGGAATTTAGGGAGCGCATGTGGAGGGATTGAACATTCGAAAACTTTGATGTAGGAGAAATTATCCTCTATAAACCAGTTAGCAACTACCTTGAGGGTTCCTATGACCAACTCAATGCGGGGAGGTGTACAACTATACATCATCTGATGTACTGGTATTACAACGAAATGACAGATTTTATAGAATGAGTCCTTGGTGTTTTCTTCCCAAATTTTAGAATGATATTCATGAATGGGTTCTGGGTAAGTCGGATTCCAAGTCCAATTCATCAAAGGGAAAGGAGTTGAGAAGCATATAGCATCCATGATGTATGGAGACATATAAAAGGCTTTTGGTCGGCCTTTTGATCTCGCAATTTGATATTCCATGACCTCCTTCGCTATGTTATCAGATAAAATATTATCCCAATTGAATTTGTAACCTTATGTTGCCTCGTGCAAAAGAGGTACCCATTCTGCAGGGAAGTGGGTAGGACTTCTCTTCCCGAAAAGTCTACATAACATCATCGCCACATAGACCATATACTCATTTAAAGAGGCTGTGGCGTATACACCATGGGTGTCAGCCCTAAATTTTGCTTCGTTTCTCCACCAGTCTTTGATTATGCCAACATACGTTTGGTCTAATTCAAGACATTCTTTCCTTTGAAAATCACTCACGAAATCTTTGTTATAAATATACTTGGGACTGAGAGATAATTTATACATTACTTGTACATGTTCGGGTCTGAAAGAGCCAATGAAAACCCCTCAGCTATCCAGAATGCTTCTCATCTGTACGTTAGTTCGTTCTAAGTCCCAACTGATCATGTCATTATAATTCATAAGTCATAGACGTGTATCTATTTTGTGGAGCTCAGACTCTTCTATATATCGAAGTTTGTTGTCGGCGTCATGAGGGAAATTTTTAATTACATAATCCAGAGTCTCGAAGATCTGCCTCCAGGATTTTATGGAATCGATGGCATGTGGTATTGTATCAGATATAACGTCTATGTATGGACTCAAGCTTTCTGCAACTTCCTCACTTTTCTTTGGTGCCTTCTTAGGTGCCATGATATCTGCACTGGATCAGAAACCTGTTTACAGGGAAAATGTGTATAAAACAAGATAAATGTGACTTGTTGCAGATGTAAAGGATAACAATGAAGTTCGAAATACAAGACCTTATTAACCTTTAATTTTGTGTTATAATGAGTGTACAGACACAGACAATGAAAAGTTAATTCTTTTTAATGGAAAGATATGCCTAGAGATATGCTTTCGCATAAAAAAAAATATCTTCACTTATCCATTATTAATACTGCTGTATATTGGCGATTTCGAAACTGGAGTTTCAAAAATCACTGCCTTCCTCAATTCCCAAAATGCAAAAGGCAGTTTGGTTATCACTAATCCTGTTTTGGAAGCAAATTAACCTTAATCCTAAACCTTGTTTAGAGAAAACGCGATTTTGCGTTTCGAAACTTCGAGGATTCTATTGTCAAGGGATAAGTCATAAGGAAACCCCATATCATGAAATTGCGATGGGATTAGTGAGGCGCTAATCATGTATAAGAGCTTTAGTTAATAAAGGTTAATGATTAACTATCCTTTTAACTTTTTGGAAAAACGAGGATCGGGAGTTCGACAGTTGAGAGTTTGAATGCGCTTTAGTAGAAAGAAAAACCTGAATCATGAAAGATTAAGGGAATGATGATTGTGTTTAGGATCTTAGTTAATTACGGGTTAAAGAGCGCTTTGTGGAAAGAGACGGAAAAGGTAACCTTTATTTATTCCCCCCTTTTTAATCTTTTTAATATGTTAAACAGTGTCAAGATTTTGGCACCGAGAAATTAGGATGGTTGAAGATCATACCTGAGAAAAACATAATCTCGAAACACAAAAAGGAACGGGAAGCTCTGATTCCCCTTTTTGGACTAAGGGCAACTCCACGACTTAGGAAAAGATGAATCTTTAATTTCCAAGGGTAGAAAAATTTAATCTTCATGTCAACATTAGGCTCCATCTAGGGATCTTGTCTCCTTATGGGACGAGAAGAACATGTAGACCAAGTGCCTTCATTGGGTAATGGAGTCAATGATTCATCTCTATGAAAAAAAATTGGAGAAAAATCGAACAAGATTAGGGTCTCAACGTTAACCTTGAAAAACTCTTCAAAAACAAAAACTCCGACTATGTCAAGTGGGTTTTCAATAAACTTCTTCTCTTGAAATTGAGCTCAAATCTGTGTAAGATAATCAAAAGCAAATCAACCATCGTATCAGGTTTCACGTGATTCCATTTTCATCAAGGTAAGTGTTTGCGTTGTGTCCGGTAAGGATATGCCCAAAATCTATTATAAAATCCATCCTAAAGGAAGAGAAATTACGAGAGCATCTTGTAACTCATGTATAACAGCTTTTATCAGATACGAGGATATTGCTTCACTACCAGTGAGCTTGTTCAGTACCCCAGTGAAGTTATCTGACTTCCCATATTGAATTTACTTTCACCACTTCATTGTTTCCAAGCATTTAAATGTTGAGATGAGGGAAATCAATATAATGAATTTCCTTTCTTCATCTCTTTGAACTAGATGGGGGCAATCAATATTGAATTTCCTTTCACCATCTGTCTGTATTCATTTTTTATTTTTTGAAGTGGGGGCAATCAATGAGTATACATTACACTCGCGAAGATATCTATTTGAAAAAGAATCAAAGGCTGTCAACTCATTTAAATAGCTCTGTTTTAATCTTCTCATCTGCCTTCAAAAATCATGGGCTTCAGAGAACTTCTTAAGGGAAACTTTTTGACCTTTAGTCTAGGGAAATTCCTTGAGAAAAATTGATCAATTATTCTTGTTAGGATAACTAATGAGGTCAAGATTAACCTAGACATGTTTGTGATCTAGTCAAAGTCAAAGAACTTAAAAACACAACCTACTCTCTTTCTTGAAATTTTGTTCGAGAGTTTTCATGATCCAAGCAAGACCCCTCTGTTCTCAGGAAACTATATGATTAGTCATCCATGGTCAGATGGGAAAAGACTTTAGTATGGTCAAGGGGAGGGTAAGGGGTTTTTTAGAAAGACTGTTGTACATATGATTGTTTTTTTTTCTATTTTTTGAGACTTTCTTAGTTATCTTTTTATAACCTTTTATTAAGTCCCCCTTGTCTATCATTTCAAAAAACTTCTTTGTGTGAGTTTTTTTTTTTTAATCTTTTGGCAAAAATGAATCGATGATTTATTTCATTCGTACTTCTTAGGACTTTTATCTCGATTTTTTTAAAAAAATGAGGTTTCATACCTTTATTAGCTCCTATATTGCCAGCCCAAAGATGACTTGTTTATTACCTTTTTCATTTTGAGATACTTCATAGGAATACCTGTGCATGTCACCTATCAGTACTTCCAGTCTGTTGTTTGGTGAGAAACTTTCCCTGCGAATATCATAACATTATAATCATTAGGAAATGTCATGAAATAAAATTTTATTTATTCATTTTATTTTGCTTCTTTTTTTTTTTTTACTATACAAGAAGCATAAAAACAAACCGGTGTGTACATTGAGAATTTAGAAACACATTATTGCAAGAAGTGTTTAAGATGCCACCCATTCACAGGGGCATTAAGAATGTCCCCATCCATGTTTTCTAATAAATAATCATTTTTTCCTTACAAGGCCGAAATCCTGTATGGGCCAGACCAGATCAGATCGAATTTGCCATGTTTTCCAGCATCTTCTTTCCTGGCTTCCCATTTCAGGACCAAGTTTCCAGGGAGGAATTCTTTATTTTTAGCTTTTTGATCGAACAAGGCCTTCATTTTATCCTGATATCTTTGTAACCTTTCATTTACTTCGGCCCTATTTTGTTGAACTTCGACCAACTGGTTTATCCTTCTGGTAACATCGGTGGGTTCTTCGTTCGAATCCTACTAGAGATTCATTACTGGCAGAGCTAAGTTTATTGGTAAAATGACATCAGTGCCATATGACATCTAGAATGGGGAAATCCCAATTGATCTTTTAATACTTATTATGTTGGCCCATAGTGCATATTTTAGATGGATATGCCACGCTTTCTTGTTTTCAGTTAAAACTTTTTTTATCACGGTAATCAGGCTTTTGTTAGATGAATCATCCAGACCATTACCTTATGGATAGTAAGTTGTAGAGTGTCCTAGTATGATGTTATATTTTTGGAAAAAATTTTATCATGGTCATTGATTTAAATGCTTGCGCATTATCAGTGACTATCTTTTGAGGAAAACCAAATCTGGATAAAATATTATCTTCCAAAAAACTGATTACTACCGAATCAATTTCATTTCTTGTGGGGATAACTTCCACCCATTTAGTGAAGTAATCAGTAGCAGTTACAATCCATTTGTGCTGCGCACTGGAGTGTCGATGAATTTCTCCAATGAAATCAAGTCCCCATTACTGAAATGGGGCTTTGGTTTTAACTGGAATAAGGGGAAAAGTTGGGACCTTCTGGTTGCCTTTGAACAACTGACAAGGGACACAATTTCGGACTTTAGTGTTCACTTCTGTGAACAATTTGGGCCAGCAATATCCGACTCTTAAGATTTTATAAGTTGTTGCTCACCACACATGATTTCCTCCACACACACCAACATGGAATTCATCCATGACCCCTTCTGTTTCAGTTTCGACTAAACACCTCAGTAGGAAACCCAGGGGGTGTTTCCAATACAATTTAGCATCTATGATACAGTATTTTACAGAATGTAACTTTAACGTCCTAGCCTTAGACGGGGTTAACTCAGTAGGACATTGGAGCGTAAGTAGGTAATGGACGATGTCGTGATACCAAGCCGAAATAGAAAACTTGTCTTGAATCTCGGTTGTAGGTGCAGTGACATCAAGCTCGTCTATTTCCATAAATCCCTCATTCTCCTGCAGTTGATTTATCCCAAGTGCCTTTAAATTCGATTCGGCAAGCAATTTGGCCAAACTGTGACCTTTGATAATTTTAGTTGGTTTGTCTTCTAGGTCAAATTCCTGGATCTTAGCTAACCACCTGCCTCTTCTTCCATCGTTGTCTGGTTGCACCAGGATATCTTTAACTGAGCTAGAGGGTACATAAGTAATGACCTTTGAGTGCAACACATAAGTTATAAAAGCCTTGAGAGCTTTCACCATTGCATAGGCATGTTTCTCCAATATATCATATTTCAAATTAGCATCTCTGAAACTTTTGCTGAAAATTGCAATAGGTCGCTCAAAACTTTCCTCATTTTTTTGTAACAACACAGTTGCGATAGTATGTTTTGAAACAAAAGAAAAAATCAAAAACTATTTTGTGTAATCTGGGCTCGCCAAGACTAGTGCTTCGCTTATTACTTTCTTGATGCGCTAAAATGACGCTTTGGCTTCACTTGTACATTTCACTTCACTGTCCTTTTTGAGCATATATGTTATCAATTTCACAATTTCAGCAAAGTTAGGGATGAATCTCCTCAAGAAATTTAATTTTCTTGAAAAAGACTGAATTTCTTTTACATTTCTAGGAAAATTTATTGTATCTATTGCCTCAACCCTTTTGGGATCGATTTTGATTCCATCTTTAGACACGATATGGCCCAAGAGTTTACCTTCTTTCATTGTGAAATGAGATTTCTTAGGATTGAGTGACAAACCAAATTTTCGGCATTTCTCAAAGGTTTGTTGAAGGTGCATTAGATGTTATGCATAAGATTTGGAGAACATAGTTAGGTCATCAAGATAGATAACCACGAACTTATCTCTTTCACCCACGAAAGAGATATCCATGGCTCGCTGAAAAGTTTCCCCTGCATTCATTAAACCAAAAGGAATTTTATCATACATGAAAGTACCCCAAGGGGTAGTGAAAGCATTTTTTTCTTTATCGTCCTGATGCACTGCGATCTGATTGTAACCTGCAAAACCATCAATCATAGACATTCTGTTAGCTCCAACTACTTTTTCTAAAACATGAACCATCTTAGAGAATGGGTAATTGCCTTTGAGGGATGATCTATTCAGGTTTCTGAAATCGACACACAATCTGATCACGCCATTTTTCTTTCTCACTGGAACTAAATTAGCTACCCACTCAGAGTATCTCAGCGGAACTATGATTTTAGCATCCAAGTGCTTTTTGACCTCTTTTTCTATCACTAGTAGTAAGATAGGGTTGATCTTCCTGAGTTTCTACCTAAAAGGTTTGACACCTAGTTTTAATGGAATTTTATGTTCCATGATGGTTGTATCATAAGTTCTCAACTCGTCGTAAGACCAAGCAAAAAAATCTTTATATTTTTTAAGAAACTCAACATATTTACTCTTGATTTCAGGAGACAGGTACTTGGATACTTTAACTAATCTAGGACTCTCTTCGGTACCTATATTGCAATCTTCGACCTCTTCTGACTGAGGTTGTAAGGTAGTCTTCAAAGGGATGTCATCATGATTAAAGAGTAATTCTAAGGGAATCAGGCCCTTGGGTATCTGATTATTTTTTAAAGCTAGCATATGGTGATTTGCAATTTTATCCTGGAACTCTTGGGGGTCTTCCCCTTCCTGCATGATCCAAATAGGATCATTTTGGTTCTCTTGATCAACATGCATTTCGGCAAACTCATCTACTATTTCTAAAAAAAATCGGAGTTGTTCATCATCCTCAAAGTATTGCCAATGTTGTATATTATTGGGTATGGAAGGCCTATGTCTCATTTGTATATGATACTTTAGTTTGAAAGAAGTGGGAGGTGTGAAATTAGAAGCATCTTTGGCTAAAGCATCAGCCTGTTGATTATCTACTCTTGGAATGAAGTGAATATTTACAGAGGACAAAACATTTTTGATCAGGTCCCAAACACAATTTCGATATGACCTTAACCTAGGATGTTTAGCCTGGTACTGTCGATTAACCTAATTCACAATCAACTCTGCATCACCAAAAGCTTCCAAGTTTTTAATTTTCATTCTCCTAGCGGCCTCTAACCCTAACACTAGAGCTTCGTACTCACGTACATTATTAGTGTGGTCAATGTTCCACTATAGCCTATAAGAGAAAGGGATAATGAATTGGTTATCAGGTGCCACAAAAACTACTCCATCCCCAACATCGTCAAATTTGTTTTTCCAAACACTAGTGCTATATACATCTTGTTCTATTTGTTCTTTTTCTTTTTTATTTCTTGTGAAACTTTATTCTATACATGCATCAAAATAATCATCTATAGATAATATATAGTTACCTAAATCTTGATCAGCAATATATACAAGATAATTATTCAGGCTGAGAGGGTCGCTAACTATAAATGCTAACCTGGTTTCTCTGTACAATCACATGAACTGTCCTCCAAAAACAGGAATTGTTGCGTACATCATATCAAGTTGGAGGGAACCTCCAAGTTTAGCACCCTAGTATCGGGACAAGAGCATGCCATATTTTGGGGGTACATCTGTGACAACTACATCCATTAAGATGATTTTGGTAGGTACTTGTGCAAGGTTTACAACTAATTCCTTTATCATGCCTATACACTTGACCTTCCTCAAATCAAATGAATATAAATCTCCATAAGGACTGGTGATTTCAAGGTCGAGTCTATCCATGATTTCTTTAGGCATCACATTATGAGAGGCCCCAGAATCTAACATGTAGTTATGGAGAAAATGGTCGAAAACAGTCAAAGTGATGTAGAAAGGGGAAATAGTGTCTCTATCACCTTCGAAGTGTGGGCCAAATATTATGTTAGGCTTATCATCTTCTATGTTTATAACATCGGCTTGACATTCATTTTCCAAAAAACTAATCATTTTAGCGATTTTTTTTCGGTAAATTGGGTTTTTGGCCAGCTCGATAAGGGGAATAGAGATTTTGATCTTATTGATTTCATTCTCTAGATTAAATCTTCCAATGGTTTTTTCAATCTCCATGGTTTGAGTCTCCAGCCCTTTCTTTTCATCTTTCCTTGGTTGAGGGGCCTTTGTTTTGGTAACATGGGTATCTAGTTTCTGCGTGCTTAAGGGTGGTGTTTATGTTGTCTTTGTTCTAATAGACTGTATGTTAGTGATCTTAGTCCCTTCAGTATGCTTTTCATTGATTTTTGAAAATGCTTGGTCATTTTCAACCCTCGACAATATATTTTTAACTGGAGTGGTTGTGGAAACCCTATTTCTAGGTCTTAGGTTATACTTTTGGTGCAGTTCGACCATTATACCATCCTCTATTCCTTGATAGGTCGAATCTTCCAAAACATTGTTGTTCTTGTTACTCTCAGTCTTATACTTTGTAGTCAAAGACTTTTCGTAATCATGTCTTGTTATATAAAGTTGTAAGCAGTCTTCGCCAAGATTGTTCATATCCTCTTCTAACTCCTCGAAATCCTCCAAGTCTTGTCCTCCTATAAAGTTTTATATTTTAAAAGGGGTTTGGATTTTTTTATCTTCGTTATTAATTTGTTTTTGGTGGTTTTGAGGATTAGGGTTTTTCCTGAATTCCTTTCTAGGGTAATTTTCATTTTTAGCTTAATCAAGTTCCATTCTCTATATTTTGTTTGACAGTTCTTTGATGATTCTAGCCATATCGTCCATTTTCTCTTCTGAGGATCTCCCTAATCCAGAGGGTCCTATTTTCTCCTTGTATCTCCTTATTTCTTTGTTTCTAGTCTCAAATTTGGTTTTTAGCTTCCCTGATGCCATCATGTTAGATTTGATTTCCAAGGCATCATCTTGCATCTTGGTAAGATCAAATGATATTCTCTCCCTTAATAATAGGGTGAATTCGGGGTCAAAAGCTCCAGCAAAAGTCACTTTCGTTGTAGGTTGTGAGGATTTGACCTTGGTTGGGATATTATTATACAATTTATTGAATTGTTGGGTGAAATCAAGGAATAATTTAGAGTTTTTATTTCAAAGAGCTCCAAATTCGGTTAGATAATAAAGATGGTCTTTCTGCTCACCCCACTGTCTGATAAAAGCGTTTTCAATTTCATCATATGACGATATAGATCCAACCACTAGGCCTCGACACTAGGTTCTTACTTTCCCTTCAAAGGTTTGAACCAAGAGTCTGGAGTAAACATCTTCATGTTCCAATCCGAGAATGTCAGGGAATTGATCGAAAAAATTTAGGTGTTCAGCTGTCGTTAAATCACCCTCTCCTGTGAACTTAGGAAGGTTTTTCAGGTAATTTTCCAGTATATCATGGAGAGAGATTGGTAGAACCAGATGATCATATCTTGCAGAAAACTTTGTAAATATCTGAAGAGGCGGTTCTTGGCCACCTGCTCCTCCTCCCGGACCACCTGCGACAACACCTCCTGCCCCACCTGCTCCAACTGCAGACATTGTGTCTTTAGAGATAAAAGTTTGGGGGTTATAAGGAAGGGTTTCAAGAAGTTGGCTATCAATGGGGATGAAACTTGAGAAAAAGGAGCTTGGGGAATGTGGCATGATTCCTTCAGAATCACAGGGTGAAAATATAGGAGAATCAACATAAGTTGAATCGAGATATATAGGATAATTGTTTGAGTTTTGAGAGGTGGGAAAATGAACCTCGAGAAGTGAGGGGGAGTCATTCGCAATAGGAAGCGAGGTTGACCTTTCTTTTCTATTGGTATGGGAAACGACTGAGAAAGCTTCGGTCTTAAAAACAGGAAGAACCAAATTCAATTCATGGGTTGTAACTTTACCAACGAAGTATTCTCTGATAGCGGGTGGAATACTTGATTCACTGTGTTGATATTCGAAGTCAGACTGTGTATATTTAAGTTGATAATTTTTATTTTTCGATGAGGCAGTCTACTGAAAGTACCTTCTTGATTTTAGAATTTTTTCTAGGTTAGAAGAAGGCAAAATATGCTTGTCGTCTGGATTCTTCCTGGTATTCTTCTGGTTAAGATTCAGTTTAAACATTGTGGAGTCACCAAGTGAAAGATAAAGGTAGCCTTAGAAGGTTTCCAAACTTTATTCACTATCAAATAAGTAAAGTGTCAATGTCATTCTTCCCAGGGAAAAAAACTTCGTTTCTCTGTTCCCCACCAATGACGCAAAAAAGATGTTGTTCCTGAGTTTATACTTTAAGTCTCTAAAGTATACTGTCAAGCCATCTGAAAAGATAGAGGAAGTTGAGGACAGAAAAACAATGATCAAAGGTGAGGGCTATAATTGGTTCCTCAACTGTCTCTGTCAAAATTCTCAGTTTTCCTTAATGCTAATATCTCTCTCAATTACTTCCCATGAATGTTCTAACTCAACCCGGTTATTTTTTGTTTGTAAGATAGTGTTAAATAGGTTTAGAGTGATGCTAGTTTTATCCGAAAGACCAGGTTCAATGTCGGGCTACCTTGAAACTGGTACTGTCATGAAGGATAAATGGTAAGGAAGATATAATTCAGTGTTTTCATTTTAGGCTTTGTTATCTCTATTTCACAATGTAAAGATAAATATTTTAAAACACAAATTAATAGGATGACTAAATTAAAGGTCGTTTCTTGTATCTGAGTTAAATTTAAAGGAAAGGGAACATGCATGATATGAGGGAAAACATAAAACTATTAACAAGGTGAGGCATCAATTTAAGACGAATCTCACGTTGTAACAGAAGACTATGAAACAATAAAATATTAATGAAGCATATGATATTGAAATCTAAACATTTACAGGTCTTGTATCCATTGATAACTGATACAGAGGAAAAACTGTAGCTGATTTAAATGACAAGAATAATAATTTTCCACGGTAGAGGTTGCACTAAATTATAGTCGAGCATTCATCAATTACATATATGAAAGAAACATGAAAAGACAGGGGAACACATAACTCAGATGTGACAAAATATGGAATCTTCAATCTACATTTCTATTAATTCAGAGCTTCCTCAAAATTGCTTTTGTCAAAAAACGTCCTTTTAGAGAAAGAAAAAATCCATCTTTCAATCTCTGCTCCTTGTATTTATACAAGGTCATCAACACTTGATAGTTAGCAACCTCCTACTTTTTAGGAGAAAAGTAGTTACAAAATTGCAACTTTAACTGTTGAATGATTAACTTTGCTTATCTATCATTTCAATAGTGTAAGCTTTCAGATGATACTTCATTGTTCAATCGAAGTCTCTCCCTCCTTTGATGTTATACATTCAATACATTTCTCCAAAAAATGAAAAAAAATTCTAGGAGGTGTTGGAAGATCCTTAGTCTCAAACAGATAAAACTTTCTTTGTATCTTTGGAAGCTGGTCTTCAAAGCCTCTATTAGAAAAATTGAAAACTTGCAATTTTAAATTGGTCTGTATCAACCATTTGTCTATTAGGTTGGTGTTGATTTCCTTCAAGTGTGAAATTTCTGCCTGAATCTCCTGCAAACCTTCTTTGTTGTTCAACTGTTGTTTCAAAATGTTTATCTGCCTCAATTGTTCAGAGAAATCATTTCTTTCGATACCTAACGCTTTCTTATCCAAAGAAACAAATATTCCCTCACAGTCGTCTTTGATTTCTTTAACTATCTTCTTGTTTTTAGATATACTTGTTTCCCATGCCTTGAGCATGATGTCTCCTCTTATCTATTCTATGACACAAAGCTTTAGATATTTCAACATATCCCTATTTCCTAAACATGCAACTTCTTTCTAGAAAGTATTCCTTCCAGCTTTAGCCTCCTTTTCTAGTAAAATAATATTATCAAGGGATTTGCTTACCTCTTGAAAGTAATTCTGGATTATCTCTATTTTGGAGATCAATTTTTTTTGTTCGGCTTCTATCTTTGTATGTGCTTCCAGTGATAGAGTCTGGAAAGCCTTTAAGTCTACAACCTGAACTTCTGTCAAATTTAACTTAGCTTGTAGCTGCTTTACAAGCTCCTTTTGTTGAGTAACTTGCACCTGACTTGCTTGTATCCTCTGGTTCATTTCATCTAGGCTAGTTTTGAGTGACTGAATTTCTAGCCTTTCAACAGCTCTGGCCTGCTCAAAAATTTTATTCACCTCTTCTCTAATTCTTTTCTCAGCATTGTTCAACTGATATTCAATTGAGCGATTATGTGGTTACTCTTCTTTATCCTTGTTGTCATGTTCTCCATGGTAAAAAGGTTTGTTGTTGTCATGGCTCCCATGGAACCTGCTACCTCTGTAGAAAAATCCTCCTCTTCCAAATCATGTCCATCTATAAAGGCCCTATGCTTCTTCACCATACCCCCCTCCCTCATATACATCTCTTGTTTTAGGATAACCTTCCACTTTTTGCTGAAAAAATAATCAGAAGGAGGGATCTCATCTCTAGAGATAGGGGTGAGATTTCTAACATATATTAATCCCATCTGTGGGAGTCCAAAAGCAGACTTTAAAGGGTTAAAGGAAGCAATGGGACTTCCTATCTATGCAGATCTTGTCTCTTCTATGGCCTTAGGCATATTGACATCAACAACAGGTGATGAAGGAAGAGTGGACTTACTGGACTCGGGAGGTGTCCTAGGCCTCCTCTCTTATTTCATATCTGGATTTTCTATCTATAAGGCCTCTTCATTTTGTGAAGACCTTTCATTCTCCTGTGGAAATTCTTCAGGATTGACTTTATCTTGTGATCCTTATCTGAAACCTATAGGATGGATTGAACATCCGAAAACTCTGATGTAGGAGAAATTATCCTCTATAAACTAGTCAGCAACTACCTTGAGGGTTCCTATGACCAACTCTAAAATGAGGGGAGGTGTACAGTCGTACAACATCTAATGTAGTTGTATTACCATGAAATGACAGATTTCATAGAATGAGTCCTTGGCGTTTTCTTCCCAAATTTTAGAATGATATTCATGAATGGGTTCCAGGTAATTCGGATTCCAACTCCAATTCATCAAAGGGAAAGGATTTGAGAAGCATATAGCATCCATGATGTATGCAAACATATAAAAGGCTATTGGTCGGCCTTTTGATCTCACAGTTTGATATTCCATGACCTCCTTCGCTATGTTATCAGATAAAATCTTATCCCAATTGAAGTTGTAACCTTCTGTTGCCTCGTGCGAAAGAGGTAACCATTATGCAGGGAAGTGGGTAGGAATTTTCTTCCCAAAAAGTCTTCATAACATCATTTCCACATAGACCATATACTCATTTAAAGAGGCTGTGGCGTATACACCATGGGTGTCGGCCCTGAATTTTTCTTTGTTTCTCCACTAGTCTTTGATTATTCCAGGATACGTTTGGTCTAACTCAAGACATTTTTTCCTTTGAAAATCACTCATGAAATCTTTGTTATAAATATACTTGGGACTAGGAGATAATTTATACATTACTTGTACATGTCCGGGTCTGAAAGATCCAATGACGACCCCTTGGTTGTCCAAAATGCTTCTCGTCTGTACGTCAGTTTGTTCTAAGGCCCAACTGATCATGTCATTATAAGTCATAAGTCGTGGTCGTGTAGGTATTTTGTGGAGCTCAAACTCCGCTATATCTCAAAGTTTGTTGTCGGCGTCATGAAGAAAATTTTTAATTTCATAATCTAGAGTCTCGAAGATTTGCCTCCAGGACTTTATGGAATCTATGGCATGTGGTATTGTATCAGATATAACATCTCTGTATGGACTCAATATTTCTGCAACTTCCTCGCTTTTCTTGGGTGCCTTCTTAGGTTCCTTGATATCTGCACTAGATCAGAATCCTGTTTACAGAGAAAATGTGTATAAAACCAGATAAATGTGACTTGCTGCAAATGTAAAGGATAACAATGAAGTTCAAAATACAAGACCTTATTAACCTTTAATTTTGCGTTATAACGAGTGTATAGACACAGACGACAAAATGTTAATTCTTTTTAATGGAAATATATGCCTGGAGATACGCTTTCGCGTCAAAAAAAATATCTTCACTTATCCGTTATTAACACTATCGTATATCGGCGATTTCGAGACTGGAGTTTCAAAAATCACTCCCTTTCTCAATTCCCGAAATGAAAAAGGCAGCTTGGTTATCACTAATCCTGTTTTGGAAGAAAATTAAACTTAATTTTAAACCTTGTTTAGAGAAAACACGATTTCCCGTTTTGGAACTTCGGGGATCCTGTTGTCAGGGGATAAGTCATAAGCAACCCCCAGATCACGAAATTGAGATGGGATTATTGAGGCACTAATCATGTATAAGAGCTTTAATTAATCAAGGTTAATGATTGATTATCCTTTTAACTTTTTGGAAAAATGAGGATCGAGAGTTTGACGATTGAGAGTTCGAAAGCACTTTAGTAGAAAGAAAAACCCGAATTGTGAAAGATTAAGGGAATGATGATTGTGTTTAGGAGCTCAGTTAATTATGGGTTAAAGAGTGCTTTGAGGAAAGCAACAGAAAAGGTAACCTTTATTTCTTCCCCCTTTTTTAATCTTTTTAATATGTTAAACAGTTTCGAGATTTTGGCACCGGGAAATTAGGATGGTTGAAGATCATACCTCGAGAAAAATGAAATTTCGAAACCTAAAAAGGAACGGGAATCTCCGATTCCCCTTTTTGGACTAACGGTGTCTCCATGACTTAGGAAAAAATAAAGCTTTAGTTTCCAAGGGTAGACAAATTTAAACTTCGTGTCAACAGAAGGTAAAGGAATGGCATGGGAAGGAAAGGCATGGCATGGCATGGCAAGGAAAGGAAGTGCATGGCATGGCATGGTATGGCATGGCAAGGCAAGGCATCGAAATACAAGTCAAGGCATGGCATGGCAAGGCAAGGCATGGCATGGTATGGCATGGTGAGGAAACATATGTCATGGAAAGGCATGGCATGGAGAGGAAACACATGGCATGGCAAGACATGGCATAGAAATAACACCTCATTGGATGGAAAGAAAATTTGTGATATAAAGTTAAGTCATATGTCCCTAGAAAAAATGTTTTTATTTCATGGGATATTAAATTTTCTTTTTTTATGCTTGTTTCATTGCAATCCACATTTTTATTTGAATTTTTCATTGCACAATGTTATGGAAATATATATATTTATTTTTGTATAGGTTAAAATGGGAAGCTTCATGGAAGAACATGCAAGGAGGGATTAGTCTATTTTAAATTATAGTTGTGTTCTAGGGATTTGTAAATGTAACAACTTATATTTTGGCCTTAGAAGGTTAGAAATTTGATTTTTACTTATCTTATTGATTCATTGCTTAGTATTTATTGGGTTTAGTTTGAATCATATAGACATTTTATATGTATACATCTAGATCTATTTATGTGCCGTGGGATATTATTTTTATTGTTATATGTTTATGATGATGATAGTTTTGTGATTTGTTTAAACATGCAAATTGAAATGTGGAACTTTGGTATGTGGATACTAGTTCATAATTATGTATAATAGATGCAAGGCATTGTGTAAATAAAAACACATTTCTTAATTCACCATTAACACAGATAATGATTCCAATATGAAATTTGTAATGTATATGCATGGATATCAGCCATGTGATATCCAAATGAGTATACTATTGAGGTGACCAAGGCATGGCAAGGCAAGGCATGCCATGGAAAGTTAGGGAAATGCAAGGAATGACATGGAAAGGAAAGGCATGGTATGGCAAGGAAAGGCATGGCATGGAATGGCAAGTTAAGGAAATGCAAGCCATGCCATGGCATGACATGGAAATGCAAGGCATGGCATGGAAAGGAAAGGGAAGGCATGGCAAGGCATGACATGTTAATTGAAGGAAAAGCATGGTATGTCAAGGAAAGGCACGACATGGCATGGAAAGGCTTGGCATGTAAAGTCAAGGAAATGCATAGCGAGGAAAGGCGTGGCAAGGAAATGAAAGGTAAGGGAACAAAAGGCAAGGTAAAGGCAAGGAAAGGATATGAAAGCAAGGAAATAAAAGGCAAGGAAAGGAAAGGCAAGGCAAGGAAAGGCAAGGCAAGGCTAGGAATTGATCACATACTTTTTTTTGGATGCCCCATCCACTTGGCATATTGCATATTCATCCATGGAGTTGCCTACCTTGGAATTCACAAATTTGGATTGGTTCATGCATGCACATTCTTGGAGGGAACATTCCATGTGGACACTTGGAATTTGAATTGACTTGATGCTTATTTTTGATGGTGTGTCCCCTTCATGAGCATTATTTGGTCCATACTACTACTATTTTTGGATTAGGGAGAATTTATTTGGAGAGGATAATGTCCACATGTTGTAACATCATCAACCATGGATTGAGGAGAGATCTAACTAATTCATTATTAGAATATTTATTTGACTTGTCATGCAGTTAGTTAGCAAATAATACTATTTTATTGTATAAGAGAAGAGACTCACTCTATAAATAAGATTTCTCTCTTGCCCAAAGGGGTTGGATCCAATGGTGAAAAGAGAGGAGTTGTTCAACCTTGGGCAAGGTTCAATTCCTGTGAGGGCATAACCTAGAGCCATGGGGGCACCTTGAGGTAGTGGTCGAGTGTGTGGTTGCACCCAGAGATATTATATTAAATAATATCATGACCCTTGCACACATAAGTGGATAAAATCCCACTCCCATGTCCTCCAATTTATTTTTAGTCAAATCCTATTAGCATGATTGGTTTCGATGGGCCTCATTCTGCATGGTGATCCAGGTTTGAGCTCGTGGGGAGGAGACACCAAAAACTCCATCCAACTAAGGTTTCGTGTGGTCCAGGTCGGGTGCGATCCCCGGGTGCTTTTGACGTATTATATGCCCTCGGATCATGGTTTCTTAGCCACAGATAGTCCCGTAGGTCATAGACACCCTAGCAAACAAAAAAAAAGAGTTATCTCTCTCCATTGTAAAGGGTGGAGAATTTGGGTATTTAGGAGCTCTCCTGTTGGGCTACATTGTAGAACATTTTGGCAAGCTTAATGGAGAATTTGAGGTATATTTTGATCTGATGTGAGGATTTATTGTTCACTCATATTTTATTTGTTAATTTTGTATTAAGAAACCCTTGTAACATGTTGTGATTGCAAGTATAATGAATTGTGCTTCATTTTGGATAGAATAATGTGACGTTTCAACTCTGTTATTTCTATTGTGATTATGTTATCCTACATGCTTGTTATTATTGGTTCCTAGAGTCTTAATTAGGATGTGTCTTCAGTATTTTGTCAAATTTAGGTAATGAGAACCATTAATTGTGTATGAATTTAGCACTTAGCAATCTTTTCCACCATAAGAGATTCGTTAATGCATAACACAAGTGTTCATTTTATTTTTGAAAAAATGAATTTTTCTTACTTTCATATACTTCATTAACACTTTAAAAATTAATTAATCAAACTAATAACTTCATACATTCATACATGTAAAATTTATACATTCATTTAACATAAAATGCAGAAACAATGAGATTCATAAAAAACGTGCCATGAAATATATATATATATGGAACATCCTCTAAATTGTACATTTTTTAGAAAGGGGCACCTTGTGCCCAATATAAAAAACGACATCAAGCGCTCGAACATAAAAAATAGTTTTATGGTGGCCTAGATACAAAATGGTAGTCATTGCTCACTCATTGACCACTGCCACCCTTGCCACCCTCAAGAGCATCTTGGAAATTGATCTTTATTCTCTTGCTAAAAGAAGCACCTATAGAGGTTTTGGGCCTAGGCATGGTTCATTGCTCCAGAGACTGTACAAAGAAAAAACATTGTTAAAAGATTTTTTCCACAATGAATTAAAATACTTACAAAATGATACTTTGTATGTCAACATAAGACAACTTACCACATATGGTAAAAAAAATCATGAGGGTGTTACCCTCCTTTGCGACCCTAATCTCTCACCAATGCCACCATGCATCAGTTACGAGGATCAAATCATGAAATTTAAACAAATATGCATAAAATCAATTGCATTCATGATACACAAAAAATTATCATCAACACATTATCTCACCATGAATATCTCGGGCCTTGATGGAGATTCGTTGGCAGGTAGAGCACTTGGTTGTATAAAATTTTCTGAGGAAATGATGCAGGAGCATCACTCCAACTCAACAACGCATAAGAAACCAGTGCAACAACGCATAAGGAGGGAGCAGATCCCAAGAAAAGAGAAGCACCCACCTTCTCATTTTTGAGTTTAAATCTAAAATTTAATGTAATAAATGTTGTAAAGGCTCGATGAGAGTAGTGTCACTGTATTTGTACATGATTCATGTAAAGTCTCCTTTAATGGATGATGGGTAGATAGATCTAGATCCGAATCGGACTAGATGTATATTAATTGTAATTTAATGAAAGTAGGCGAGGAAGGCTCGAGAAGCCCCTCTTTTGTAAAGAGATTGATTGTATTGATAAAATTCATTAGGAATATTAGGAAGAGAAGCGAGAGGAGCAAGAATAGGAAAGGAGAGGAGAAAGAGACGAGACATTGTTGTAGTCCAGTCTTGTATACATTGTAAAGAGCATTCAGAATTAATACAAAAGCAGATTTCCCTGCATATGAGTTTATGTGTGTTTTTATATATGTTTTATGAATGTGTTTGAATGGTTAATGTGTATATTTAGGAATGTTGTTAGTCCATGTATGTTCCCTTTGAAGGAATATTTGAATTCCCTATTTGTGTGTGAAATTATGGATATTTTGGGCTCTCACGGCAATGCAAGGAGTTCACATTAGAGTTGTTGGAAAACTCTAAAAGTCCTGCGCAAGGTGTGTGCAAGAACTCAATTAGGAATTATGTGGGGAGCGTTCCAGATGGGAACACCAAGACTGTTCTTAATCTTAGAAGGGATAGTGCAAAGAGTGAACATGATGCAGGAGCAGCGCCCACGTCAAGCGAGCTAGCACGAAAACGGGAGACAGTTGGACAAGCCAGCATAATTTTCTTTTTTGAAAGCACTTTGATGTTGTTGCGCAAAACATTAATGCATTGATTTGATGAAGCGCACTTTGTATTTGTAAATGGACCTTGAGCCTTTAAGCTCTCGTCCTTAGGTAGATGAGGCATTTAATAGATTTAATGTAAAGTAGATAGAACATTTAATTCTAGATTTGATCGCTTTAAAGCTCAAGAGGGAAATGGGATATAGACACCCTCCTTTGTGAATTGTAATAGAGAAGTCATCGAGGAGCAAGAAGAGAAGAGCACGCAGAGAAGTGTGTGAAGAACCTCCATGTACAGACATTGAATTAATAAAAATATCTTTGATTCAATTTCATGGTTGTGTTAGTCTCTGTGTATTGATGATATTATGCTCATGAGTATTTGCTTCCATACAATTGATTTTATATGATGTGTATGTGATTTCATGGTCGAAATGAAGTCTGTGAGAACAGGGAATTAGTTTCGATTGTTTCTCTATTTTGAACCAGAGAATTCCTGCAAGGAGTGCAGTTGAATTTGTCCGCAAGGAGTGCGTGACTGCAGGGTTCAGTTAGAGAAAGTTTTTGTTCTAAGTTCTTAGAAGTGCAGGTTTAGCATTGAATCCATGCAAGGTGTGCGCAGGCTAGAAGAGGTCTCAGAGTTGTGATTCTGAGCAAAGGGAAGTGAAATATTGTTGTTGCAGGTGTGCGCAGAGTCGAGAAGACTTCAACACTTAGGCGTTGTTGAATATTTTCCGCAAGGAGTGTGTGCAAGAGTTTTTTTTCCTGAGGGAATTGAAGTCGTGGAAGCTCAGAAGAGATAGGTCTTCAAAGTTGTCGAAGGACAGTGGAGAAAAATTGTGCTTGAGCAAGTTGCATAGACTAGATGCAGATTGACGGACAAGTCTCAGGGAGAGACACTTCTTGTTCGGGGATTGCGTAAGGAGGAAAGTGGACATGAAGTCTACAGTGCAGGCAGAAGAATTTCGAAGCCCAGGAGAGCAGGGCGTCGATCAAAATCACGAGGAGCATGACTCTATTCGTGAATCGATATAACGGGAGTTCGCGAGAAAGGGGCGGAAGGCTTGGCCATGGAAATCGCGAAAGGACGAGAAGAGATATTCCGACGATCGCATAGACAGTGTGGGTTACAGCTAGGTGACGTGGCAGGTGACTCGGGTTGTCGGCGTCTCGGGCATCGGGAGCCGAGACTGGAATCAGTCGACCGCGCGAATAGCGAGAGTCCGAGGAAACGAGATCGCGAAGTTGTCGGCATCTCGACACATCGGATCTCGGGAGTTTGAACTCCGAGTGTTTGGTGCTTCGATCGGCGAAGAGCAATAGAGCGAAGTCCCGATAGCGGAGGAAGAAAGTCAGCGTTGACTGACACATCTCGGGTCTCGGGGATCCGAGAAGGTAATGCATAATGGTTGAACTCGTGAGTAACAAAGTTCCGATCCTCCGAATAATAGGAAGGAGGATTGCGTAAAGTGAACTGTGGGTGCAGATCTTCTGATAGGAAGATAGAAGAGTATTGGACTCTTTGGGCTGAGAGTAGAGAAGGTCCTAGTGTCGGCGATCGTTCTCCAAGTGGTGGGGAAGGCGGGCGTCGTCAGAGTGGTATCAGAGCGGGGATTTCTTTGCTTTCTATAGCAGAGAAGAGGATACATCATGCTGCCTAGAAGAGAAAGACAATCACGAGACCCAGAAGACAGGGAGGTGAGAAGAAGAGGTAGACCAGCAGGAAATCCAGAAATGGAGTGGCAGATGAGAGATCTTCGAGCGAGGCTCGAGGAGATGGAAACAACACAAAGACGCGGAGTTGCTGCTGGGGATCTTAGCGATTCCGAAGTTGAAGAAGAAGCTAGACATGAAGAACAAGTCACAGCAGAGGATGTATCAACCAAGCGGTTGATCAAAGCCATTTCCAGGATGAGTTCCAAGATGAAAATGGACATTCCAGTCTATGAAGGAAGCATGGATGAAGAAGAGTTGTTGGATTGGATCTGATCTCTTGACACCTACTTCGATTATGAGGATATAGAAGAGGACAAGAAGGTAAGGCATGCTGTCACTAAATTGAAAGGACACGCAGCATTATGGTGGGACGAGCTACAGGCAGATAGGCGTTCCAAGGGGAAACAAAAAATTAAAAGTTGGGACCGAATGATTGCTAAGATGAAGGCAAAATTCATCCCAAGGGATTATCAAATCACTCTGTTCAGGCGAATGAAGAACCTGAGACAGAAGCTAATGACAGTCAAGGAATACACTGAGGAGTTCTACCGACTGAACATCAGAGCAGGTCATCGGGAGAGCGATGATGAGAAAGTGGTGAGATATCTGAATGGTCTGAGATATGACATTCAGGATGAATTAAGCATGCTAACCATCAGGACAGTGGAATATGCATACCAGATGTCTCTGAAAGCCGAAGAAAATCTTAGCTGAAAACAAGGTCAGCGAGGGCAAGGCAGAAGTCAGCCAAGAGGCAAAGCAGTTACCCAGGAAAAAAACTAGAAGCCCAAAGAGGAATGGAAGAAACCTCAGGGAAAGGTTGAAAGAGGCAGAACCTCACAGCAGAGGCAGCCATATGCTGAACAGAGAGGACAGCAAAATGATCAACGAGAGGATTATGTTGATGCAAACACTCTTCCTCGTACTAGAGGTCGAGGTAGAGGGAGAGGAGGAGTAATCACATGTTTTACATGTGGGAAGAATGGGCACAAGTCATTTGAGTGTCCAGAGAAAAAGAAAGATACATGAGAATCCCACATCACTGAAGCGCAGAGGCGTGATGCTGAGTCAGAAGATGCAGACAGCAAAAGATCACTTGGGATGCATAAAGTCCTTTTAACACCTGAGAAAGAGGTGAGAATCTCAGTACAAAGGACCAAACTATTCAAAACAGCTTACACAGCCAAGGACAGGAAATGCAAGGTTATCGTGGATAGTGGTAGCATGAATAATCTTGTTGCAGCCGAGATGGTGGAAAAATTAGAGCTGGAAACGACTGATCACCCGAGTCCATACAAAGTTTCATGGCTACAGAAGGGACATCGGGTGAGTGTTACCAAACAATGCTTGGTTGAGTTCAAAATAGGGGGATATCATGATAAGATCTTGTGTGATGTTATTCCCATGGACGTATGTCATTTGTTATTGGGTAGACCATGGCAATATGACAAAAATGTGATTCATGATGGGAAAATGAACACATATACTCTGGAGAAGAATGGGAGAACCCATAAGTTGCTTCCGATAAAGGATAAAGAGGTGAAGCCGGAAGTAAGCAATACAATACTTCTCATGAGTGGGAAGGAACTTCTTACAGAGATGGAGAAAAAGGAAGATCCACAATTCTTTGTGGTCAGAAAGTCGAGGATTGTTCTGACTAGCACAAGAGTGGGTGATTTACTAGTTGAAGTTCAGGAACTGCTGGAAGAGTTCTATGACATCATAGTGGACGAATTACCTCATTCGTTGCCACCGATAAGAAGTGTGAGTCATCACATAGACCTCATACTAGGAGAAAGTTTACCAAATAAAGCCGCGTACAGGTTGATGCCGCAGGAGAATGAAGAGGTCAAGAGGCAGGTCCAAGATTTGATGGACAAAGGATTAGTTAGGGAAAGCTTGAGTCCATGTGTTGTTCCAACAGTGCTCAGTCCGAAGAAGGATGGAGGTTGGAGAATGTGCACCGAATCAAGAGCGATAAATAAAATTACCATTAGGTACAGATTTCCACTACCAAGAATGGATGATCTGATGGATTGCCTGAGTGGGGCAAATTATTTTTCAAAGATTGATTTGAAAAGAGGATATCACCAGATTCGCATGAGAGAAGGTGATGAATTGAAGACAGCATTCAAGACAAATGAAGGTTTGTACGAATGGTTGGTCATGCCGTTTGGGTTGACAAACGCGCCAAGCACATTCATGAGACTGATGAATGAATTCCTGAGGGAATTCATCGGGAAATTTGTAGTCGTATATCTGGATGATATATTGATCTTCAGTAAGACAAAGGTTGAACATTTGAAACATTTGGCCATTGTGATGAGAAAGTTATAATAGGAGAAGTTGTTGATCAACATGAAGAAATGTTCGTTCATGAAGACAGAGCTCATTTATTTGGGTTTTGTTATTTCGGCAAATGAGTTGAAGATGGAT
This sequence comes from Picea engelmannii, assembly GCA_009831015.1. Classification (NCBI taxonomy): domain Eukaryota; kingdom Viridiplantae; phylum Streptophyta; class Pinopsida; order Pinales; family Pinaceae; genus Picea; species Picea engelmannii. The sequence goes on along the minus strand of ML787829.1, from coordinate 127,138 downwards.
CCAGAAAAGGTGGATGTGATAAAGAATTGGCCATCACTGAGAAATGTTTTCGAGGTGAGAAGTTTCCATGGGTTGGCTAGTTTCTACAGAAAATTCATCAGGAATTTCAGTGGAATTAGCGCAGCGATGATGGACATAGTGAAGAAGCGACATAAGTCTTTTCATTGGACAGCAGAGGCTGAGAAAAGATTCAATCTGTTGAAGCAAAAGATCACAGAGCAACCAGTGTTAGTGTTTCCAGACTTTCAGAAGACATTTCAAGTAAAATGTGATGCCAGTGGGTATGCCATAAGAGCGGTCTTGAGTCAGGATGATAGGCCAGTTGCATATTTCAGCGAGAAGTTGGATGACGCAAAGCTGAAATACTCCACGTATGATAAGGAATTTTATGCTATCATACAGGCACTGAAAAAGTGGAGGCATTACTTGATCCCAAAAGAGTTTGTTTTGTACAGTGATAATCATGCATTGCAATTTGTGAGTCAACAGGATAAGTTGAATCAAAAACATGCAAAATGGGTTGAGTACATGCAGAATTTCACATTTGTGATTAAGCATATTGCAGGTACTGCTAACAAAGTGGTTGATGCTTTGAGCAGGAAGTGTTTGTTGCTGCAGGAGTTTCGAGTCAAAACCTTGGGTTTTGAAAATCTTAAGGACATGTATGCAGGTGATGCAGATTTTGTAGAAGCATATGAGGCAGCTAAGAATCCAGTTCTCAGAGACAGAAGTCCTTGGATAGATTATATGATCCAGGAAGGATTTCTCTTCAGAGGCAATCAGTTGTGTATTCTGAATTTCTCCATGAGGGAGAACCTGTTGAAGGAAAATCACAGTGGTGGATTAGCAGGTCATTTTGGACATGAAAAAACGTTCGCGAAGTTGAGCGAATCGTATTTTTGGCCAGGCATGCGAGCAGATGTCAAAAGGTTTGTTGACAGATGCAGAATTTGTCAGCATTCGAAAGGGAGAAAGAAGAATGCAGGTCTTTATCAGCCATTGCCCATACTAGAGAGACCATGGGAGGCGATAAGCATGGATTTTGTATTGGGTCTGCCGAGGACGCAAAGAGGAGTTGATTCTATCTTTGTGGTCGTGGACAGGTTTTCAAATATGGAACATTTCATACCATGCCAGAAGACCATCGATGTGACGCACATTGCAAATTTGTTTTTCAAGGAGATTGTTAGACTTCATGGACTGCCGAAAAGTATTGTTTCGGACAGGGATACCAAATTCATAGGTCATTTTTGGAGGATGCTATGGAAGAAGCTAGGAACTAACCTGACATTTAGTTCTTATTATCACCCTTAGACAGACGAACATACAGAAGTGGTCAACAGGAGTCTGGGAGACTTGCTAAGAAGCTTGGTGACAAAGCACCATAGCAGTTGGGACAATGTGTTGCCACAGGCAGAGTTTGCGTACAATGATTCGGTGAATCGGAGTACAGGCAAAAGTCCATTTTAGATTATGTATGGGACACAACCAAGAGGAGTTTCTGAACTCAGGGAGTCAGAACAGACTGCGACTAGAAGCGCTAGTGCAGGAGAGTTTGCTGAGGCAATGTAGGAACTTCACAGTCAGGTGAAAGAATGACTGATGAGATCAAATTAAGAGTATAAGCGCAAGGCAGATCAACATCGAAGGCAACTTCAGTTTGAAGTTAGCGATCTGGTTCTGGAACACTTAAGGAAAGAAAGGTTCCCAAGGGGAACATATAATAAGCTGAAGATGAAGAAAATCGGACCATGCAGAGTCCTGAAGAAATTTGGAGAAAACGCTTATGAGATTGAGTTGCCAGAGGGCATCGAAATATCTCTAATATTTAATGTAGAAGACTTATACCCATACAGGGCTGGAGAAACAGACACTGGAACTGAGGAGCCAGTGATCCAGTGGACGAAGCAATTTCCAGTTGCAGAAAAGCCGCAGATGGAATGCATACTGGACAAGAGAGTGGGTAGAAGGACCAGAAGAAAGCAGTATTTGAGTATCTGGTCAAATGGAAGAACCATCCAGTGGAGGATGCCAGCTGGGAGACTGAGGCAGTGATCCATAAGTATGGATAGACCGTGCAAGAGCTCATGGATAGGAGCCCATGAAATTTTTCAAGCCAGGGAGTATGATGCAGGAGCATCTCCCACGTCAAGTGAGCCAGCACGAAAACGGGAGACAGTTGGACAAGCCAGCATAATTTTCTTTTTTGAAAGAACTTTGATGTTGTTGCGCAAAACATTAATGCATTGATTTGATGAAGCGCACTTTGTATTTGTAAATGGACCTTGAGCCTTTAAGCTCCCGTCCTTAGGTAGATGAGGCATTTAATAGATTTAATGTAAAGTAGATAGAACATTTAATTCTAGATTTGATCGCTTTAAAGCTCGAGAGGGAAACGGGATATAGACACCCTCCTTTGTGAATTGTAATAGAGAAGTCATCGAGGAGCAAGAAGAGAAGAGCACGCAGAGAAGTGTGTGAAGAACCTCCATGTACAGACATTGAATTAATAAAAAGAGCTTTGATTCAATTTCATGGTTGTGTTAGTCTCTGTGTATTGATGATATTATGCTCATGAGTATTTGCTTCTTGCCATACAATTGATTTTATATGTTGTGTATGTGATTTCATGGTTGAAATGAAGTCTGTGAGAACAGGGAATTAGTTTCGATTGTTTCTCTATTTTGAACTAGAGAATTCCTGCAAGGAGTGCAGTTGAATTTGTCCGCAAGGAGTGCGTGACTGCAGGGTTCAGTTAGAGAAAGATTTTGTTCTAAGTTCTCAGAAGTGCAGGTTTAGCATTGAAGTCATGCAAGGTGTGCATAGGCTAGAAGAGGTCTCAGAGTTGTGATTCTGAGCAAAGGGAAGTGAAAGATTGTTGCTGCAGGTGTCGCAGAGTCGAGAAGACTTCAACACTTAGGCGTTGTTGAAGATTTTCTGCAAGGAGTGTGTGCAAGAGTTTTTTTTCCTAAGGGAATTGAATTCGTGGAATATCAGAAGAGATAGGTCTTCAAAGTTGTCGAAGGACAACGGAGAAAAGTTGTGCTTGAGCAGGTTGCATAGACTAGATGCAGATTGACGGACAAGTCTCAGGGAGAGACACTTCTTGTTCGGGGATTGCGTAAGGAGGAAAGTGGACGTGAAGTATACAGTGCAGGCAAAAGAAGTTCGAAGCCCAGGAGAGCAGGGCGTCGATCGAAATCATGAGGAGCATGACTCTATTCGTGAATCGGTATATTGGGAGTTCGCGAGAAAGGGGCGGAAGGCTTGGCCACAAAAATCGTGAAAGGACGAGAACCGATATTTTGGCGATCGCATAGACAGTGTGGATCACATCTAGGTGATGTGGCAGGTGACTTGGGTTGTCGGCATCTCGGGCATCGGGAGCCGAGACTGGAATCAATCGGTCGGGCGAATAGCGAGAGTCCGAGGAAACGAGATCGCGAAGTTGTCGGTATCTCGGCACATCGGATCTCGGGAGTTTGAACTCCGAGTGTTTGGTGCTCTGATCGGCGAAGAGCGATAGAGCAAATTTCCGATAGCGGAGGAAGAAAGTCAGCGTTGACTAACACATCTTGGGTCTCGGGGATCCGAGAAGGTAATGCATAACGGTTGAACTCGCGAGTAGCAAAGTTCCGATCCTCCAAATAATAGGAAGGAGGATTGCGTAAAGTGAACTGTGGGTGCAGAACTTCCGATAGGAATATAGAAGAGTATTGGACTCTTCGGGTCGAGAGTAGATAAGGTCCTGGTGTCGGCGATCGTTCTCCAAGTGGTGGGGAAGGCGGGTGTCGTCAAAACAGAGTGAGCACAAGGAGTGCACATCAGAGTTACTGAAGACTCTCAGGAGCCAACGAAAGGTGTGCGGAGGTTGAACCATCTACAGGTTTGAAATCTTAGGAGAGATAGTCTAATTTTATGCAGAGACAAGTGCCAGAACTGCACATAGACAACACTTTGTTAAGTGTTAGTCAAGCTTAAAAATGAAAACACGAAGAGTGCACCAGAGGCCAAGTATTTCAAGTGCCAAATCTCAAGAGAATGAGCATGAGTTTCAGGAGGGCATAAGAAGTAATATAGAGGGACAAAAGGGCCAAGACCCTTTGAAGTTAAAGAATTCCAAGCGGCAAGAGAATTAGCACAAGAGTGTGCCAAAAGACAGTCCAGGTTCCCAACTGAGGAGAAGCACAAGGAGTATGCGAGAGGTTTTCATAAGTCATCAAGGTTTAGATGAGAGTGAGCGCAAGGAGTGCATGGGATATTTTTATAAGTCTCAATATCATGAGGAGTAGCATTTTCCAAAATGCAAGTAGAGGCCAAGGGATCATCCCTGGGAGATAAAATTCAAAGTCCGATCCTTTGGAAGCTCGAAAAAAATAAAAATCCTTCATTGAATGGAAGTGAAGTTGTGACGAAGGAGGAGCTACAACAGTCATTGGATTGGCTGCGGAAAAATATCTGGACCATTGGATCTAAGTCCAGATAGGAGGAGGATCATGTAGGAGAAGAACAAATCTAAGCCATTGGATATTAGCGCGAATATCGAGAGTCGTTGGATCAAGGTAAGTTGTATGAATGTTAAACCTTTAAGTCCTTTGGACTTCACCGCTCCAACAAGTTTTAAGGCTTTGTTGAAAAGGTAGCCGAAGATCTGAAGTACCAGCGAAAATACAGACCGTTGGTGATAAGGACATGTGTCAGTAGATTGAGCACAGTTCGGGAGCACGCCACTTTGAAAGAATTGGTTCATTGTGTTGATAGGAGGATAAAACCCCGAAGCTTTAAAGCCTAGAGAAGATCTTGACAGTTGGCATCAGGGCCACGTGGTGACAGATTGCGTGTTCGAAGACTTTGCACTCCGAAGGAACTTGAATGTGAGTTTCTTTGGGTCAGAAACTCATGAAGTCCCGAAGTCCTGAGTAGATCTAGGCCGTCCATTGGTAGGGACGCATGGACCTTTGATCAAGACCGTCCTGAATATATCTTTGAATGGGAGGAATGTCTCGGGTATGCAACTAGTTGGTGCTATATAAAAAGATAAGTGCCATGATTGTGTTCTATGCTTAAATGTGTATGCATTCTATTTGTCTTCTACTATGTTTTTTTTGGAATAAAATGCACATTACATTGATAAATTATTAACATGAATAGTTATCCTTGTACATGAGTAATCATATTGCTACATGTTTGGGTTAGGTTGCATAATTGTGTCATATGCAGGGTAGATTGAACAAAGATTTTTCATAGCCTCATGGGGCATGTCTGAAGAAGGTTGTCATGGTGTATTTTGTGTGGCATGACCAGGGTGTGACCTGGGCAAGTTACATTATGGTATCAGACAAAATTTTACAACACTCAAGATGTATGTGCCAAGAACCAGGCCCAAATTGAAGAATTCATAGAGTAGTCATGGTGAAACTAAGTGTAATTGGGTAGAAAGCCCCCTTTTTTGTAGTGGAATTCAATGAGAAATTGACACAAGAATGTTTGATTGTTGGTGCAGAGATCAAATTGACTGAAAAAAATTCTAAATTTGTCATGGGAAGCTAATTTACAGAGGTTCAACAAAGGTCAAGAAAATAAATTTTGAATTATAAACATTTTTTAAAATTTTGAAAAAAATGAAAAAAAATGAAATTTTGGAAAATTTTGGGATTTTGTGTACGAATGACGTCAAGGGGGATAGGTGGAGGTTTAGTGAGTACACACATTGAATCTTATATGTCAAAATATCATGCATCCAAGATACGAGGGTCAAATGGAGAAACTAGGAAGTGGAACCGTGACCATTCAAAAATCTGGATATCCAGAAATTCTCAAAAAGGGATTTTAGCAAAAATACGAATTATGGATGCTACATCAACATTTGATATAAAAAGTGTCATGCCAACACATCATGTTAGTAGGGTTATAGGTTAGTGGATCCACAGTCACAATCCATAGGGTGAATGTTGGATGGCCGAACTAGGTTTGGGCCTTTCCAAAATTATAGTATTAGGAATTCCTATGAGTGTGTGTTCCTACTAACCCACTTGCCACTTTTTTGTCCACCAACTTTGTGCACACACCCATATATATATATATATATATATATATATATATATATATATATATATATAGAGAGAGAGAGAGAGAGAGAGAGAGAGAGAGACCCAAATGCGTTCGACTATGTTCTTTGAATCTAGTCCTATGTGATGCAACAAACATTCTTTGGTGATATGGTGGGTTTGAGCTGGAAAGGGAAGTGATTGGTTGTTAGTTGGAGGCATGTTGTGTTAGGTGAGATTTTAATGTGCATGCAGGTCTGTTGCATGGAGGATGTACTACTAGATTATGAAGGTGATGCCATGGAAGTGGAGGATATATTCTAGTTAGACTGTGATTTTGTTAGCTTGTAGAGAGACAAAATGGGGGTTTCCAACATCGGCTCCGATCCATCAGATCGATTTGTGGGAAAGGATCTAGCTTAGGAAACAGGTTCTCTCCTCTCAAGGGGATCATTAATTTTTGCACATAGGAGGATGTTTCAAAATGAGTGAAAATATCCTCTCCAAATCTTAGGGATGGATTACCTATTCATTCTCATCGTCACAATTATCCTATGCACTTTGGTGAATGGTATGTGTGGACGCTCGTGTTTCTGGTGAAAAGAAAAAGGTGGAGGGGAGGACAAAGAAGCCTACTCTGGAAGGGAGGTGTTGGAAAGAAAAAAGGGAGAAGAATAAAATTTTCATAGGTGTGGATGTGGAGCTTGGGGCCATCCCTGAGATGTTGGGTAAAACGGTTGTGGGTCGTTTTGGGGGCAAGTTGGTAAATCCTTCGGCTTTGCATGGGTTGCTTGATGAGAATTGGGTTGACCTTATGGGTTACATGTAGGTAATCCACACCTTGGAGAGACGGTGGACCATTTTAAAATTCCCTTTGTAGGAGGACTTGGTTGAGATTTTCAGTCGCTTGTGCATTTGGGGCCCCTCTAGCCTAGTCCTCAAGGTATGGACCATCGATTTTGACCCTATGCATGAAATTTGATCTCACACCAAAGTTTGGGCCATCCTTCTAATTTTTCCTCTAGTCTTTCGGCAAGGGAAGGTATTGGTTTTTATTAAGAACTCTATAAACACATTTATTGGATGCGAGCCAGATTGGGATAAAAAACCTGATAGAAGGTGGGCGTGGGTGAATGTGGAATTTGAGTTTTACGAGGGTCTCTTAGATGAAATTGAGCTTATTTGTGGAGATTTTGTATGGGTTTAGTGGATTGACTATTGAAAGGTTTCATTCCATTGCTTCAACTATCATGAAGTCAGTCACTTGTAGGTGTAGTGTCGAAGACATTCCTCCCAATTCCCACCTTTTAGGAAATTTTGGAAAATAAAGTTGGTCGTAGTCAGTGACAGTTGCAGCAAGGTGGACATATTGCATGAAACTTTGGTTCCCTATCCAGTGACCAACAAGAACAAGGATAATATTGGATCGAATTCCAAGGATGCCACAACCACTTTGATAGGTAAGTATGGTCATCAAAGAACCCTTATTCCCTGTCTTTCTTCTGTTGAGTCAAAATCCCCATGTGGTTTTCCTCAACAGTCTTAGGATGATATGTAAAAATATGAATCGCTCCCTACTCCAAGCCCCATCCTTCAAGATAAGGACCTCTCTCAGGTCAAATCCCATTTCCTTAAACATCCCAAGGTTCCCCATGGAACTCAACCTATGAGTATTTCTCTGATGGGGTCAATTTCATTGTCCCAAAAGTCCCATCGAGTTGACTCAACATGTTTCTCCTTTTCCTAGTCCTTGGTTAAATTTGATTTTTTTTTTTTAAGGTTAAAAGGGGGGTTATGGAAGAAAGGCTAGGTGGTTTGTCCTTCAATAAGGATATTAGTAGTAAAGAGGGAATGAAATCCTACTTATCCATAGCATAGGTGCAAGCCAAAAATGGGGTAAGAATTAGAAAGAAATCCACCATCATTCAGGTCCTCGGAGCACGAAAACCCAAAGCTAAATTTCCCTAATGATTGTAGACTCTCTAAATGTGTGTGGAGTTGGGGGGTTCCCAGAAAGTGTTATCCCTCAAAAGGATTGTGCACATGTTTAAGTTGGATGTCAGTATGATTCAGTAAACAATGTGTGCAATTGGTAAAGTTATGGACCTTGTTTAGTCATGGTTGAAATATTGGACCTTTTGTGACTTAGATTTTGAAAGTCTTTCAAGTGGTCTTCTCTCTGTATGGAGCCCTCATCTTACATATCTTTCCACATCCCTCATCCATTTTTGGATTGTAGCCGACTTGGAGGATAATATTCTCAATGAGGGGTTTAGGATGGTAAAATTGTATGGGTCATACACTGACAAACTTCCTTTTTGGGAGAAATTAAGTTCTTCATGAATCCTAACTTCATCAAATGTCATATTAGGGGGAGATTTAAATTTTACAACATCTTCATGGAGGTTTGGGGTGCTCACCTGAGAAGGGACGCTCATGAAGTTTTTTTCATTCACTAGATTGAACAAAACTCACTGGTTGATATGGAGCCTCCTAAGTTATCTCAGATGTAGTGGAATGGAAGACCAAGTGACTTTTTTGTTGCAAAGTTACTCGACATATTTATTCTTTCTGAAACTCTCCTAGATATACCATGGTCCTTTAAAGCATGGGTTGTAGGAGATGTAACCTATGACCATCTTCCTATAATTTTGCAAATTGAGAAGTGGGTCCCAAAGCCTTTTTTCCCTTTCAATTTTAATCATGTTTGACTACAAGAGGAGAATTACAAAGATCTGGTAAAATCTTCATTGTCGCATCTTAAAGAAGAGGAAGGAATCTCTTACATGCATCAATTTGTGACAAATCTCTCAAAAATCAATAAGGTTCTTTGTTAGCTGATGAGGACAATAATTTTTCTGATCTTTTAAAGAAGAAAAGGTATTTGATATCTTTAGAAGAAGAAAAACGACGACTAAAAAATCGGGTGAATTGGCTCAAAGAAAAGGACAACAATACAAAGTGTTTCCATAATTATGCCAATTTTCGAAAAAAATATAAACACCATCATGGGAATTAAGGATCAAAAAAGATGTTTGTTACATCTCATTCTGATATTTCTACTACAGGGAAACGTTTATTTTCTCTTATTTTTAAGGAAAAGGTAGGTTTCCCCATATTGGAAGTTTTAAAGGTGGTTGATATTTTTACTCGGGAATTTTTTGAGGAAATGGATGAGGAGATTTAGTTGGGGATTTGGAAAAGTGAACTCCTTTCAACTCTTTCGTCCTTCCAAAAATGTAGAATCCTAGAAGCTAAGGAAAAATTAAAAATAGAAAACAAAGAGAAAGACTACGCCCAAAAATTCAACTCCAAACATGATTCTTGTCATCCCAGATAATCTCAATAGACACTACAAAGACCTAAGAAGGCTTAGCAATATTTAAATCCTACCCAGCAGTCACTCAACCAATCAAACAAGCAAGGGGTAGTGGTATACACGACATTTCAGGAGAATAGAGTGTATATATGCTTTTTGCAGTGAGACAACAAGCGTGTATACACAACTGTCAAGGAAAAAATGGTGTATATGATTTAAAAGAAGGCCAGGCAAGGGTAAAAGGATGAAAACTCAGACTCAAAGTGAACAGGATCTGTCAAGCAGTGATATGACAAGAAACACAAAGGAAAAAGAGAAATGTAAGAAGAAAAAGTACTTCAACCCTTAGAAGGAAGATGTATCCCTAGTGGAGTCGCCATTTATGTTACAAGGGAAAATCTCTCTATGGCCAAGGGTAAACCACAACAAACAGGTATGAATGCAGAAATCAACTCAATTCCAACATATGCTATATAGACTAATGTGCAATACAAGAAAGAGGCCTACCTCGATCCAATGTTTGATGATGTTCCACAGTTGAGCACTTTGACCCAAAGCTCTATAGCAGCAAGAAGTTCTCAACAAACAAGCAAAGAAAGTAGATAGTGATGATATAAAAGCGATTATCACATCAGATAGCATATTCCATTAATAAACATTACAAACACGCCCATGGATAATAATCACATATTTTCAAGATACCAATACGACGGAAAAGGAGTATTTATATTAATAATTTATCAACAGAACTGTCAACATTACAGACTTTTGTGTCAACATAGTTCAAAACCAAGAAACCAAGTTTCTTCCAACTAGGTCTCCACCACTCAATCCTCCACCAAAGGCAAGCTCATGAGAAAGAGGTAAAGAGGTCCTCTCAACAATAAGGGAAGAGCTTGGGGGCAGAACACTGTGTTCATACTTGAGGGACAAAGGGATGCAGACTCAATATGAATTAATTTCTCCAGAGTAACTTTGATCTCAAAGTTGAATGCTTTTGCCTTCTTTTCCATAGTTCGAAATTGTGCTCTCAGAGCCTCCAGAATGCAACTGAAGTGTTGAGTCAGAACGTTTCTAGTATATGGAAGGCCAAGGATTAGAGATCTTCTGTCATGACATGGAAACCCAACCTCATTTTGTATTTTCTGGCACAAATCCCAATATACGCGAGTTGTAGTGGAGCAACAAGCATATACACATATTCTATAACTGATAGGGAACGTATATGTGGAAAATGTATGTTTTAGCTCTGGATTTATCAAAAAGGAATGATAATTCTACATAGGGAAATGGAAAAAGGCCCTCTGTGTAGGATAGCAATATTGAGGAAAATCTTTCTATAACAGAACACTAGGCCTTCTTCGAACCAAAAATATGTACCAAAATTAAGAAGGGGATCTAGGGACCGTGAAACCCATATTAAATACTTTATTGATGTTATACAAGCATAATTGTATGATATATTCAGGATAGTACATAGTGCACTTAACTTGGGCCAAGGATCTTTCCATAAATGAAAGCCTTGATATGTTTGAATAAACACAATTTGTAACACATGTTGTTGTAGATATCACATTGAGTATGGTTATTATAATGGCACACACACACACACACAAACACACACACACACACACACATATATATATATATATATCATGTTTTGCACAACACCCTTTTGCAGGAATGCTCAATTATATTATCGTCACCGTCATCTAGAGACTTTATTCACAACATCTTGTGTACAAGGCCATAGGGTTGTACATTTTATCAAAAATATTTCTTAGATGGGACATGCCCCAGGTACGGTGGAATAGAATTACTGAACAAGGGCATCCATGTAAGCGATGAGTATGAATTAGGGAGGAAGGATGTTTCCTTGCAAAGCTTTAAATATGTCACATATGATATTGATGGAGGGTAGGAAAGAAAAAATATACAATTGGTGACTTCCTAGGTACGAGTATATGACTTCATGAAGGACTTTGTCGAAAATACATGACAATATGTTTATCATGTCCATGTGGCTCAATGTCAGGATGAGCATTTTAGAATATGCAGAGATACATTTCTCATTGGTACTATCTTATCAGTGGTTGATTTTTCTGAGAACTACACCCTTCAACCGCAAAATGAGATCCAAAGCCAATATTATCCCTCAGAGTAGGTCTACATAATGGTCCATATCACATACATGCATGGTTTAGATAGTAACGGAGAAAACAAAGTTATATTGAAAGAGTATCACTTTTACATAAACGATGATCAATGCCATGACTTAGCCTATGTACAAAATTGCTTTCAATTGTTTTACAATCACCTTAAGGAGAAGAGCATACATATAGATCAACATTGGATTTGGTTAGATGGTTTTGCAGGCAAATTAAAAAATGATTGTGTATGTTGCACAAAAAACTCAAGGTACCACAAATTTGGAACTATTTTGAGTCTAGGAATGGAAAAGGGGATCATTATGGAGAAGGAACATGCAAAAAAAGAGCATTACACAGGAAATAAATGAAGTTCACAACTACTTTCCTGATTCAAGATGTGATATCCATTGTGGAATGGCATTCTTCAGTAATGGGAGAGGGAACAAGAACCCATGAAGACCAATCACACAGGAAAAGACATGCACATAGATATTTTTGGGAGGTGGTTGATGAAAATCGATCACAATGGTATGAATGAAAAACAATATAGGGAACTCATGGATTCCATTCATTTCAAACACTAGACAATCCAATAGTTGAAATATGGACGGGAAAAATCTCTTGCTTCTGTGGTCCATGTAGTAGTAATGAATGGGATGATTGTGAATTGACCGACTAGGTTTATAAATGTGATCATGTATCACTCCCCATTGGTCAATGTATAATTGTGGAATTATCTCAATTAGAGGAGGACCAATCAAATATTTTAGCAGATTATGATCATGTCTCAGATCTCGTACTGCCAACTTCGGTGAAACCTTCGATTAAATTTTGAATAATTATCATCAATTTTTTATTCTTTGGTCATCTATTGGACTCATGTCTTGGCACTCCATTTTTTGCATGGAACATATACACAGTCATTGCACCAATAGGTAATGAATGGAGCACTGATTATTGGTTGGCGTGTTTCTTGCAAGGAAAACAGAACCTCATGCAATCAGTAACAGACTCCGAAGGAATTGAATTTACGATTGGGTTGATGGTTATTAAAGGAGAATATCTGACATGGGATGAAAGAACAGAGAAAAATGGTGGTTATATATTTCAATATTATAGAGTAGGTGAAGTTGTATACCACTTTACGAACTTGGTTGTTGGTAAAAATATCCAAATACAAACAATGCCAAGTAAGAACTCATCAAAAGTATGATACTTCTTTCTGTACTCTGAGCACGAGAAGTTAATGGATACCATTAGTATTAGAAGTTATCCTGATGGTATACTTGAATGACCATAGGTATGTAAAAGGAATAATTGAACAAATATTTCAAATTTATGAATGATTGAAATTTTGGCTTTATGCTATGGTTGTTATGGTATTATTGTATGTTGTGGTTTTTTTTGTTTTGTTAGGGAACTATGTATATGCCATACCTTGCCTTTCCTTTCCTTTCCAAGCCATGCCTTTCCTTTCCATGACATGCCATGCCATGCCATGTCATGCCTTGCATTTCCATGCCTTTTCATTCCATGACATGCCTTTCCTTTCCATGCCATGCCATTCCATGCCATGTCTTTCCTTTCCATGCCATGCCTTGCCTTGCCTTTCCATGTCATGCCATGCCATGCATTTCCTTGCCTTGCCTTTCCATGTCATGCCATGCCATGCATTTCCTTGCCTTGCCTTTCCATGTCATGTCATGCCATGCATTTCTTTTCCTTGCCATGACATGCCATGTCTTGCATTTCCTTGACATACCTTGACATGCCATGTCATGTCATGCCATGCCTTGACATGTCATGCCATGCCTTGCCTTGCCTTTCATTGTCAATCCATGCCTTGCCTTTCCATGCCATGCCTTGCCATGCCTTACCTTGTCATGTATCTTCTTTCCATGCCATGCATTTCATTTCCATGTAGCTCCCCATTTTAACCTATACAACAATATGGATTGCAATAAAACAAGCATGACAAAAAAAGGAACATTTATTATCCCAAGACATAATTTTTTTTTTCTAGGGACATATGACTTAACTTTATATCAAAAAATTCATTTCCATAATGACATAATCACCTGGAACTGTGTTCTTGAAAATTGACCTCTTGTTCAAAATTTTCATTATGCCTCATTGAGCAAAACCCTAGTCCCAAAGATCTTGCAACAAATTATTTTCCAAGCAACAAAATGATAGAAGAGGAGCCCCACTAACTGAAACTCGATGCCCCAGATCCATTGCAATTGATGGTTCATCCATTCGACTCTCTTTTTGAGTTTTACCATGAGTTGAAACTCGTATCCTCAAGCCATTAAAGGACATGTTGGACATTTGGTTCGGGGGCATAAAATCCTCATTGAGTAGCATAACTTAGTTATGTAATCTCCCACATGTCTGTTTGGCCAAGGCCCACATGACCACGCTACCCATAATCACCCAACACAATGTTCTTGAAAATCGACCTCTTGTTCAGAATTTGCAGTATGCCTCATTGAGAAAAACCCTAGTACTAGTGATCTTGCAACAAATGTTTTTTCTGATAAATGGGATGACAGCAAAGGGGCCACAATAGTTGAAATCTGGTTCCCTAGATCTAATGCAACCGACGGTTCATCCATTTGAGTCTTGGTTTGATTTTTATCGCAAGTTGCAACTTTCCTCCTCAAGCCATTCAGGGACATGTTGGCAATTTGGTTTGGGGGAATAAAATCCACAACGATAAGCATAACAGAGTTCTGTAAATCTCACATGTCTATTTGGCCAAGGTCCATGCAACCATGCACCCCACAATCACCTGACACAACATTCTTGAAAATCGACCTCTTGTTCATAATTTGCACTATGCCTCATTGAGAAAACCCCTAGTCTCGTAGATCCTGCAACAAATGCTTTTTCAGGAAACAAAATGACAGTAGAGGGACCCCAATAGCTAAAACTGGGTACCCCGGATCCAATGCCACTGATGGTTCATCCATCTGAGTCCTGGTTTGAGTTTTATCATGAGTTGAAACTTGCCTCCTCAAGCCATTCAGGGACATGTTGGAAATTTAGTCTGGGGGCATACAATCCACTCTAAATGGCATAATGGAGTTCTGTAAGTTCCTTCACATATGTTTGTCCAAGGCCCACGCGACCACGCTACCGAAAATCACCTAACATAGTGTTGTTGAAAATCGACCTCTTGTTCAGAATTTGCACTATGCCTCATTGAGAAAAACCTTGGTCCCAGAGATCCTGCAACAAAGGATTTTCTGAGCAACTGAATGATAGTGGACGAGCCCCTCTATCTAAAACCTAGAGCCCCAAATCTAATGCAACTGATGGTTCATCCATCCGAGCCTCGATTTGAGTTTTATCGCGAGTTGAACCCCTCCTCCTCAAGCCATTCATGGACATGTTGGCAATATAACTAGACATAAACCATGACCATGACATAGACCTAGACCTAGACCTAAACCATGACCTAGACCTAGACCCAAACGAATACCTTGAACTACACCATTACCATGACCTATACCATGACATAGAATGTGAGCTAGACCATGACCTAGACCATGGTAAGACAATGTCTAGGTATAGGTGTAGGTCTAGTTATGGCAACGTAAGGAAAGACAATGAAAGGCAAGGAAAGGCAAAGCATGACATGACAAGGCTAAGAAAATCTAGACATTGAAAGGCAAGGCAAGGTCTAGGTCTACATGCTATATCTTGTTATAACAATTATTGAGTTGAATTATTAGTTTTTATTTATTCGATTTTAAATAAGGCATTGAAGTTATGTTGTTTTCATGCAATCCAAAATATGCCTAAGAAAATCCTATTAATTATTAATTAAGAAAATCCTATTAAAATTCATTTCCCATAATCACCTGGAACTGTGTTCTTGAAAATCGACCTCTTGTTCAGAATTTTCATTATGCCTCATTGAGCAAAACCCTAGTCCCAAAGATCTTGCAACAATTTATTTTCCAAGCAACAAAATGATAGCAGAGGAGCCCCACTAGCTGAAACTCGGTGCCCCATATCCATTGCAACTGATGGTTCATCCATTTGACTCTCTTTTTGAGTTTTACCATGAGTTGAAACTCGTATCCTCAAGCCATTCAAGGACATGTTGGACATTTGGTTCGGGGGCATAAAATCCACATTGAGTAGCATAACTTAGTTATGTAATCTCCCACTTTTTTGTTTGGCCAAGGCCCACATGACCACACTACCCACAATCACCTAACACAATGTTCTTGAAAATCAACCTCTTGTTCAGAATTTGCAGTATGCCTCATTGAGCAAAACCCTAGTCCTAGTGATCTTGCAACAAATATTTTTTATAATAAATGGGATGACAACAAAGGGGCCACAATAGTTCAAATATGGTTCCCCATATCTAATGCAACTGACAGGTCATCCATTTGAGTCTCAGTTTGATTTTTATCGCAAGTTGCAACTTTCCTTCTCAAGCCATTCAGGGACATGTTGGCAATTTGGTTTGGGGGAATAAAATCCACACCGATAAGCATAACAGAGTTCTTTAAATATCACATGTCTATTTGGCCAAGATCCGTGCGACCACGCGCCCCACAATCACCTGACACGACATTCTTGAAAATTGACCTCTTGTTCATAATTTTCACTATGCCTCATTGAGAAAAACCCTAGTCTCGTAGATCCTGCAACAAATGCTTTTTCAGGAAACAAAATGACAGTAGAGGGACCCCAATAGATAAAACCGGGTACCCCAGATCCAATGCCACTAATGGTGCATCCATCTGAGTCCTGGTTTGAGTTTTATCACGAGTTGAAACTTGCCTCCTCGAGCCATTCAGGGACATGTTGGAAATTTAGTCTGGGGGCATACAATCCACTCTAAATAGCATAATGGAGTTATGTAAGTTCCTTCACATATGTTTTTCCAAGGCCCACATGACCACACTACCGAAAATCACCTAACATAGTGTTGTTGAAAATCGACCTCTTGTTCAGAATTTTCACTATGCCTCACTGAGAAAAACCTTGGTCCCAGAGATCCTACAACAAAGGCTTTTCCAAGCAACTGAATGATAGTGGACAAGCTCCTCTATCTAAAATTTGGAGCCCCAAATCTAATGCAACTGATAGTTCATCCATCTGAGTCTCGATTTGATTTTTATCGCGAGTTGCACCTCTCCTCCTCAAGCCATTCATGGACATGTTGGCAATATACCTTGACATAAACCATGACTATGACATAGACCTAGACCTAGAACCAGACAAATACCTTGACCTACACCATTACCATGACCTATACCATGACATATAATGCGACCTAGACCATGACCTAGACCATGGTAAGACAATGTCTAGGTATAGGTGTAGGTCTAGTTATGGAAATGTAAGGAAAGACAATGCAAGGCAAGGAAAGGAAAGGCATGACATGACAAGGCTAAGAAAATCTAGACATGGAAAGGCAAGGCAAGGTCTAGGTCTACATGCTATATCTTGTTATAACAATTATTGAGTTGAAATATTAGTTTTTATTTATTCGATTTTAAATAAGGCCTTGAAGTTATGTTGTTTTCACACAATCCAAAATATGCCTAAGAAAATCCTATTAATTATGATAATCCATGTTTCAAAACTATGAAGATACCTAAGATATATGAATAAAGAGAGCTTATGTTATGACATTGAAATTCTCATGCAAGTATTTTGTCTAAGAGATGGAACAAAAAGATATAGAATTTCATGCTTAATGAATCCTTTGATTGTAATTTTTAGGTATTAAACTTGTTCATTTAGTACAGGCATTATTTTTTTTAAGCAAAAAAAAAGGTATGATACATGAATCATTGCCATTATTTTTTTATTAAATTAACTTGAAAAAAAATTCTCTCTAAGGATGAAAATTGTAAAAATTTCGATACAAATTAATGTACTCCTGCGATTCTCCTGATCTAACAATTTCCGCCACTTGTTAAATACATAATCGCTTCTACTATTATTATTCCAGAAACAATTAAACCACGATCACAACCATAATGCACAAAGTGAAATATCAATAACACACAACACACAAGTTTTACCGAGAAAGCGTAAAGCTAAAAACCCCACTATCATATATTATGTATATCATGAATCATGAAACAATCTCATACAAAACTCTAATCCAAGAGCTCTCAATACAACACAATCGTCTCATACTGTCATACACAAATTAGAAAATACATGCGCCAATTCCTGTGTCCAAACAACTTGCCTCCTCTACACAATCTCTGCAACTCGAATTCTCACAATGAATGAATTGTTTCGAAATTACTTGTTTGCACATGCTCATAAGCATATCCACTGCATGTGTGAACAAATCAAAACTGATATCCATTTGTCCCTTTCACTTGTTATCTCAACTGGATCTGCAATGGATTTACATGCATGTAGTTAACCGTGATGAATCTTCAGTGGCATGTGAGTTAACCGATTAACTAAACTCTCACTGTGCATGTTTAGTTACAACTAGCACAACTGATCTTAACTCACTTAACTACACTTATAATTATGTTACAAATCCAAATCACTCAGTTATGAATGAGATAATAGATTAATATTTATTGTCTAATTTAATTAAGGGAAAAGTAAATTAGACACATGTTTCTTGTTGACTTTTCAACAAAAATAACTATGTTTTTAGAAACAATTAGTTTTATGAATATCATAATGAAAGTACCTTTTAGATGAATTGTTGTTAGCCAAGGCAAGGAAAGGCAAGGCAATGCAACACAAGGAAATGCAAGGCATGGCATTACAAGGAAAGGCATGGCGTTGGAAGGAAAGGCATGGAAAGGTATGACATGGCATGGCATGGAAAGGAATGGCATGGTAAGGCATGGCATGACATGGCAAGACAAGGTAATGCAAGGGAAGGAATTGAAACACAAGGCATGGAAAGGAAAGGAAACACAAGGCATGGCAAGGAATGGCATGGAATGGCAAGGAAAGACATGGATTGGAAAGGAAAGGCAAGGCATGACATTGAATGTAAATGCATGGCATGGAAAGGCATGGCATGGCATGACAAGGCAAGGAAATGCAAGACATGGCATGGCATGGCATGGAAAGGCAAGGAAAGGAATGGCATGGCATGGCATGGCAAGACAAGGTAAGTCAAGGCATGGCATGGCAAGGAAAGGAAATATAAGGTATGGAATGGCATGGTATGAAAAGGAAAGGCATGGCATGGAATGGAATGGAAAGGAAAGGCATGCCAAGGCATGTCATGGCATGGCAAGGTGAGGCATGGAAATGAAATGATTGGAATGAAAAGGCAAGGCTTGACATGACATGGCATGCCAATGCAAGGTATGGAATGGCATGTCAAGGAAAGGCATGGAAAGGAAAGGCAAGGAATGGAAAGGCATGGCATGGCATGGCAAGTCATGGAAAGGAATGGCATGGCATGGCATGGAAAAGAAAGGCATGGAATGACATGGCAAGGAATGGCAAGGAATGACATGAGAATCCAAGGCATGGAATGGCATGGAAAGGAAAGGTATGGAATGGCATGGCAAGGTGAAACATGGCATGGAATGGCATAGCAAGGCAAGGCATGGCATGGCGAGGAAAGGCATGTAAAGGAAAGGAAAGGCATGACAAGGCATGAAAAGGCAAGGAAATGCATGACATGGAAAGGCATGGCATGGCATTGCAAGGAAAGGCATGGCATGACATGAAAAGGCATGAAATGCTATGGAAAGGCATGGCATGCCAAGGCAAGGCAATACAAGGAATGGTAAGGCAAGGCATGGCATGGAATGACATCCCATGGCATGGCATGGCATGGCATATCATAGCATGACAAGGCATGCCAAGGAAATGCAAGGCATGGCATGGCATGGCAAGGAAAGACATGACATGGCATGGCATGGGAAGGGAAGGAATGACATGGCATGGCAAGGCAATACATGTCATGGAAAGGCATGGCATGGCATGAAAAGGAAATGAAATTCAAGGCATGACATGGAATGGAATGGAATGGCATGGCATGACATGAAATGGAAAGGCATGGCATGGCATGGAATGGCATGGCATGGCATGACATGGAAAGGAATGACATGGCAAGGCATGGCATGGCATGGAATGGCAAGGAAATGAAAGGCAAGGTATGACATGACATGGAAAGACAAGGAATGGCATGGAAAGGCATATCATGGCATGACAAGGCAAGGAAATGCAAGGCATGGCATGGAAAGACAAGACATGGCATGGTAAGGCATGGCATGGCATGGAAAGGCACGGCATTGGAATGCATGGCATGGAATGACATGGCAAGGCATTACAAGGCACAACAAGAAAATTCAAGGCATGGCATGACATGTCAAGGCAAGGCAATGCAAGGCATGGCATGGAAAGGCATGTCATGGAAAGGAAAGGCAAGGCATTGCATGTCATGGAAAGGCAAGACATGGCATGGAATGGAATGAAAAGGAAAGGTAAGGCATTGAATGGCATGGAAATTTAAGGCATGGCATGGAAAGACATGACATGGTATGGAAAGGAAAGGAAATTCAAGGCATGGCATGGAATGACAAGGAAAGGCATGGCATGGCATGGCAAGGAAAGGAAATGCAAGGCATGGCATGGCATGGCATGGCATGAAAAGGCTTGGCATGACATGGAAAGGGATGTCATGACATGGAAATGGATTTCATGGCATGGCAAGGGAAGGCAATGCAAGTCATGGCATGGCATGGCAAGGAAAGTTGTGGCATGGAAAGGCAAGGCATGGCATGGCATGTCAAGGAAATGCAGCACAAGGCATGGCAAGGAATGGAATGACATGGAAAGGAAAGGCATGGCATGCCATGACATGGCATGGAAAGGCAAGACATGGCATGAAAGGTGTTGTTCCTGAGTTTATACTTTAAGTATCTAAAGTATACTATCAAGACATCTGAAAAGATAGAGGAAGTTGAGGACAAAAAAACAACGATCAAAGGTGAGGGCTATAATTGGTTCCTCAACTATCTCTGTCGAAATTCCTAGTTTTCCTGAATGTTGATATCTCTCTCAATTGTTTCCCATGAACGTTCTAACTCAACCCGATTATTTGTTGTTTCTAAGATAGTGTTAAATAGATTTAGAGTGATGTTGGTTTGATCCGAAAGACTGGGTTCAATGTTAGAATGCCTTGAAACTGGTACTTTCATGAAGGATAAACAGTAAGGAAGATATAATTCAGTGTTTTCGTTTTAGGCTTTGTTATCTCTATTTCACAATGTAAAGAGAAAGATTTTAAAACACAAATTAATAGGATGACTAAATTAAAGGTTGTTTCTTGTATCTGAGTTAAATTTAAAGGAAAGGGAACATGCATGATATGAGGGAAAACATAAAACTATAAACAAGGTGAGGCACCGATTTAAGAGGAATATCACGTTGTAACAGAAGACTATGAAACAAGAAAATATTAATGAACCATATGATATTGAAATCTAAACATTTACAGGTCTTGTATCTGTTGATAACTGATACAGAGGAAAAACTGTAGATGATTTAAATGATAAGAATAATAATTTTCCACAGTAGAGGTTGCACTAAATTGTAGCCGAGCATTCATCAATTAGATATATGAAAGAAACATGAAAAGACAGGGGAACACATAACTTAGACGTAACAAAATCTTGAATCTTCAATCTTCATTTCTATTCATTCAGGGCTTCTTCAAAATTACTTTCGTCAAAAAATGTCCTTTTAGAGAAAGAAAAAATCCCTCTTTCAGTGTTCGCTCCTTGTATTTATACAAGGTCATCAACACTTGATAGTTAGCAACCTCCTACTTTTTAGGAGAAAAGTAGTTACAAAACTCCAACTTTAACCGTTGCATGATTAACTTTTCTTATCTATCATTTCAATAGTATAAGCTTTCAGATGATACTTCATTGTTCAATCGAAGCCTCTCCCTCCTTTGATGCTATACATTCAATACATTTCTCCAGAAAATGAACAAAATTTCTAGGAGTTGTCGGAAGATCCTTAGTCTCAAACAGATAAAACTTTCTTTGTATCTTTGGAAGCTGGTCTCAAAGCCTCTATAGACAAACTTGATCACTTGCAATTTTAAATTGTGTTGTACCAACCATTTGTCTATTAGGTTGACATGGAAAGACAAGACATTCCATTGAATGCATCTTAGTATCCCACTTGGATTCCATTGAATCCATCTTAGTATCCAACTTGGATTCCATTGAATCCATCTTAGCTTGTAGTTCATTTATGTCCCTACGCATTTCTTCACCTTCATCAAGAGTCCAAGTA
>ML787829.1:78621-104382 GCA_009831015.1 Picea engelmannii | reverse complement strand
ATGGCCTAAAGCCGACATAAATAAAATAACATTACTAATCTAAATCACAACTAATGGCCTAAAGCTGACATAAATAAAATAACATTACTAATCTAATATGCCCCAATTAAGTGGTAATGAGCCAATATTAGGGCTTAACACCTTCTTTGCAATTCAACCATTGTTTCGCAATGTTTATCTGCCCCAATGGTTTAGAGAAATAATTTATTTCGATACCTAAAACTTGCTTATCCAAAGAATCAAATATTCCCTCACAGTCGTCTTTGATTTCTTTGACTATCTTCTTGTTTTCGGATATATTTGATTCCCATGCCTTGAGCATGATGTCTCCACTTATCTTTTCTGTGAAAGAAAGCTTTAGTTCTTTCAACATCTCCCTGTTTCTCGAACATGAAAGTTCTTTTTGGAAAGTATTCCTTGCATATTTAGCCTCCTTTTCCAGTAAAATAATATTATCAAGGGATTTTCTTACCTCCTGAAAGTAATTATGGATTATCTCTATTTTGGAGATCAATTTCTGATGTTCGGCTTCTATCTTTGTATGTGCTTCCAGTGAGAGAGTCTGGAAAGCCTTTAAGTATACAACCCAACCTTATGTCAAATTTAACTTAGCTTGTAGCTTCTTTACAAGCTCCTTTTGATGAGTAACTTGCACCTGACTTGCTTGTATCCTCTGGTTCATTTCATCCAGGCTAGTTTCGAGTGACTGAATTTCTATCCTTTCAATACCTCTGGCCTTCTCCAAACTTTTATTCACCTCTTCTCTAATGTTTTTCTCAGCATTCTTCAAATGATCTTGCAATTGAGCTATTATGTGGTTACTCTTATTTATCCTTGTTCTCATGTTCTCCACGGTAAAAAGGTTTTTTGTTGCCATGGCTCCCATGGAACCTGCTACCTTTGTAGCAAAATCCTCCTCTTCTAAATTCTGGCCATCTACCAAGGCCCTATGCTTATTCACCATACCCCCCTCCCTCATATACATCTCTTGTTTTAGGACATCCTTCCTCTTTTTTCTGAAAAAATAATCAGAAGGAGGAATCTCATCTCTGGAGATAGGGGTGAGATCACTGACATATATGGCTCCCATCTGTGGGAGTCCAAAAGAAGACTGTAAGGGGGTTAAGGAAGCTATGGGACTTCCTAGCTCTGTGGATCTTGTCTCTCCTATGGCCTTAGGTATATTGACATCAACAATAGGTGATGAAGGAGGAGTGGACTTACTGGACTCGAGAGGTGTCCTGGGCCTCCTCTCGACTTTCGTCTCTGAATTTTCTATCTGTAAGGCCTCTTCATTTTGTGAAGACTTTTCAATCTCATGTGGAAATTATTCAAGATTGACTTTATCTTGTGCTCCTTGTCCAAAACCTGGAGGAGTATCTTCTTGTTCTTGATGAAGGGTGATTTCTTCTCCTTGCAGTACTTTGGGTAGGCCACTCCGTCTATGCTTTTGGAAGGTATAAAACCTAGCTTGAAAATCAGACGGTAATGTCTGTACCCTCTCTAACACCTCCTGATAGGTCCTAGTCCCCTTGTACATGTCATCACAAGGGGACTTCTCATGTTCATAAGCCTTCATATTACTTTGGGCCATGTGTTTTCCCACTAAATGGTATGGGTCGTGCTTCCTGTGTTCAAGGTCCACCAATTTGACCTCCTCCAGTGTTGTCGCTTCAACTTTGGAATGACCCAAGTTGAGTAATGAAAATTTCCCAATCTGAACAGGAAAAACCGACCAAGATTTATTTTGAGTCGTCTTCAGTTCTATCCCAATTCCACCTGTTACTATTTGATGAGATACGTCCCTACACACTAGTTTATCAGGGAGGAATTTAGGGAGCGCATGTGGAGGGATTGAACATCCGAAAAGTTTGATGTAGGAGAAATTATCCTCTATAAAACAGTTAGCAACTGCCTTGAGGGTTCCTATGACCAACTCAATGCAGGGAGGTGTACAACCATACATCATCTGATGTACTGGTATTACCACGAAATGACAGATTTCATAGAATGAGTCCTTGGTGTTTTCTATCCAAATTTTAGAATGATATTCATGAATGGGTTCTGGGTAAGTCGGATTCCAACTCCAATTCATCAAAGGGAAAGGAGTTGAGAAGCATATAGCATCCATGATGTATGAAGACATATAAAAGGATTCTAGTTGGCCTTTTGATCTCGCAATTTGATATTCCATGACCTCCTTCGCTATGTTATCAGATAAAATTTTATCCCAATTGAAGTTGTAAGCTTATGTTGCCTCGTACAAAAGAGGTACCCATTCTGCAGGGAAGTGGGTAGGACTTCTCTTCCCGAAAAGTCTACATAACATCATCGCCACATAGACCATATACTCATTTAAAGAGGCTGTGGCATATACACCATGGGTGTCATCCCTGAATTTTGCTTCATTTCTCCACCAATCTTTGATTATGCCAACATACGTTTGGTCTGATTCAAGACATTCTTTCCTTTGAAAATCACTCACGAAATCTTTGTTATAAATATACTTGGGACTGAGAGATAATTTATACATTACTTGTACATGTTCGGGTCTGAAAGAGCCAATAAAAACCCCTCAGCTATTCAGAATGCTTCTCGTCTGTACGTTAGTTTGTTCTAAGGCCCAACTGATCATGTCATTATAAGTCATAAGTCATAGCCGTGTAGCTATTTTGTGGAGCTCAAACTCTTCTATATCTCGAAGTTTGTTGTCGGCGTCATGAGGGAAATTTTTAATTACATAATCCAGAGTCTCGAAGATCTACCTCCAAGATTTTATGGAATCGATGGCATGTGGTATTGTATCAGATATAACATCTATGTCTGGACTCAAGCTTTCTGCAACTTCCTCACTTTTCTTTGGTGCCTTCTTAGGTGCCATGATATCTGCACTGGATCAGAAACCTGTTTACAGGGAAAATGTGTATAAAACCAGATAAATGTGACTTGCTGCAGATGTAAAGGATAAAAATGAAGTTCGAAATACAAGACCTTATTAACCTTTAATTTTGTGTTATAATGAGTGTACAGACACAGACAATGAAAAGTTAATTCTTTTTAATGGAAAGATATGCCTGGAGATACGCTTTCGCATAAAAAAAATATCTTCACTTATCCATTATTAATACTGTCGTATATCGGCGATTGCCAAAATGGACTTTCAAAAATCACTGCCTTCCTCAATTCCCTAAATGCAAAAGGCAGTTTGGTTATCACTAATCCTGTTTTGGAAGCAAATTAACCTTAATCTTAAACCTTGTTTAGAGAAAACGCGATTTTGCGTTTCGGAACTTCGGGGATCCTGTTGTCAAGGGATAAGTCATAAGCAAACCCCGGATCATGAAATTGCGATGGGATTATTGAGGCTCTAATCATGTATAAGAGATTTAGTTAATAAAGGTTAATGATTAACTATCCTTTTAACTTTTCGGAAAAACGAGGATCGGGAGTTCGACAGTTGAGAGTTTGAATGCGCTTTAGTAGAAAGAAAAACCTGAATCATGAAAGATTAAGGGAATGATGATTGTGTTTAGGATTTTAATTAATTACGGGTTAAAGAGCGCTTTGTTGAAAGAGACGGAAAATGTAACCTTTATTTCTTCCCCCCTTTTTAATCTTTTTAATATGTTAAATAGTTTCAGGATTTTGGCACCGGGAAATTATGATGGTTGAAGATCATACCTCGAGAAAAACATAATCTCAAAACACAAAAAGGAACGGGAAGATTTGATTCCCCTTTTTGGACTAAGGGCGGCTCCACGACTTCGGAAAAGATGAATCTTTAGTTTCCAAGGGTAGAAAAATTTAAGCTTCGTGTCAACATTAGGCTCCATCTAGGGATCTTGTCTCCTTATGGGACGAGAAGAACATGTAGACCAAGTGCCTTCGTTGGGTAATGGAGTCAATGATTCAGCTCTGTGAAACAAAATTGGAGAAAAATCGAATAAGATTAGGGTCTCAATGTTAACCTTGAAAAACTCTTCAAAAACAAAAACTCTGACTATGTCAAGCGGGTTTTCAATAAACTTCTTCTCTTGAAACTGAGCTCAAATCTGTGTAAGATAATCAAAACCAAATCAACCATCGTATCAGGTTTCACATGATTCTGTTTGCATCAAGGTAAGTATTTGCGTTGTGTCCAATAAGGATATGCCCAAAATCTATTATAAAATCGAGCCTAAAGGAGGAGAAATTACCAGAGCATCTTGTAACTCATGTATAACAGCTTTTATCAGATACGAGGATATTGCTTCACTGCCAGTGACCTTGTTCAGTACCCCAGTGAAGTTATCCAACTTCCCATATTGAATTTACTTTCTCCACTTCATTGTTTCCAAGCATTTAAATGCTGAGATGAGGGAAATCAATATAATGAATTTCCTTTCTTCATCTCTTTGAACTAGATGGGGGCAATCAATATTGAATTTCCTTTCACCATCTGTCTGTATTCATTTTTTATTTTTTGAAGTGGGGGAAATCAATGAGTATACATTACACTCACGAAGATATCTGTTTTAAAAAGAATCAAAGGCTGTCAACTCATTTAAATAGCTCTGTGTTAATCTTCTTATCTGCCTTAAAAAATCATGGGCTTTAGAGAACTTCTTAAGGGAAAATTTTTGACCTTTAGTCTAGGGAAATTCCTTGAGAAAAATTGATCAGTTATTCCTGTTAGGATAACTAATGAGGTCAAGATTAACCTAGACGTGTTTGTGATCTAGTCAAAGTCAAAGAACTTAAAAACACAACCTACTCTCTTTCTTGAAATTTTGTTCGAGAGTTTTCATGATCCAAGTGAGACCCCTATGTTCTCAGGAAACTATATGATTAGTCATCCATGATCAAATGGGAAAAGACTTTACTATGGTCAAGGGGAGGGTAAGGGGTTTTTTAGAAAGACTGTTGTACATATGATTGTTTTTTTTTCTATTTTTTGAGACTTTCTTAGTTATCTTTTTATAACCTTTTATTAAGTCCCCCTTGTCTATCATTTCAAAAAACTTCTTTGTGTGAGTTTTTTTTTTTTAATCTTTTGGCAAAAATGAATCGATGATTTATTTCATTCGTACTTCTTAGGACTTTTATCTCGATTTTTTTAAAAAAATGAGGTTTCATACCTTTATTAGCTCCTATATTGCCAGCCCAAAGATGACTTGTTTATTACCTTTTTCATTTTGAGATACTTCATAGGAATACCTGTGCATGTCACCTATCAGTACTTCCAGTCTGTTGTTTGGTGAGAAACTTTCCCTGCGAATATCATAACATTATAATCATTAGGAAATGTCATGAAATAAAATTTTATTTATTCATTTTATTTTGCTTCTTTTTTTTTTTTTACTATACAAGAAGCATAAAAACAAACCGGTGTGTACATTGAGAATTTAGAAACACATTATTGCAAGAAGTGTTTAAGATGCCACCCATTCACAGGGGCATTAAGAATGTCCCCATCCATGTTTTCTAATAAATAATCATTTTTTCCTTACAAGGCCGAAATCCTGTATGGGCCAGACCAGATCAGATCGAATTTGCCATGTTTTCCAGCATCTTCTTTCCTGGCTTCCCATTTCAGGACCAAGTTTCCAGGGAGGAATTCTTTATTTTTAGCTTTTTGATCGAACAAGGCCTTCATTTTATCCTGATATCTTTGTAACCTTTCATTTACTTCGGCCCTATTTTGTTGAACTTCGACCAACTGGTTTATCCTTCTGGTAACATCGGTGGGTTCTTCGTTCGAATCCTACTAGAGATTCATTACTGGCAGAGCTAAGTTTATTGGTAAAATGACATCAGTGCCATATGACATCTAGAATGGGGAAATCCCAATTGATCTTTTAATACTTATTATGTTGGCCCATAGTGCATATTTTAGATGGATATGCCACGCTTTCTTGTTTTCAGTTAAAACTTTTTTTATCACGGTAATCAGGCTTTTGTTAGATGAATCATCCAGACCATTACCTTATGGATAGTAAGTTGTAGAGTGTCCTAGTATGATGTTATATTTTTGGAAAAAATTTTATCATGGTCATTGATTTAAATGCTTGCGCATTATCAGTGACTATCTTTTGAGGAAAACCAAATCTGGATAAAATATTATCTTCCAAAAAACTGATTACTACCGAATCAATTTCATTTCTTGTGGGGATAACTTCCACCCATTTAGTGAAGTAATCAGTAGCAGTTACAATCCATTTGTGCTGCGCACTGGAGTGTCGATGAATTTCTCCAATGAAATCAAGTCCCCATTACTGAAATGGGGCTTTGGTTTTAACTGGAATAAGGGGAAAAGTTGGGACCTTCTGGTTGCCTTTGAACAACTGACAAGGGACACAATTTCGGACTTTAGTGTTCACTTCTGTGAACAATTTGGGCCAGCAATATCCGACTCTTAAGATTTTATAAGTTGTTGCTCACCACACATGATTTCCTCCACACACACCAACATGGAATTCATCCATGACCCCTTCTGTTTCAGTTTCGACTAAACACCTCAGTAGGAAACCCAGGGGGTGTTTCCAATACAATTTAGCATCTATGATACAGTATTTTACAGAATGTAACTTTAACGTCCTAGCCTTAGACGGGGTTAACTCAGTAGGACATTGGAGCGTAAGTAGGTAATGGACGATGTCGTGATACCAAGCCGAAATAGAAAACTTGTCTTGAATCTCGGTTGTAGGTGCAGTGACATCAAGCTCGTCTATTTCCATAAATCCCTCATTCTCCTGCAGTTGATTTATCCCAAGTGCCTTTAAATTCGATTCGGCAAGCAATTTGGCCAAACTGTGACCTTTGATAATTTTAGTTGGTTTGTCTTCTAGGTCAAATTCCTGGATCTTAGCTAACCACCTGCCTCTTCTTCCATCGTTGTCTGGTTGCACCAGGATATCTTTAACTGAGCTAGAGGGTACATAAGTAATGACCTTTGAGTGCAACACATAAGTTATAAAAGCCTTGAGAGCTTTCACCATTGCATAGGCATGTTTCTCCAATATATCATATTTCAAATTAGCATCTCTGAAACTTTTGCTGAAAATTGCAATAGGTCGCTCAAAACTTTCCTCATTTTTTTGTAACAACACAGTTGCGATAGTATGTTTTGAAACAAAAGAAAAAATCAAAAACTATTTTGTGTAATCTGGGCTCGCCAAGACTAGTGCTTCGCTTATTACTTTCTTGATGCGCTAAAATGACGCTTTGGCTTCACTTGTACATTTCACTTCACTGTCCTTTTTGAGCATATATGTTATCAATTTCACAATTTCAGCAAAGTTAGGGATGAATCTCCTCAAGAAATTTAATTTTCTTGAAAAAGACTGAATTTCTTTTACATTTCTAGGAAAATTTATTGTATCTATTGCCTCAACCCTTTTGGGATCGATTTTGATTCCATCTTTAGACACGATATGGCCCAAGAGTTTACCTTCTTTCATTGTGAAATGAGATTTCTTAGGATTGAGTGACAAACCAAATTTTCGGCATTTCTCAAAGGTTTGTTGAAGGTGCATTAGATGTTATGCATAAGATTTGGAGAACATAGTTAGGTCATCAAGATAGATAACCACGAACTTATCTCTTTCACCCACGAAAGAGATATCCATGGCTCGCTGAAAAGTTTCCCCTGCATTCATTAAACCAAAAGGAATTTTATCATACATGAAAGTACCCCAAGGGGTAGTGAAAGCATTTTTTTCTTTATCGTCCTGATGCACTGCGATCTGATTGTAACCTGCAAAACCATCAATCATAGACATTCTGTTAGCTCCAACTACTTTTTCTAAAACATGAACCATCTTAGAGAATGGGTAATTGCCTTTGAGGGATGATCTATTCAGGTTTCTGAAATCGACACACAATCTGATCACGCCATTTTTCTTTCTCACTGGAACTAAATTAGCTACCCACTCAGAGTATCTCAGCGGAACTATGATTTTAGCATCCAAGTGCTTTTTGACCTCTTTTTCTATCACTAGTAGTAAGATAGGGTTGATCTTCCTGAGTTTCTACCTAAAAGGTTTGACACCTAGTTTTAATGGAATTTTATGTTCCATGATGGTTGTATCATAAGTTCTCAACTCGTCGTAAGACCAAGCAAAAAAATCTTTATATTTTTTAAGAAACTCAACATATTTACTCTTGATTTCAGGAGACAGGTACTTGGATACTTTAACTAATCTAGGACTCTCTTCGGTACCTATATTGCAATCTTCGACCTCTTCTGACTGAGGTTGTAAGGTAGTCTTCAAAGGGATGTCATCATGATTAAAGAGTAATTCTAAGGGAATCAGGCCCTTGGGTATCTGATTATTTTTTAAAGCTAGCATATGGTGATTTGCAATTTTATCCTGGAACTCTTGGGGGTCTTCCCCTTCCTGCATGATCCAAATAGGATCATTTTGGTTCTCTTGATCAACATGCATTTCGGCAAACTCATCTACTATTTCTAAAAAAAATCGGAGTTGTTCATCATCCTCAAAGTATTGCCAATGTTGTATATTATTGGGTATGGAAGGCCTATGTCTCATTTGTATATGATACTTTAGTTTGAAAGAAGTGGGAGGTGTGAAATTAGAAGCATCTTTGGCTAAAGCATCAGCCTGTTGATTATCTACTCTTGGAATGAAGTGAATATTTACAGAGGACAAAACATTTTTGATCAGGTCCCAAACACAATTTCGATATGACCTTAACCTAGGATGTTTAGCCTGGTACTGTCGATTAACCTAATTCACAATCAACTCTGCATCACCAAAAGCTTCCAAGTTTTTAATTTTCATTCTCCTAGCGGCCTCTAACCCTAACACTAGAGCTTCGTACTCACGTACATTATTAGTGTGGTCAATGTTCCACTATAGCCTATAAGAGAAAGGGATAATGAATTGGTTATCAGGTGCCACAAAAATTACTCCAGCCCCAACTCCAAGATAATATGAGGCACCGTCAAAAAACATTTTCCAAACACTAGTGCTATATACATCTTGTTCTATTTGTTCTTTTTCTTTTTTATTTCTTGTGAAACTTTATTCTATACATGCATCAAAATAATCATCTATAGATAATATACAGTTACCTAAATCCTGATCAGCAATATATACAAGATAATTATTCGGGCTGAGAGGGTCACTAACCATAAATGCTAACCTGGTTTCTCTGTACAATCACGTGAACTATCCTCCAAAAACAGGAATTGTTGCGTACATCATATCAAGTTGGATGGAACCTCCAAGTTTAGCACCCCAGTATCGGGACAAGAGCATGCCATATTTTGGGGGTACATCCGTGACAACTACATCCATTAAGATGCTTTTGGTAGGTACCTGTACAAGCTTTACAACTAATTCATGTATCATGCCTATACACTTGACCTTCCTCAAATCAAATGAATATAAATCTCCATAAGGCCCGGTGATTTCAAGGTCGAGTCTGTCCATGATTTCTTTAGGCATCACATTGTGAGAGGCCCCAGAATCTAACATGTAGTTATGGAGAAAATGGTCGAAAACAGTGAAAGTGATGTAGAAAGGGGCAATAGTGTCTCTATCACCTTCGAAGTGTGGGCCAAATATTATGTTAGTCTTATCATCTTCTAAGTTTATAACATCGGATTGACATTCATTTTCCAAAAAACTAATCATTTTAGCGATTTTTTTCGGTATATCGGGTTTTTGGCCAGCTCGATAAGGCGAATGGGGATTTTGATCTTATTGATTTCATTCTCTAGCTTAAATCTTCCAATGGTTTTTTCAATCTCCATGGTTTGAGTCTCCGGCCCTTTCTTTTCAGTTTTCCTTGGTTGAGGGGCCTTTGTTTCGGTAACATGGGTATCTAGTTTCTACGTGCTTAAGGGTGGTGTTTCTATTGTCTTTGTTCTAATAGATTGTATGTTAGTGATCTTAGTCCCTTCGGTATGTTTTTCAGTGATTTTTGAAACTGCTTGGTCAGTTTCAACCCTCGACAATATATTTTTAACTGGAGTGGTTATGGAAACCCTGTTTTTAGGTCTTAGGTTATACTTCTAGTGGAGTTCGACCATTATACCATCCACTATTCCTTGATAGGTCAAACCTTCCAAAACATTGTTGTTCTTGTTACTCTCAGTATTATACTTTGTAGTCAAAGACTTTTCGTAATCATGTCTTGTTATATAAAGTTGTAAGCAGTCTTCGCCAAGATTGTTCATATCCTCTTCTAACTCCTCGAAATCCTCCAAGTCTTGTCCTCCTATAAAGTTTTCTCTTTTAAAAGGGGTTTGGATTTTTTTATTTTCGTTCTGAATTTGTTTTTGGTGGTTTTGAGGATTAGGGTTCTTCCTGAATTCCTTTCTAGGGTAATTTTCATTTTTAGCTTGATCAAGTTCCATTCTCGATATTTTGTTTGACAGTTCTCTGATGATTCTAGCCATATCGTCCATTTTATCTTCTGAGGATCTCCCTGATCCAGAGGGTCCTCTTTTCTCCTTGTATCTCCTTATTTCTTTGTTTCCAGTCTCAAATTTGGTTTTTATCTTCCCTGATGCCATCATGTTAGATTCGATTTCCAAGGCATCACCTTGCATCTTGGTAAGATCAAATGATATTCTCTCCCTTAATAATAGGGTGACGTCGGAGTCAAAAGCTCCAGCAAAAGTCACTTTCGCTGCAGGTTGTGAGGGTTTGACCTTGGTTGGGATCTTATTGTACAATTTATTGAATCGTTGGGTGAACTCAAGGACTAATTTAGAGTTTTTCTTTCAAAGAGCTCCAAATTCGATTAGATAATAAAGATGGTCTTTCTGCTCACCCCACTGTCTGATAAAAGCGTTTTCAAGTTCATCATATGACGGTATAGATCCAACCGCTAGGCCTCGACACCAGGTTCTTACTTTCCCTTCAAAGGTTTGAACCAAGATTCTGGAGTAAACATCTTCATGTTCCAATCCGAGAATGTCAGGGAATTGATCGAAAAAATGTATGTGTTCAGCTGTCGTTAAATCACCCTCTCCTGTGAACTTGGGCAGGTTTTTCAGGTAATTTTCCAGTAAATCATGGAGAGAGACTGGTAGAACCAGATGAGCATATATTGCAGCAAACTTTGAAAATATCTGAAGAGGCGGTGCTTGGCCGCCTGCTCCTCCTCCCGGACCACCTACGACAACACCTCCAGCCCCACCTGCTCCAACTGTGACCATTGTGTCTTTAGAGATAAAAGTTTGGGGGTTATAAGGAAGGGTTTCAAGAAGTTGTCTATCAGTGGGGATGAAACTTGAGAAAAAGGAGCTTGGGGAATGTGGCATGATTCCTTCAGAATCACAGGGTGAAAATATAGGAGAAACAACAGAAGTTGAATCGAGATATATAGGATAATTGTTTGAGTTTTGAGAGGTGGGAAAATGAACCTAGAGAAGTGAGGGGGAGTCAGTCACAATAGGAAGTGAGGTTGACCTTTGTTTTCTATTGGTATGGGAAATGACTGAGAAAGCTTCGGTCTTAAAAATAGGCAGAACCAAATTCAATTCACAGGTTGTAACTTTATCAGTGAAGTATTCTCTGATAGCGGGTGGAATACTTGATTTACTGTGTTGATATTCGAAGTCAGACTGTGTATATTTAAGTTGATAATTTTTATTTTTCGATGAGGCAGTCTGTTGAAAGTACCTTCTTGATTTTAGAATTTTTTCTAGGTTAGAAGAAGGCAAAATCTGCTTGTCATCTGGATTCTTCCTGGTATTCTTCTGGTTAAGATTCAGTTTAAATAGTGTGGAGTCACCAAGTGAAAGATAAAGGCAGCCTTAGAAGGTTTCCAAACTTTATTCACTATCAAATAAGGAAAGTGTCAATGTCATTCTTCCTAGGGAAAAAAATTTGTTTCTCTGTTCCCCACCAATGACGCAAAAAAGATGTTGTTCCTGAGTTTATACTGTAAGTCTCTAAAATATATTGTCAAGGCATCTGAAAATATAGAGGAATTTGAGGACAGAAAAACAATGATCAAAGGTGAGGGCTATAATTGGTTCCTCAACTGTCTCTGTCGAAATTCTCAGTTTTCCTTAATGTTAATATCTCTCTCAATTGTTGCCCATGAACGTTCTAACTCAACCCGGTTATTTTTTGTTTGTAAGATAGTGTTAAATAGGTTTAGAGTGATGTTATTTTTATCTGAAAGACCAGGTTCAATGTCAGGCTGCCTTGAAACTGGTACTGTCATGAAGGATAAATGGTAAGGAAGATATAATTCAGTGTTTTCATTTTACGCTTTGTTATCTCTATTTCACAATGTAAAGATAAATATTTTAAAACACGAATTAATAGGATGACTAAATTAAAGGTCGTTTCTTGTATCTGATTTAAATTTAAAGGAAAGGGAACATGCATGATATGAGGGAAAACATAAAACTATTAACAAGGTGAGGCATCAATTTAAGACGAATCTCACGATGTAACAGAAGACTATGAAACAATAAAATATTAATGAAGCATATGATATTGAAATCTAAACATTTACAGGTCTTGTATCCGTTGATAACTGATACAGAGGAAAAACTGTAGATGATTTAAATGACAAGAATAATAATTTTCTACAGTAGAGGTTGCACTAAATTGTAGCCGAGCATTCATCAATTAGATATATGAAAGAAACATTAAAAGACAGGGGAACACATAACTCAGATGTGACAAAATCTGGAATCTTCAATCTGCATTTCTATTAATTCAGAGCTTCTTCAAAATTACTTTCGTCAAAAAACGTCCTTTTAGAGAAAGAAAAAATCCCTCTTTCAGTCTTCGCTCCTTGTATTTATACAAGGTCATCAACACTTGATAGTTAGCAACCTCCTAATTTTTAGGAGAAAAGTAGTTACAAAACTGCAACTTTCACTGTTGAATGATTAACTTTGCTTATATATCACTTCAATAGTATAAGCTTTCAGATGATACTTCATTGTTCAATCGAAGTCTCTCCCTCCTTTGATGTTATACATTCAATACATTTCTCCAGAAAATGAACAAAATTTCTAGGAGGTGTCGGAAGATCCTTAGTCTCAAATAGATAAAACTTTCTTTGTATCTTTGGAAGCTGGTCTTCAAAGCCTCTATCGGAAAAATTGAAAACTTGCAATTTTAAATTGGTCTGTATCAAGCATTTGTCTATTAGGTTGGTGTTGATTTCCTTCAAGTGTGAAATTTCCGCCTGAATCTCCTGCAAACCTTCTTTGTTGTTCAACTGTTGTTTCACAATGTTTATCTGCCTCAATTGTTCAGAGAAATCATTTCTTTCGATACCTAACGCTTTCTTATCCAAAGAATCAAATATTCCCTCACAGTCGTCTTTGATTTCTTTGAATATCTTCTTGTTTTTAGATATACTTGTTTCCCATGCCTTGAGCATGATGTCTCCTCTTATCTATTATATGACACAAAGCTTTATATATTTCAACATCTCCCTATTTCCCAAACATGCAACTTCTTTCTGGAAAGTATTCCTTGCAGCTTTAGCCTCCTTTTCTAGTAAAATAATATTATCAAGGGATTTTCTTACCTCTTGAAAGTAATTCTGGATGATCTCTATTTTGGAGATCAATTTTTTTTGTTCGGCTTCTATCTTTGTATGTGCTTCCAGTGATAGAGTCTGGAAAGCCTTTAATTCTACAACCCGACCTTCTGTCAAATTTAACTTAGCTTGTAGCTGCTTTACAAGCTCCTTTTGCTGAGTAACTTGCACCTGACTTGCTTGTATCCTCTGGTTCATTTCATCCAGACTAGTTTTGAGTGACTGAATTTCTAGACTTTCAATAGCTCTGGCCTGCTCAAAAATTTTATTCACCTCTTCTCTAATGTTATTCTCAGCATTCTTCAACTGATCTTCAATTGAGCTATTATGTGGTTACTCTTTTTTATCCTTGTTCTCATGTTCTCCACGGTAAAAAGGTTTGTTGTTTCCATGGCTCCCATGGAACCTGCTACCTCTGTAGAGAAATATTCCTCTTCTAAATCATGGCCATCTACAAAGGCCCTATGCTTCTTCACCATACCCCCCTCCCTCATATACATCTCTTGTTTTAGGACAACCTTCCTCTTTTTGCTGAAAAAATAATCAGAAGGAGGGATCTCATCTCTGGAGATAGGGGTGAGATTTCTAACATATATGGCTCCCATCTGTGGGGGTCCAAAAGCGGACTTTAAAGGGTTAAAGGAAGCAATGGGACTTCCTAGCTATGTAGATATTGTCTCTCCTATGGCCTTAGGCATATTGACATCAACAACAGGTGATGAAGGAGGAGTGGACTTACTAGACTTGGGAGGTGTCCTGGGCCTCCTCTCTGCTTTCATCTCTAGATTTTCTATCTGTAAGGCCTTTTCATTTTGTGAAGACCTTTCATTCTCTTGTGGAAATTCTTCAGGATAGACTTTATCTTGTGCTCCTTGTCTAAAACCTATAGGAGGGATTGAACATCCGAAAACTCTGATGTAGGAGAAATTATCCTCTATAGACTAGTCAGCAACTGCCTTGAGGGTTCCTATGACCAACTCTAAAATGAGGGGAGGTGTACAGCCGTACAACATCTAATGTAGTTGTATTTCCATGAAATGATAGATTTCATAGAATGAGTCCTTTGCGTTTTCTTCCCAAATTTTAGAATGATATTCATGAATGGGTTCCAGGTAATTCGGATTCCAACTCCAAATCATCAAAGGGAAAGGATTTGAGAAGCATATAGCATCCATGATGTATGCAAACATATAAAAGGCTATTGGTCGGCCTTTTTATCTCGCAGTTTGATATTCCATGACCTCCTTCGCTATGTTATCAGATAAAATCTTATCCCAATTGAAGTTGTAACCTTCTGCTGCCTCGTGCGAAAGAGGTAACCATTATGCAGGGAAGTGGGTAGGACTTTTCTTCCCGAAAAGTCTACATAACATCATCGCCACATAGACCGTATACTCATTTAAAGAGGTTGGGGCGTATACACCATGGGTGTTGGCCTTGAATTTTGATTTGTTTCTCCACTAGTCTTTGATTATTCCAGGATACGTTTGGTCTGACTCAAGACATTCTTTCCTTTGAAAATCACTCATGAAATCTTTGTTATAAATATACTTGGGACTAGGAGATAATTTATACATTACTTGTACATGTTCGGGTCTGAAAGATCCAATGACGACCCCTTGGTTGTCCAGAATGCTTCTCGTCTGTACGTTAGTTTGTTCTAAGGCCCAACTGATCATGTCGTTATAAGTCATAAGTCATAAGTCGTGGTTGTGTAGGTATTTTGTGGAGCTCAAACTCCACTATATCTCAAAGTTTGTTGTCAGCATCATGAAGAAATCTTTTAATTTCATAATCTAGAGTCTCGAAGATTTGCCTCCAGGATTTTATGGAATCGATGGCATGTGGTATTGTATCAGATATAACGTCTCTGTATGGACTCAAGCTTTCTGAAACTTCCTCGCTTTTCTTGGGTGCCTTCTTAGGTTCCTTGATATCTGCACTAGATCAGAATCCTGTTTACAGAGAAAATGTGTATAAAACCAGATAAATGTGACTTGCTGCAAATGTAAAGGATAACAATGAAGTTCTAAATACAAGACCTTATTAACCTTTAATTTTGCGTTATAACGAGTGTATAGACACAGACGACAAAAAGTTAATGCTTTTTAATGGAAAGATATGCCTGGAGATACGCTTTCGCATAAAAAAAAATATCTTCACTTATCTGTTATTAGTACTGTCGTATATCGGCGATTTCGAAACTGGAGTTTCAAATATCACTGTCTTTCTCAATTCCCGAAATGCGAAAGGCAGCTTGGTTATCACTAGTCCTGTTTTGGAAGAAAATTAAATTTAATTTTAAATCTTGTTTAGAGAAAACGCGATTTCCCGTTTTGGAGCTTCGGGGATCCTGTTGTTAGGGGATAAGTCATAAGAAAACCCCTGGATCGCGAAATTGAGATGGGATTATTGAGGCACTAATCACGTATAAGAGATTTAATTAATCAAGGTTAATGATTGATTATCCTTTTAACTTTTTGGAAAAATGAGGATCGGAAGTTTGACGGTTGAGAGTTCGAAAGCACTTTAGTAGAAAGAAAATCCCGAATCGTGAAATATTAAGGGAATGATGATTGTGTTTAGGAGCTCAGTTAATTATGGGTTAAAGATTGCTTTGAGGAAAGCAACGGAAAAGGTA
Organism: Picea engelmannii; assembly: GCA_009831015.1. Classification (NCBI taxonomy): domain Eukaryota; kingdom Viridiplantae; phylum Streptophyta; class Pinopsida; order Pinales; family Pinaceae; genus Picea; species Picea engelmannii. Next base: position 88,211 of record ML787829.1, on the reverse strand, counting down.
ACGTTTATTTCTTCCCCCTTTTTAAATCTTTTTAATATGTTAAACAGTTTCGAGATTTCAGCACTGGGAAATTAGGATGGTTGAAGATCATACCTCGAGAAAAAACAAATTTCGAAACCCGAAAAGGAATGGGAATCTCTGATTCCCATTTTTGGACTAAGGGTGGCTCCATGACTTAGGAAAAGATGAAGCTTTAGTTTCCAAGGGTAGAAAAATTTAAACTTCGTGTCAACATAAGGTAAAGGAATGGCATGGGAAGGAAAGGCATGGCATGGCATGGAAACGAAAGGAAGTACATGGCATGGCATGGTATGGCATGGAAAGGAAAGGCATGGCAATACAAGTCAAGGCATGGCATGGCAAGGCAAGGAATGGCATGGTATGGAATGGCGAGGAAACACATGGCATGGAAAGGCATGGCATGGAGAGGAAACACATGGCATGGCAAGGCATGGCATAGAAATAACACCTCATTGGATGGAAAGAAAATTTGTGATATAAAGTTAAGTCATATGTCCCTAGAAAAAATGTTTTTATTTCATGGGATAATAAATGTTCTTTTTTTATGCTTGTTTCATTGCAATCCACATTTTGATTTGAATTTTTCATTCCACAATGTTATGGAAATATATATATTTATTTTTGTATAGGTTAAAATGGGAAGCTTCATGGAAGAACATGCAAGGAGGGATTAGTCTATTTTAAATTATAGTTGTGTTCTAGGGATTTGTAAATGTAACAACCTATATTTTGGCTTTAGAAGGTTAGAACTTTGATTTTTACTTATCTTAGTGATTCATTGCTTAGTATTTATTGGGTTTAGTTTGAATCATATAGACATTTTATAAGTATACATCTAGATCTATTTATGTGCCGTGGGATATTATTTTTATTGTTATATGTTTATGATGATGATAGTTTTGTGATTTGTTTAAACATGCAAATTGAAATGTGGAACTTTGGTATGTGGATACTAGTTCATAATTATGTATAATAGATGCAAGGCATTGTGTAAATAAAAACACATTTCTTAATTCACCATTAACACAGACAATGACTCCAATATGAAATTTGTAATGTATATGCATGGATATCAGCCATGTGATATCCAAATGAGTATACTATTGAGGTGACCAAGGCATGGCAAGGCAAGGAATGCCATGGAAAGTTAGGGAAATGCAAGGAATGACATGGAAAGGAAAGGCATGGTATAGCAAGGAAAGGCATGGCATGGAATGGCAAGTTAAGGAAATGCAAGGCATGGCATGGCATGACATGGAAATGCAAGGCATGGAATGACAAGGAAAGGGAAGGCATGGCAAGGCATGACATGTTAAGTGAAGGAAAAGCATGGTATGTCAAGGAAAGGCACGGCATGGCATGTAAAGTCAAGGAAATGCATAGCGAGGAAAGGCGTGGCAAGGAAATGAAAGGTAAGGGAACAAAAAGCAAGGTAAAGGCAAGGAAAGGATAGGAAAGCAAGGAAAGCAAAGGCAAGGAAAGGCAAGGCTAGGCTAGGAATTGATCACATACTTTGTTTTGGATGCCCCATCCACTTGGCATCTTGCATATTCATCCATGGAGTTGGCTACCTTGGAATTCACAAATTTGGAGTGGTTCATGCATGCACATTCTTGGAGGGAACATTCCATGTGGACACTTGGCATTTGAATTGACTTGATGCCTATTTTTGATGGTGTGTCCCCTTCATGAGCATTATTTGGTCCATACTACTACTATTTTTGGATTAGGGAGAATTTATTTGGAGAGGATAATGTCCACATGTTGTGACATCATCAACCATGTATTGAGGAGAGATCTAACTAATTCATTATTAGAATATTTATTTGAATTGTTTTGCAGTTAGTTAGCAAATAATACTATTTTATTGTATAAGAGAAGAGACTCACTCTATAAATAAGATTTCTCTCTTTCCCAAAGGGGTTGGATCCAATGGTGAAAAGAGATGAGTTGTTCAACCTTGGGCAAGGTTCAATTCCTGTGAGGGCATAACCTAGAGCCATGGGGGCACTTTGAGGTAGTGGTCAAACGTGTGGTTGCACCCAGAGATATTATATTAAATAATATCATGACCCTTGCACACATAAGTGGATAAAATCCCACTCCCATGTCCTCCAATTTATTTTTAGTCAAATCCTATTAGCATGATTGGTTTCGATGGGCCTCATTCTGCATGGTGATCCAGGTTTGAACCCGTGGGGAGGAGACACCAAAAACTCCATCCAGCTAAGGTTTCGTGTGGTCCAGGTCGGGTGCGATCCCCAGGAGATTTTGACGTATTATATGCCCTTGGATCATGGTTTCTTAGCCACGGGCTAGTCCCGCAGGTCATAGACACCCTAGCAAACAAAAAAAAAGAGTTATCTCTCTCCATTGTAAAGGGTGGAGAATTTGGGTATTTAGGAGCTCTCCTCTTGGGCTACATTGTAGAACATTTTGGCAAGCTTAATGGAGAATTTGAGGTATATTTTATCTGATGTGAGGCTTTATTGTTCACTCATATTTTATTTGTTAATTTTGTATTAAGAAACCCTTGTAACATGTTGTGATTGTCATTATAATGAACCGTGTTTCATTTTGGATAGACGTTTCAACTCTCTTATTTCTATTGTGATTATGTTATCCTACATGCTTGTTATTATTGGTTCCTAGAGTCTTAATTAGGATGTGTCTTCAGTATTTTGTCAAATTTAGGTAATGAGAACCATTAATTGTGTATGAATTTAGCACTTAGCAATCTTTTCCACCATAAGAGATTCGTTAATGCGTAACACAAGTGTTCATTTTATTTTTGAAAAAATGAATTTTTCTTACTTTCATATACTTCATTAACACTTTAAAAATTAATTAATCAAATTAAATAATTGCATACATTCATACACGTAAAATTCATACATTCATTTAACATAAAATGTAGACACAATGAGATTCATAAAAAACGTGCCATGAAATATATATATATATATATATATATATATATATATATGGAACATCATCTAAATTGTACATTTTTTACAAAGGGGCACCTTGTGCCCAATATAAAAAACGACATCAAGCGCTCGAACATAAAAAATAGTTATATGGTGGCCTAGATACAAAATGGTAGTCATTGCTCACTCATTGACCAATGCCACCCTTGCCACCCTCAGGAGCATCTTGGAAATTGATCTTTCTTCTCTTGCTAAAAGAAGCACCTCTGGAGGTTTTGGGCCTAGGCATGGTTCATTGCTCCAGAGACTGTACAAAGAAAAAACATTGTTATAAGATTTTTTCCACAATGAATTAAAATACTTACAAAATGATACTTTGTATGTCAACATAAGACAACTTACCACATATGGTAAAAAGAATCGTGAGGGTGTTACCCTCCTTTGCGACCCTAATCTCTCTCTAATGCCACCATGCATCAGTTATGAGGATCAAATCATGAAATTTAAACAAATATGCATAAAATCAATTGCATTCATGATACATAAAAAATTATCATCAACACATTATCTCACCATGAATATCTCAGGCCTTGATGGAGATTTGTTGGGAGGTAGAGTGCTTGGTTGTATAAAATTTTATGAGGAAATGATGCAGGAGCATCACTCCAACTCAACAATGCATAAGCAACCAGCGCAACAACGCATAAGGAGGGAGCGGATCCCAAGAAAAGAGAAGCACCCACCTTCTCATTTTTGAGTTTAAATCTAAAATTTAATGTAATAAATGTTGTAAAGGCTCGATGAGAGTAGTGTCACTGTATTTGTACATGATTCATGTAAAGTCTCCTTTAATGGATGACGGGTAGATAGATCTATATGCGATTCGAACTAGATGTATATTAATTTTAATTTAATGAAAGTAGGCGAGGAAGGCTCGAGAAGCCCCTCTTTTGTAAAGAGATTGATTGTATTGATAAAATTCATTAGGAATATTAGGAAGACAAGTGAGAGGAGCAAGAATAGGAAAGGAGAGGAGAAAGAGATGAGATATTGTTGTAGTCTAGTCTTGTATACATTGTAAAGAGCATTCAGAATTAATACAAAAGCACATTTCCCTGCATATGAGTTTATGTGTGTTTTTATATATGTTTTATGAATGTGTTTGAATGGTTACTGTGTATATTTAGGAATGTTGTTAGTCCATGTATGTTCCCTTTGAAGGAATATTTGAATTCCCTATTTGTGTGTGAAATTATGAATATTTTGGGCTCTCACGGCAATGCAAGGAGTGCACATTAGAGTTGTTGGAAAACTCTAAAATTCCTGCGTAAGGTGTGCGCAAGAACTCAATTAGGAATTATGCGAGGAGCATGCCAGATGGGCACACCAAGAATGTTCTTAATCTTAGAAGGGATAGTGCAAAGAGTGAACATAGTGAGCACAAGGAGTGCACATCAGAGTTACTGAAGACTCTCAAGAGCCAACGAAAGGTGTGCGGAGGTTGAACCATCTACAGGTTTGAAATCTTAGGAGAGATAGTCTAAGTTTATGCAGAGACAAGTGCAAGAACTGCACAGAGACAACACTTTGTTAAGTGTTAGTCAAGCTTAAAAAGGAAAACATGAAGAGTGCACCAGAGGCCAAGTATTTCAAGTGCCAAATCTCAAGAGAATGAGCGTGAGTTTCAGGAGGGCATAAGAAGTAATATAGAGGGACAAAGGGCCAAGACCCTTTGAAGTTAAAGAATTCCAAGCGGCAAGATAATTAGCATAAGTGTGTGCCAAAAGACAATCCAGGTTCCCAACTAAGGAGAAGCACAAGGAGTATGCGATAGGTTTTCATAAGTCATCAAGGTTTAGATGAGAGTGAGCGTAAGGAGTGCGTGGGAGATTTTTATAAGTCTCAATATCATGAGGAGTAACGTTTTCCAAAATGCAAGTAGAGGCCAAGGGATCATCCCTGGGAGATAAAATTCAAAGGCCGAGCCTTTGGAAGCTCAAAAAAAAAAAAAACTCCTTCATTGAATGGAAGTGAAGTTGTGATGGAGGAGGAGCTACAACAGTCATTGGATTGGCTGCGGAAAAATATCTGGACCATTGGATCTAAGTCCAGATAGGAGGAGGATCATGTAGGAGAAGAACAAATCTAAGCCATTGGATTTTAGCACGAATATCGAGAGTCGTTGGATCAAGGTAAGTTGTATGAATGTTAAACCTTTAATTCCTTTGGACTTCACCGCTCCAACAAGTTTTAAGGCTTTGTTGAAAATGTAGCCGAAGCTCCGAAGTACCAGAGAAAATCCCGACCGTTGGTGATAAGGACATGAGTTAGTAGATTGAGCACAGTTCAGAAGTACGCCACTTTGAAAGAATTGGGTCATTGTGTTGACAGGAGGATAAAACCCCAAATCTTTGAAGCCCAGAGAAGACCCTGACTGTTGGCATCAGGGCCACGTGGCGACAGATCTCGTGTTCGAAGACTTGGCACTCCGAAGGAACTTGAATGTGAGTTTCTTTGGGTCAGAAAATCATGAAGGCCCGAAGTACTGAGTAGATCCAGGCCGTCCATTGGCAGGGACGCATGGACCATTGATCAAGATCATCCTGAATATATCTGTGAATGGGAGGAATGTCTCGGGTATGCAACTAGTTGGTGCTTTATAAAAAGATAAGTGCCATGATTGTGTTCTATGCTTAAATGTGTATGCATTCTATTTGTCTTCTACTATGTTTTTTTTGGAATAAAATGCACATTACATTGATAAATTCTTAACATGAATAGTTATCCTTGTACATGAGTAAGCATATTGCTACATGTTTGGGTTAGGTTGCATAATTGTGTCATATGCAGGGTAGATTGAACAAAGCTTTTTCATAGCCTCGTGGGGCATGTATGAAGAAGGTTGTCATGCTGTATTTTGTGTGGCATGACCAGGGTGTGACCTGGGTAAGTTACATTATGGTATCAGAGAAAAGGTTACAACACTCAGGATGTATGTGCCAAGAACCAGGCCCAAATTGAAGAATTCATAGAGTAGTCATGGTGAAACTAGGTGTAATTGGGCAGAAAGCCCCCTTTTTTGTAGTGGAATTCAATGAGAAATTGACACAAGAATGTTTAATTGTTGGTGCAGAGATCAAATTGACTGAAAAAATTCTAAATTTGTCATGGGAAGCTAATTTACAGAGCTTCAACGAAGGTCAGGAAAATAAATTTTGAATTATAAACATTTTTGAAAATTTTGAAAAAAATGAAATTTTGGAAAATTTGGGGATTTTATGTACGAATGACGTCAAGGGGGATAGGTGGAGGTTTAGTGAGTACACACATTGAATCTTATATGTCAAAATATCATGCATCCAATATACGAGGGTCAAATGGAGAAACTAGGAAGTGGAACCGTGACCATTCAAAAATCTGGATATCCAGAAATTCTCAAAAAGGGCTTTTAGCAAAAATATGAATTCTGGATGCTACATCAACATTTGATATCAAAAGCGTCATGCCAACACATCATGTTAGTAGGGTTATAGGTTAGTGGATCCACATTCACAATCCATAGGGTGAATGTTGGATGGACGAACTAGGTTTGGGCCTTTCCAAAATTATAGGATTAGGAATTCCTATGAGTGTGTGTTCCTACTAACATACTTGCCACTTTTTTGTCCACCAACTTTTTGCACACACCCATATATATATATATATATATATATAGAGAGAGAGAGAGAGAGAGAGAGACAGAGAGAGACCCAAAGGCGTTCAGCTATGTTCTTTGAATCTAGTCCTATGTGATGCAACAAACATTCTTTGGTGATATGGTGGGTTTGAGCTGGAAAGGGAAGTGCTTGGTTGTTAGTTGGAGGCATGTTGTGTTAGGTGAGATTTTAATGTGCATGCAGGTCTGTTGCATGGAGGATGTACTACTATATTATGAAGGTGATGCCATGGCAGTGGAGGATATATTCTAGTTAGACCATGATTTCGTTAGCTTGTAGAGAGAAAAAATGGGGGTTTCCAACATCGGCTCTGATCCATCAGATCGATTTGTGGGAAAGGATCTAGTTTAGGAAACAGGTTCTCTCCTCTCAAGGGGATCATTAATTTTGGCACATAGGAGGATGTTTCAAAATGAGTGAAAATATCCTCTCCAAATATTAGGGATGGATTACCTATTCATTCTCATTGTCACAATTATCCTATGCACTTTGGTGAAGTGGTATGTGTGGACACTCGTGTTTCTGGTGAAAAGAAAAAGGTGGAGGGGAGGAAAAATAATCCTACTCTGGAAGGGAGGTGTTGGAAAGAAAAAAGGGAGAAGAAGAAAATTGTCGTAGGTGTGGATGTGGAGCTTGGGGCCATCCCTGAGATGTTGGGTAAAACTGTTGTGGGTCGTTTTGGGGGCAAGTTGGTAAATCCTTTGGCTTTGCATGGGTGGCTTGATGAGAATTGGGTTGACCTTATGGGTTACATGCTGGTAATCCACACCTTGGAGAGAGGGTGGACCATTTTAAAATTCCCTTTGTAGGAGGACTTAGTTGAGATTTTCAGTCGCTTGTGCATTTGGGGCCCCTCTAGCCTAGTCCTCAAGGTATGGGCCATCGATTTTGACCCTGTGCATGAAATTTGATCTCACACCAAAGTTTGGACCATCCTTCTAATTTTTCCTCTAGTCTTTCAGCAAGGGAAGGTGTTGGTTTTTATTAGGAACTCTATCAAGACATTTATTGGATGCGAGCCATATTGGGATAAAAAACCTGATAGAAGGTGCGTGTGGGTGAATGTGGAATTTGAGTTTTAGGAGGGTCTGTTAGATGAAATTGAGCTTATTTGTGGAGATTTTGTATGGGTTTAGCGGAATGACTATTGAAAGGTTTCATTCCATTGCTTCAACTGTCATGAAGTCAGTCACTTGTAGGTGTAGTGTCGAAGACATTCCTCTCAATTCCCACCTTTTAGGAAATTTTGGAAAATAAAGTTGGTGGCAGTCAGTGACAGTTGCAGCAAGGTGGAGATATTGCATGAAACTTTGGTTCCCTACCCAGCGACCAACAAGAACAAGGAGAATATTGGATCGAATTCCAAGGATGCCACAACCACTTTGATAGGTAAGTATGGCCATCAAAGTCCCCTTATTCCCTGTCTTTCTTCTGCTGAGTCAAAATCCCCATGTGGTTTTCCTCAACAGTCTTAGGATGATATGGAAAAATATGAATCGCTCCCTACTCCAAGCCCCATCCTTCAAGATAAGGACCTCTCTCAGGTCAAATCCCATTTCCTTAAACATCCCAAGGTTCCCCATGGAACTCAACCTATGAGTATTTCTCTGATGGGGTCAATTTCATTGTCCCAAAAGTCCCATCGAGTTGACTCAACATGTTTCTCCTTTTCCTAGTCCTTGGTTAAATTTGATTTTTTTTTTTTAAGGTTAAAAGGGGGGTTATGGAAGAAAGGCTAGGTGGTTTGTCCTTCAATAAGGATATTAGTAGTAAAGAGGGAATGAAATCCTACTTATCCATAGCATAGGTGCAAGCCAAAAATGGGGTAAGAATTAGAAAGAAATCCACCATCATTCAGGTCCTCGGAGCACGAAAACCCAAAGCTAAATTTCCCTAATGATTGTAGACTCTCTAAATGTGTGTGGAGTTGGGGGGTTCCCAGAAAGTGTTATCCCTCAAAAGGATTGTGCACATGTTTAAGTTGGATGTCAGTATGATTCAGTAAACAATGTGTGCAATTGGTAAAGTTATGGACCTTGTTTAGTCATGGTTGAAATATTGGACCTTTTGTGACTTAGATTTTGAAAGTCTTTCAAGTGGTCTTCTCTCTGTATGGAGCCCTCATCTTACATATCTTTCCACATCCCTCATCCATTTTTGGATTGTAGCCGACTTGGAGGATAATATTCTCAATGAGGGGTTTAGGATGGTAAAATTGTATGGGTCATACACTGACAAACTTCCTTTTTGGGAGAAATTAAGTTCTTCATGAATCCTAACTTCATCAAATGTCATATTAGGGGGAGATTTAAATTTTACAACATCTTCATGGAGGTTTGGGGTGCTCACCTGAGAAGGGACGCTCATGAAGTTTTTTTCATTCACTAGATTGAACAAAACTCACTGGTTGATATGGAGCCTCCTAAGTTATCTCAGATGTAGTGGAATGGAAGACCAAGTGACTTTTTTGTTGCAAAGTTACTCGACATATTTATTCTTTCTGAAACTCTCCTAGATATACCATGGTCCTTTAAAGCATGGGTTGTAGGAGATGTAACCTATGACCATCTTCCTATAATTTTGCAAATTGAGAAGTGGGTCCCAAAGCCTTTTTTCCCTTTCAATTTTAATCATGTTTGACTACAAGAGGAGAATTACAAAGATCTGGTAAAATCTTCATTGTCGCATCTTAAAGAAGAGGAAGGAATCTCTTACATGCATCAATTTGTGACAAATCTCTCAAAAATCAATAAGGTTCTTTGTTAGCTGATGAGGACAATAATTTTTCTGATCTTTTAAAGAAGAAAAGGTATTTGATATCTTTAGAAGAAGAAAAACGACGACTAAAAAATCGGGTGAATTGGCTCAAAGAAAAGGACAACAATACAAAGTGTTTCCATAATTATGCCAATTTTCGAAAAAA
>ML787829.1:7134-41725 GCA_009831015.1 Picea engelmannii | reverse complement strand
CAGAAAAATCCCAAGGAATGCATTTCATGATATGGATCTCTGAAGTGAGGATGGAAGAAGGAGAGTCCAATTGTTGAGGATATGCATAAATAATTGCTAGGATAGAGAGTGCATAGTGCAAGTTAGAAGGATTCTAACCCTCAATGATTGATATTCTCCTAGTCCCACCTCTTTCAAATTTAACCAACCAATCTACCGAGAGGCGATATCTCTATTCGAGATATGATTCAAGAAAAGAAAGCCCTCTCTATTTATAGTTTGAATAATTGGTTCTAGGAGAATATGGTTATTGTTCCAACTGATCCAAGGGTCTTTTCCCATCATAATTTTTTCTCCAGAGCCAACATTTCAAATTAACCAGTTTCCAATGAGGGGAAAGACACTAATATTAAAATCAGAGGTTTCACTGACAAATTTTTCAAGTTAAGTTTACGTATCTTATGCACCATATCGATAAGAATGTGAAACACATAAACTCATAGTAATTATGCGGAATTAACAATTATTAAGAACACAAATTAAAGAATTAAGGACAACAAAAATATATAAATAGAGACAGGAGAAGTTTGATAACGCAGTTCACCAAGGTGTGGCTACATATCTGGGTCCCGCTTCCAGTGGTGATCGCTTTATTTCTCTTCTCCAAATGCTCAATTACATCAACAAGATGATTACAATCTGCTGCAAAAGATCTATGCATATGTTGTACATGACCTCCATGATTAGATACAAAAGACCTCACCAAAATCCTCTCTCGAATGGGCTCAAAAGGCCTCTTACAACATGAGAACCAGCAAAAATGGTCTCTCTTCTATAACATTTCTCTCCACGTCCCTGCAACAAAATCATTGTATATCGATGACACACAGGCCTGGTTTATGAAAAAAAAGAGTTGGGGTCGAATTCCCAACTTCTCCCAACAATTTGGCCTCTTCCTAGGCTCAAGATCCACTCTTTTTGGCCAAAAATCCATTAAAATAAGGTAAAAACCCACTTAATTTGGAAAATAATGGTTAAGCCCCCAGAATTAGGCCACACACCCCTTTTGTGGTCGCATGGGTGACATGTGGCCTGGTGCTAGACCCTTTAATCCCCCACGCCCATGTGCATCCCTAGTCACAGCCCCTGTCATATGACCTAGCGCCCAACAAGGTGTGCCTCACTTAGCCATAAAAAGGTGCTTAAGGTTTAATTTTTTAAAAGTGGGTAATTTTATAAATTGAAGTTCTTTCTTTTGTGGTTAGTGGATTAGTGCTAGGACTTTGTTATATTGATAGGTCATGGGTTCGACTCCCATGGAGTACAACATTTTTCATTTTTCCCTTTTAGGCCCCATCTAGGGTGACATGTGGCACCCTATGATTGGGCAACGTGTCAGCCCATGGTTGGCCAAAACCATACCATGTGGACCAATCACCCCTTCCCACTTGTCAACATCAGAAACTGCCAAATGTCGATATATGAAATGCCATGTGTCAGTTGCAGGAGCTTCCACTTGTCCTCTATAGACTATGCCACATGTCATTCCCAGAATGTGCCACATCACCCTTTGACCAGTTGACTTTTTACCTGTTTGACCAAACTTTAGATTGCGATAAATTTTTCATATAAACTCTGTTTTTCAATCTGTTTGTGCCACCAGAAATCTTGCGATGAGCACTTAACGATGGTGTAGATTTCATGAGCATTGGATAACTTTTATTTTTGAGCATTTCAAATCCTACTAGATCAAGCCTCCCCACTGGAAGCTTTTGGACCACCAAAATCCTACTTTTACTCATGTAAGAAGTGAGGGTATTGCCTCCCCATTTGTCTTGTATCATCCATCCTTTATTCTTGGACAATAATCACTTGATTGACCACAACGAACATGAAAATTGTGATAGCATTGTTCATCAAAGTAATCATCCCATCTATTGCACAATCATTTACATTCGTTGTTGCATCTACTAGCCATACACGACTGAATAGCAACAAATTAAACAACAATACTGAATATGTGAATGCGAATGAAAAAAAATGCTTCCTCTTATGAACAGGAACAATAACCTAAGTATGTATTTGAACCTCATGTTGTACTTCTTGTGACACTTCATGATTGTTATAAACATACTTAACCATTTCATGTTTAGCATCAGTTTCTTTATGATTTGTTACAGACATAAATGTTAAACTCTTGCTTGCATTTACTATTCTTTTTAACTGCCCTGTAGTTGCAAAAGATTTGCTAGTTTTCATGCGATGAGCACGAACAATCTACTCTTTCCCATCTTTCTTGAAGCAATATTTATTTTTGTCCCTATAGAATATGGCTTTTCTATCATAAAGGTATGGGCTTCCCAAGACAATTCCACATATGTCCAGTCACACTATATCAAGCTCTACTTCATCAACAAACTTAGAAGTGATTGCAAACTTAATTTTGCATTGCTTGGTTACTTGCAAATTATTATCACCACATATCCGTCCCAATGGATATGGTCTAGGATGTGACTTAGTTTCAAGCCCCAAATTATTTACAACCTCTTCACTGTTTAGATTGTCTTGTGATCCACTGTCTACAAGAGTATCAATTTTAACATTATTTTTTATGACCCTTATGTGGAAAATTTCACTCCTTTTACACTCATCATTTAAAACATATGAATTAAAAGAGCTAGTACTTGCAACATAATTTATACCTTGGATTCCCATAGCTAAAATTTTAGTCTCATCATCAGAGTTTGATCCCAGATCCACTTGAATTGTTGTAGTTGTGGTCTTCTTTCTCCCTTGATTGGCATACTTCTTTGGCTTCAACTCAGGATGTAATATCCAACAATGATCTTCATCATGGCCTTCCTTATTACAATGCTTGCAAGTAGGCTTCTACCTTTTCCCTGTGGCTATCTTCTTCTCTTTCTCTTTTCTTTTCCCTAAATCCTTTCCTTGTAATGCATCTATAGAAACATTGTCACTAACATTCCTTTTACCTGATTCAATGTGAATGGCTTGTACACATACTTCATCAAAGTTAGAAGGATTTAACATAAGAATAGTATGCTTGAGATAAGAATGCAGACCACCAATATATTTTAGAAGTGTCTCCTTTGTATATAAAGGAATACCCAGTATTAATGCTTTCTTACGAAATTCTTGAGTATACTCTTGTACACTTTGACCTTTAGCTTGCCTTAAACTTTGCCAATTCATCATTTCATGTTGCATGTATGCCAATGGATAAAAAATTGTCTTCAATGCAGTAACAAAATAATTCCAGAAAGAGATTGTTTTACCACTTTTACTAAGATCATCTTTAGTTTTTCTTTCCCACCATATGAGATTTGTGCCTCCCAATTTGAGACTAGAAAGTTGGATCATTGTTTCATCATCAAAAATCCTTTGTATCTTGTAATAGACTTCAAGTTGTCTAACCCAATTATCTAGTTTTTCTGCATTTAATTCACCATCATAAGTGGGTAATTTAAATTTTACATCAAGCTTTAATAAAGGTATATCAAAAGAATGATGAGTTTTTTTAGGTTGCTTATACATGGAGGAATGTACACTTGCTTCACTTGTAGATGATGAGGATGAAGGGGAAGAAGGTTCTAAAGGTCCACCTTTTTCAACTCCTTCTTCTTCTCTTACATGGTTGAAAGTGATGTGAGTGAAAAATATGATATTTGTTTGACAACTTGAAATAAAGGTTGAAGAGTGTAGTTGTGTAGTGAAATAGTCCCATTTAAGCATAGGATGGTTAGCAGTGAGTCTGTGTGATAGACCTTTTTCCTTTGCCAACATGAGAGCGAGTTTCAGGGCCATTGGCTTGCTAAAAAAAATTTTGGATTGGCCAAGGCCAAATGAGAAAGATATAGATTGGTCCTCCAAGAGGAATATAATCCCCCCTCTCTCCTCCTAGAGAAGGGTTCCCTTGTGTTGCCCCATCAGAAAAATCCCAAGGAATGCATTTCATGATATGGATCTCTAAAGTGAGGATGGAAGAAGGAGAGTCCAACTGTCGAGGATATGCATAAATAATCACTAGGATAGAGAGTGCATATTGAAAGTTAGAAGGATCCTAACCCTCAATGCTTGATATTCTCCCAATACCACCTCTTTCCAATTTAACCAACCAATCTACCAAGAGGCGATATCTCTATTCAAGATATGATTCAAGAAAAGAAATCCCTCTTTATTTATAGTTTGAATAATTGGTTCTATAAGAATATGGTTATTGTTCCAACTAATCCAAGGGTCTTTTCCCATCTTAATTTTTTCTCCAGAGCCAACATTTCAAATTAACCAATTTCCAATGAGGGGAAAGACACTAATCTGAAAAGAGAGGTTTTACGGACAAATTTTGCAAGTTAAGTTTATGTATCTTATGCACTAGATCGATAAGAATGTGAAACACATAAATTCATAGTAATTATGTGGAATTAACAATTATTAAGAACATAAATTAAATAAGGAAGGACGACAAAAAGAGATAAATAAAGACACAAGAAGTTTGATAACAGAGTTCACCAAGGTGTGGCTACGTCTCTGGGTCCCGCTTCCAGTGGTTAATGCTTTATTGCTCTTCTTCAAATGCTCAATTACATCAATAAGATTATTACAATTTGCTACAAAATATCTATGCATCTGTTGTACATGACCTCCATGATCAGATACAAAATACCTCACCAAAATCCTCTCTCAAATGGGCTCAAAAGGCCTCTTACAACATGAGAACCGACAAAAATGGTCTCTCTTCTATAAGCTTTCTCTCCACATCCCTGCAACAAAATCACTGTATATTGATGGCACGTAGACCTGGTTTATGTACAAAAAGAGTTGGGGTCAAATTCCCAACTTCTCCCAACAATTTGGCCTCTTCCTGGGCTCAAGATCCACTCTTTTTGGCCAAAAATCCATTAAAATAAGGTAAAAACCCAATTAATTTGGAAAATAATGGTTAAGCCCCCAAAATTAGGGCACACGCCCCTTTTGTGGTTACATGGGTGACATGTGGCCTGGTGCTAGACCCTTTAATCCCCCATGCCCATGCGCGCCCCTGGTCACAACCCCTGTCATATGACCTAGCGCCCAACAAGGTGCACCTCCCTTATCCATGAAAAAGTGCTTAAGGTTTAATTTTTAAAAAGTGGGTAAATTTATAAAGTGAAGTGCTTATTTTGTTGCTAGTGCATTAGTGCTAGGACTTTGTTATATTTTTTTGGAAGCATGCCAAAGCGGAAAGAAAGAGCAGTATGCGCGCATGCATCGAAGACCTAATGACGTTAGGGTTAGGGTTTTTGCAATGTATTGTAATGGTTGACGAGCCAGGAATGTATAAATATAGATACGTAGGTCTCATAGAGAGATCCAGAAAAGAGGGGATGGATGTAAGGAAGCGGATGCGATGTAATATTTTGTTGTATGAGATAATTTTGTAAGTTGTTGAGCTAGAGAGGACCGAGGAGGGTAGATCTTGAGGGTTAGATCATAGGTTGAGGAGCCTAGTGTAACCTAGTATGCCTCATAATAGATCTCAACCTAATTGAGAAGATTTGTAAACTGCATGGCATTGTAGTTTTAGAATGACTATAATAAAAGAGATAAGATCCAAATCTTTGTGGACGTAGACTAGGGGGGTGAACCACGATAAAACTTGTGTTATGTGATTGAATGCATGTGTTTATTTATTGTCTTTAATAGTGGATATGCTAAATGAATGAGTTATTATATTTCCTTCTTAATCATAATTGACAGCGTATTGTGATAGTAATTTAGAACAACACTCTCAGTGTATAGTTCTGAAATTCCCCACTCAATCCTAGCCTACAAACACATGAGTATTGCAGCCACCCATTAAGACTATCTCAGGTGAGATGGTGTAGTGCACCCTGTGCATTGCATTTCCTTCTGGTATACCAGGAGGGTCGATAGTTTTAGAGGCTTTGTTGGAACCCCGAACAGACATGAACCCTGGGTCACTAAAGATGAAGATACAAAGTCATATAGGATATGAATGTCCAACAAATGGTTTTGTTGTCATTGATAGGAACAGAAGAGGATTGAGTAGATGAGATATAATGAAGATCTGTTAAAAGATACGTTAGATCTGCAGGAGGCGGATCAAGAGAGTATTAAAGTAGATAAGAAAGCAATGAGCCACTAAGAAGGGGATGTTGAGACCGTGGAATCCCACAAAAGAAAAGATAGAATGTTGGCTAAGGAAAAAGGAGTTAGAGTTTTCACAGAAAGATAACAAAAACCCTAGAGTAACACCCCACAAATATCTTGAGAAATATGTGTTTACTGATCTACATGAAGTCTTTTTCTGTTATTTTCCACACTACAGGAGTGGATACTAAGGTTGAAGGATAACCACGCAACGAACTGGATCTGACAGTTAGAGTGGACCCCAGTACAGATTGATCAATTACAGTAGGTGAACAACAAATTCACCCACACATTATATTTTTGGCTCGACGGTATTGTGGCAGGATTTATAACAAATTTTGCAGTAGATACAACGAATTCGTACAGCGTAGCAGAGAAAGAGTTTCTACGTAGACCTCGAGTAAAGTACATTAGATCGTTGTATACATCTATTAATGTGTTTCTATACAATAAAGGTGTAACGACAATGGAGTCGGGCAGCTAAACTTCCCTGCATGCATGGGGGAAGGGGGGAAGCACTGACATAAAAAGGAGAAATGTGTTATCACTGAAATTTCGTCTGCAATTGGTTACAGGAATCCAACATCTCCAAACAACTATTAGTTCACCCATGGACCAAAAATGCATTTCCAAAAGGCCCAAAACTATACAATCAACAATAAAATAAGCATGCACTAAGACTACGCAGGGAGCATGTGCACATGCGCCATTCAGAAACACAGGAAAAAGCGCACATGTGCACGATGCACGACGGTGGACGCAAAAAACCGCACGTCCCTCAAAACGGTGCATTTATGATATTGTTCGGCCTCCCACCCACTTCTAGTTTAGCTTCCAAGTTGATTTGACACCCAAATCTCAGTTGAATCTGGATGGGTGGCTGGTCAAAGACCTAAGGGTGTCCTAAATGGCCCATTGTTCACACTAAAAGCTGGTTGAATAATGCCTCAAAGTTATGCTATAAAAGGAATCCATGGGTGCACTACATTTTCAAGGAATTCATTTGTATTGTTATGCTGCTAATATTCTCTTGGAGGATCCTCTTTCCTCATCAAGAGTATGCTAGCACCATTGCACTTAGCCATTCATATCACCTCTACAATGAATGTGCTTTGGATTCTCTTCACCATTTCATCCTAGTTCCTCATTTGTAAGAAGAGCTCAATATTTTGGGGTCCAAGAGACCTCCCTTGGAGGAAGAGGGGACCCAAAGTATCCCTTTCTCTTCAGTGTTTTCTTTCCACTAATACAATCCTTTCCATTGGTGGAATGAGTCTTGTTTGTTCCTTGTTCTTATGTTCTTATGCACTATAGTTTAATTGTTTTTATCATTCTTAGTTTAATTCTTTGTTTATCTTCTATGCTTTATCTTTCTACCCCTTTCCTTTACTATTGTCTTTCCTAGCTACCCAACTGGGCTTGTAAGCATCTCTATTTTTCCCATTTAGGGGACAAAAGAGGTGCAACACATTGGCGACTCCACTGGGGAAAGGTATCAATTTCCTCCCCCATTTGGATATTTTTAGCTCTTCCTTTTATTTATTTAACTTGCAGGAACCATAACCGGCCCAAGCCGACCTGCAGAAAGCCAAATTCAAAGCTGAGTCGAGAGAATTTCATTCAGAATTTTCTTCACAGCCGTGTGACAAACGTTCACATGTTTAGTGGCCCACAGTCGTGCATCATGCGCATGTGCACCAAAACCATAGTATTTATCAGCACCCTCTGCGCACCTGCGCCCATAAGGCATTTCCAATTTGCGTATTGGCACTTAGAGCGCCTCTGTCTACTCTGAGACCCGCACATATACTCAGAAAATTACACATTGTAAGGTTTTTTGTGATCTGTGGAGGGCCCATAGCCTTCTTAAAATTGATTTCATGCATGTTGTAATCTACACCACACTTACATGCCCTCTCCATATAATGGGATTAGTCAAACACATAGGCACTTAGGGGTTAAAATCATAAATTTTCCTCTTTTTTATCGTTTTTCCACATGGATGGCTTGCTTTGACTAAAGTTAAGTTGGAATCATTCTACATCACATATAAAACTTGCATTGGGACCAGAAATTAGAAATCAGTCATTGAGTATTCTCTTCTCTCGCGCCCCAAAGTGATCTTGAGAATCACCTCGGGACTCCTCTTAGTTTATTTTCTCAAAACACATATTAAAGATTGTAACAGGCCCATACATGCCCACATGCTACAAAGATAAGATAGTGTTGAAATTTACTTTCGTAGATTAAATCACTAGAGAAGTTTTAAGGTTTTGTAATGGGCCCATAAATGCCCACATGTCCACAATCTAGGATAGTTTCAAAGCTTTCTTAGATTAAATCACATTAGGGAGTTAAAGGAATAGTAAGGACCCACATGTCCACATGCTAGTTTCCTAGAGACTTTAAAATTATGCAAGGTTGTACCAATGACATTTAGTTAATTAGGTAATCAAGACATGTAAGGACCAACCAAATCCCACATGCAACAAGGTGACACCTAAATTATTAAAAATATTGGCATGCTTTCACTTGATTCACACACAAAGTCACTGCTCACTCAGTTTCATATCGAAACGTGGAGGTTAAAGTAAGTTTCCTCCAAAGGAATTCTGAAACACCCCACCCTTTTCTTGATGAAACTCACTAAGCTTTCCTCCACAGGAGGTGCCAAAATAATTTTTTTAGTCTACGTAGGATTTCGGGGATAGGCATCCAAATAACTCCCCGTTATTTGGTTCTCACATCTTCAAACAATAGAGGTTGTCAAATAGGGAACTTTAAATCCTCCAATTCAAGTGTTCCTACACCATAAGGCAGGGATATACCCATGAAGGGTCGAAGGTCAAGGTCCGGTTGTTCTATGCATCCCCCTTGAGGCACCCACCTCTTGGACAAGATCGAGCCCGTGACCCATTTCTTAGGCCAAAAATCTAAATGTCGCACTTTGACCAAGGTACCTAGTGACCAAATTTTAGGACATCTACCCAGGTGGAAATTGTGGGCTGCAATTGCACCTTGATTGGATTTTGTGTGGCTATTGGGAAATATCGCTAGTTCTTTCAGGATATGCACCCTCTACCCCTCATTATAATTTATTACTTCATCCTTCACTAGTACCTCTTCAGGTGGATTCAGATCCCACTGTTGAGTGCTATTGGAAGGTCGAGTGTTATTTGAGAGGAAGGACGTTACATCTTTTAGGACACGAGCATTTGTTTTCTTTGTTCTCCCACAAGGACAAAATCCACCTACCCACATGTATGCTTCTTTATCAATTGATTTATGTATGATGTTATTGTGATTACATACGATTGTGAGATATATTGTGAAGGTCCAAGTTATACAAAGTCTCTTGTTCATTAATTGCTCTCATCACCATTTGCACACATCCACCTTGCTAGTCGGACATCATAGAGGACCCACAAAACCCCTGTCATTCCAGATGCTTGCTAAATCTCCCTCCCATTCTAGGGGGAGTTCCTAGTCTTGCCAACTCATTGACCATACTTCCCCACACCCCTGTGAGTGATACTATCTTGGGATCAGCTTTGCTTGGTTCCACCCTGCTTGGGTCCACTTCCCAAGGTCAAACACCCCCACACTCTCCTTTCCATGGAAGCAGTGGGCCAACTTCTTCTCAAGGGGGAAGTACAAACCCACCTAGTCCCCCTCAAGGGTCAGGTATGCAAAACACTCACACTATGGCTAGAACTAATCCTCCACCAACACCTCAGATGCCATACTTGGCTTCCCTCAACATACTGGATCTTACTAAACTCACCAATGATCCTATATTCCACAACACCACATGGCCAGCAATGCCTACCAAACGGCCTTCAAACATCCCCAAGTTTGAAGGAAAACCGGGAGACGATCCCGCCAACCATATCATGACCTTTCAATTATGGTGCTCTTCAAACAGCATCACGAACGATTCCATCCAATTAAGGTTATTTCAATGTACACTCATTGGCCCATCAGCTAAGTGGTATGTAGAAGAAAAATATGGGTCCCATGTGACCTTTGAATCCTTGGCCAAAGCATTCTTGACCTTCTTTCAACTACCAATTCGTCATTACAATAGCCTCGAACTACTCTCGGAATTTAAACAAACCTCTGTCATGCACATCGCTGACCACATTCACGAATGGCATCAGTGGTGTAGTCTCTACAAAGCTGAAGCTACTCCACAACAATGTCTCAATTGGTTCCTCAAATCACTTGTTTCCGTCCTTGCCAAAGAGGTGGTCACCGCCTTCCCCTAGTCTGAAGAAGAAGCCATTAGCAAGGCCCAACATTTCGAACTCATTTACTCACAATCAGGGTACTTGTATACAGTACTACTCGATGCCCCGAGACCCATGCCATTCGGCCAGGACAAACTTGGGATGTCTCACTCAGCAGATGGATTGATTGGTACCACTACACACAACAATTCACATCCCCAACAACCACCAATGTATGGAACCCCTCAATATCCACCTGCATACGGCGGACCCCCATATTATAACCCCCCCCCCTTATCCACAACCATACCCCTTGACCTTTCCTCCGCCCACCAGCGGACCACCCCCAACACGCACAATACGCCCTGTAGGTCAACCTAATTCCAATACCCCCTCTAGCTCTACTTACACTCTACGCACTAGTGAAACCACCACGCCTTCCTACGCATCCTACATATAATTACCACAGCATAATCTGTACTTTCCATTTCCTGATCACCCCCAGCCTATTACTTCACCACAAGGACAACCACATGTTGGGGTTAACTTTGTTCAACCATCTCCCATTCAGTAATACCAAAGTTTTGAACAACTAAATACAGCTAACCCATCCCATCAGTCGAACAATTCCAGAAAGAAAGTAAAAAATTGAAACAATAATAATCTCGGACCAGGAGGAAACCAGAACCAACCCCAGTAGAACCAACCTGCAGGGGGCAACTAGAACCAGGGGAACCAAAACCCTCAAGGGGGAAATAACAAAAAACGCCAAGGAAAAAACAACAACAATATTCGTAAAAAATTCCCTTGTTCCCTTTGTAGTGAGTAAGGACATTATACTCACCATTTCCCCCAAATCGCAAACTTCAAACGGATGAAAGAATTTGGTAATGGACCACATCCACCAGCCCCGCCTGCCCCCCAGCATGCCCCACAACCATATGTGCAACACCGACCCCCAGTCGTGTTGCAAAACCCCATACCACATCAAGTGGTGATGAACCCCCAACAAGAGATGCACCCTGCCCCACCACAGGAAGGACCATATCACAACCCAGGCACTTCAGCAGATCACACTATCCTCCTCACTAGTGAGGAAGAGGTCCTTCTACAAATGCGCGGTCATCAAAACAGTGCACCCTCTGACCTGACTCCCACTACCTCGGAGGCCACCCCAATCACGACTAGCCCACCTTCGATAATTCCACGCCCTAATACTGAAACACCTCTTCGCATCCCTCACATCCCATTGCAAAGGAATGCCCATAACCCTCAAGCTAGGGTAGCCCACAATTATAGTCTGGTCGACGACTTGGCCCAATCCCCCACTACCATGTCAGTCTTAGAAGTTCTTCAAACCTATCCTACTCAATGGAAATCATTACTTTCCGCTCTAGGGGTAGTTGACCCTGTTGATACTTGAATCATCACATTTGATATCGATAGTGGAGAACCCCATCTCCCCTCTCTTGTCACTTTTCAAATACCAGTTAAAATCCAGAACATCACCATTCAGCACTGCATCATTGACGAAGGTGCATCCACATGCATCATGTCCAAAACTATTTGGCATAAACTTGGCTCTCCAAAGCTAATACCATCCACTATTACTCTGAGGGCTTACGACGAACAATCCTCGTCTCCCGAGGGGCTCTTCCAAAATGTCCCCGTCGAACTTGGGGGAAAAACTATCCTTATAGACATTGAGGTTATCGATGCCCCACTCTACTATAATATTTTGTTTGGTCGTAGCTACATGTATTCCATGAAGGTAGTCACCTCTTTCGTGTTCTAAACCATCATGTTTCTCCATAATGGAAATATCATTACCATTGATCAGGTATCACATTATGAACCTAACCCTTCATCCAACATAGAAAATATCCTGTCGTTTTTCCACACTAATCCATATGCCTATCCACTCATAGAGATGGGCCCCAGAATTTTTAAGGACCCATCCTTGCTAGGGACATACCAGAGCACCACCTCTCATCCATCCTTCAGCACAAGTATGTGTCATTTCCACCAAAGGAACAACAACTAAAGATATTCTCCCTCCCACCGAGGCCTCTTTTTCCCCTGACGTCCCACTAGTCACAGAATACCTCCCTCAGGAATATCCTAGAACTTGTTCAGCTCTACCCGTTCCTGATCTTCCCCTCCCCTAGGACCATATCCCGGTTTGGGAAACAGTATCCCAATCCATTACCCAAATCCATTTCTTTTACCCCACACCAGGTGTACAAGCTTTCCAGGTAGCCGCAATGCTCACCCTTCCTAACATGGAGTTAGCAATCCCAGTATGGTATCTACATCCACCTGAGATGGTCCCTCAACCATCCCTCCCTCCCCAAACAAAAGGAATCCCGATGCAGATTCCCATACTTACCGCCACCGTCCCATCCACACCCCCACTCATTAGCACCCCTACTACAGCCGGGGGTAGACAAATAAATAACGAGCCCACTGCTCCACTTCCCCCATGTGTCCAACCACCTTGCATGCTATGTGAGAAAGATAGACACCCCACCAACAAGTGCCCATCTCTCCCCAAGTTACGTAATCTCATTCAACTCCCTAGAGCACCACCACCGCTCATCGCTTCCTCTAGTACTGTCGCTATCTCCTAGAACACAAGTAGCAAAGGGCTACGAACCAAATTTCCATGTGCCATCTGTTCAGAATATGACCATTACACACACCATTATCCAGCGTTACCTTAGTTCCGGCAGATGCTAACAGTCGTACGCTAGAACTTTTAGCAAGAACCCACCCCAACACATGTCACCAACATCCATTATGTCACGACCTCAGTCAATGAACATATGCGATGTCCTTGCTCTCTATGCGAATCACTTGATCATTTCACATATCAATGTCCTCTGATCATTGAATACAGGCGCCGCCAATTGGCCATTATTCAAAATCATACACCCCCTCCTCCAAAAGAACCAGTGAGTACCCTTACCCCATCACTTGATATGGTTTGTATCTTTTCACCAGAACCTGAGGCACTCCCTACTCCCCCATGGTTCCTAGATGATTTATATGAGGAGTTACCCCCAAATCCCCCCAATTCTCCAATTCATTTCCCCATGGAAATTCTACGCCCGACTACCATTTTCAACCCACAATACCTCGATATTTGGTTTATGTCGAGTGAACTATCGCAACCTCCTTACGATACCTCCTCTACATCATCACCACCAAACAAAAACCCCACGATGACAGTCACCAAAGTCACTCCTTTCGATCCCCTATATTCTCGACAGTTTCACTACGATGAAGACATCCTTGAGGAGTTAACTAAACCTGATTGCCCATGGGACGTGCTCCACCATAGAGCATTTTTTCCTTCACAGGAAGTCATCTGGCCTCCTAAACAAAATCCCATCTACGCAGTCGAAACCAAGGATTTTCTCCCAACAGGGCCTATAGATTGGTTCAATAAACATGTCCCTGCCCACAATGCTTTTGAAGAAGACAACATGGACAATATTTCCCCCACCATCAAAATCGATATTTCCATCAAATCTGGAGTCATAGAGGAAATTACCATTGGCGCCACATGCTCTCCTGAAGAAATCACCGCCTACAAAGCTCTCTTCCAAGAATACCTAGACATCTTTGCCTGGTCCTACATAGAGATGCTTGGCCTTGATCCCTCTATTATCGAACATCGTAACGACACCTGGCATGATATCACACATGTCCATCAAAAACATAATTTGTTACACCCATCCAAAGCAGCGGCCATCAAGGCCAAAATTTACAAATTATGCACTACAGGATTCATCTACCCCATCTCATATACGTCATGGGTCTCCAACCCTGTCCCTGTCAACAAAAAATAGGGCACTATCCATGTCTGTACGGACTTCCGCGATCTCAACCACACATGTCCGGAAGACAACTTTCCAACACCCTTTAATGACCAAATATTCAATGATTGCGCTGGTCACGAGGCTCTATCCTTCATGGGCGATTTCTCTGGCTACAACCAAATTCAAATTCACCCAGCCGATCAATGCAAAACCGCATTCACTACCCCCAGGGGAACTTTTTCTTATCGTGTCATGCCTTTCAGCCTCAAAAATGCAGGAGCCACTTTCCAACGTGCCATGGCATACATTTTTCATGATCTCGCTCAAATCATTCTCGCCTACTTGGACGATCTCACCGCTCACTCCAAAAAACGCACTCAACATCTTAGTGATTTACGAATCATCTTCCAACGGTGTCGTTAATACAACCACTGCTTGAATCCCCTCAAGTGTGTGTTCTACGTCACTCTTGGCCACCTCCTTATATCGTTTCCCAACGTGGCATTATAGTTGACCCCCTCAAGGTCCAAGCCATAACGGAAATTCCCCCACCACGAAATTTAAGCCAACTGCAAAGCCTACAAGGCAAAGCTAACTTTTTACGTCGCTTTGTCCCCGATTACACCATTCGGGAACATGGTTTCCTTCAACTCTTACGTCATGATATCCCATTCCAATGGGACAAACATGCCCAAAACACTTTTGATGATCTCAAAATGGCCCTCTTCAACGCCCCGTTGATTAGTCCACCCGACTATAATCATGACTACATCCTCTATATCTCGACCTCAACCATCTCAGTAGCAGGAGTTCTCGTCCAACTAGGAGACGATGATCGGGAGCATGTCATTTACTACATTAGTAAAAATCTTTCAGGGATACCCCTGAAATACAACCACGAAGAAAAACTGACTCTTGCAGTTGTCCTCACAGTCCAAAAATTGCACCATTACATCTTGCTTCGAACTACCAAATTTGTCGCAGATTCCAACCCAATGCACTACTTTCTCAGTCGCCGACAAGTTGATGGAAACTTTGCCCGATGGATCATCATCCTTCATGAGTACGACCTCGAATTTTCAATACCCAAGAGCAAGAAATCCCTCATCCTTGCCGAACTCATTGTGACATTTCCCTCCAATACTACCAGTACCCCCGTCGATACAGACTTCCCCGACGACCATCTCTTATGCATCCCCTCAGATGACCCATGGTACGATGATCTTCTCATCTACCTCCGAACACAGAAATTCGGAAACCACCTTTCCCGAGACGATCGTCGACACATTCATCACCAGGCCCCCCGCTTCCTACTTATCAATGATATCTTATATCGGCACGGGATCGACACTGTCCTCTGTCAATGTTTGACTATCGACGAGGCCGATTGAGTCTTTAATGACTGTCATAGTGGCACTTGCGGGGGCCACCTCTCAGGAATGTCCATCGCTCAAACAATCATTCACATCGATTATTTTTGGCCAACATTGTTTCATGATTGCATCAATGATGTTAAGCGATGTAACAACTATCAACTTTATGCCAACAAAGCGCGAGCACCACCTGCTCTTCTACACCCAGTCATTACCGCAGGCCCATTTTGTAAATGGGGCATCGACTTCATGACTTGGAACCCTCCATCCAATAATGGACACAAATACATCATCGTTGCAGTAGATTACTTCACCAAGTGGGTTGAATCCATGCCCACCTTCAACAACATCGTTGACACTGCAGTGTGTTTTTTCTTTAACCACGTCATCTCCCACTTTGGAGTACCACTCCAATTAGTCTCTAATCACGGGAAACACTTTGAGAATGACTTTTTTGTCGAACTCTCATCCAATTTAGGTTTCTCCCATGAGTTCGCCTCCCCATACTATCCTCAGTCCAACGGACAGGTACAGGCAGTCAACAAGGTTCTCAAAACCATGTTGCAATGCACGGTTAACAAACATAAAACCAATTGGCATCATATGTTGTTTCTCGCATTGTGTTCTTATCGTACAGTAATTAAAACTGCCACTGGTTTCACACCATTTCATCTATTCCATGGCGTCGAAGCTACTCTCCCCATTGAATGCAAAATTCCTACCTTATGCACCACTATTGGGCTATTACCCGACACTGCTCCAATGGAGCAGCGATTGCTGAACTTAGAGTCACTGGATGAAGATCATCGATCTTCATTACAGAACAACGAGGCAACCAAAAAATGGTCAAAGGCCACCTTTGATCACCATGTCAACCTTCGCTCATTCAATGAAGGTGACCTCGTCCTTGCTTACAATATCGCCCATGATACCCTCGGCCATGGAAAGTTCGAGTCATTATGGCATGGACCTTACATCATTCAACACTACCTCACTAAAGGTGCATACATTCTGGCCTCCCCTGAAGGCCACCCTCTCAAAGAACCCATCAACGGGTTGTACTTAAAGAAATTTTACGCCTGAACGTAGCCATTCTACACTAGGCTTTTTCCTTTCGTATGCTTTTCTTAGAGCTTTTAATTTTCTTTTTCACACCTTGCATCTAATTTACCATCTGTGTTATTGACATATGCCTCCTCCATCGGCCTACCACATCGGTTACGCCAACAGAGCCAGTCGTTGGACACAGAATCTCACTTCGGCTGCTTGGGCTCTCTATTCCCCCTCACACGAACTGCTCCACTCTAGTAGCATATGTTTTGGCTCAGCAACCAACAACCAAGCCAAATACACTGGTGTCATTGGTCTCCTCGCCGATGCTAGTCATCATCACATTCGTCACCTTAGTGTCTTACTAGATTCCCAACTGGTCGTCGTCCAGCTCAACAATGTGTACCGCGTCCACAATTCTTGCCTCTTTCACAAATACCTACAAGTTAGACTCTTATCTCGACATTTTGATTCCATTACATTTACACATATTCCCATGCAATTTAATCAAATAGCAGATAACATGGCTAACCTAGTGTTAGATTGGCATTTATCACATCAGGCTACCAGTACGCATACATCAAACATCAATAATTTGTCACAACATCTAAATTAGACATCATCAACAAAACCATAAAACACATGTGAACATCACAAAGATCCCAAAATGTATATCCATCCATCTATATATATATATATATATATATTGGTCAAATGTGCCATCAAAATGCTTACAAAAAATATAGTACATCCGTAGGCCGGTGACCCACCTCGCCCCTATAGACACAAAACTGGTGCCACCACATCAAGTAGGCTCGTAGGCCTATATAAATACCAAAAATTCAAAGATGCACACAGAGACACTCATGGTGCCTCTAGCGCATCACCACCTGGTCCTCTCTCGAGTGGAGCTCCTCCACCAGCTATCGGTCCCTTCAGACCTGGAGGCAACCACCCAGTCATCGCAACACCTACTACTTCTGCTCTCCGGACCTTGGTCCACCACACCAATGGGACACCCATGCACTGCTCCAGGACTCCCTCGTCTTGACTCCATGACCACATGCCCTCGGGCACTCCCTGTAGAACCACCTCCAAGCGACGACGAATGTCCTCAAACACTCCCATGGCCTCCGCCATAGGAGCATGTGAAGGCCCTGCCCTCGGATCATCAAAATAGTGCCTTTGGCCTTCTCTCCCCTCCTCAGCTGATCCCTCAACACCCTCATCCCGTTGTCTTCTCTCCTCAGCCCATGGCTCTCCCCGTTGTGGTATCACTGGAGCTCTGACCAACTCAACCTCTTGGCCGCGTGGTCCCACATCTACATACACAACACACAAATGATAGCATCAACGTCCATCCAGACATAAAACTATATATGTTATACTATCTAACTCTCAAAATCATCAAAGCAAATACATTCACATACCTCTCTGGTCGAACACCTTGCCAGGGGGAACACCATATCTAGGTCCTCCCGGAAGTCTATCCCACTGTAAGGGTACTAGAGAATAATTTGTGGCATCTGATGCCACACTCGTGCAATCTTGGGTGTAAAATAGTGCCCCCCCTCCCCACCACCATGGAGAACCAAGATCGCCCCCCACCGCCTCAGTAGCGGCTCTCGCATCCCAGGCACACCCAAAAGCACTCTAGGGTGCAGCATCAGCACCCACTCTAAGAACCATGCCACCAAGATAGACCCAAAGGCAAACTCCCCTGAGTCTGTAGCATGACACCTATCAAGCTGCCCTACCATCTTGGCGTGCAGCATAAAGCCCCAGGCAAAATTCTTACCCACCAGTATCCTCTGCATCACCCTTAGCTGACCCCCATTGATCTGTTGAGTCATAAGAGACCCATATACTCTCACTATCATTGTTTCCATGCAACAATGTGCAAGGGCATCCATCACCCCAATACTAACCATAGAACCCGACATGAAGTTCTCCCCTAGACAGTAACTCTGGGCTAGGGTAACCAACTTCCCATCCCCCGGTAGCACAGGATCCATCGGTAACGGAGTTCCCTGAAAAGGGAGCCCATTCAGAAAGTATATATCCTCCACCGCAGTGAAGGCCAGATCCTCACCCCGCACCATGAAGCAATGTCGATCCGGATCCCACATCCTAATGAGTAACTGGAGTAAAAACTATTGGGCCCCTATCAAAGGGCACTCAAATAACTTCAACAGCCCACAAGCTGCCAAAGTATCACAGACCGTTGGCTCCTCATTGGTCATTGCCTCCCTTAGGCATGACCAATCCCTCTCCCTCCAGTGAACCGACATCATCCAGACTGGTCACCTGCATCCACATAGACAGTACTCAATCAGCACACATCAACCATAAAAACATCTGCAAAATCTCCCAAAACAAAAAAAAAAAACAAAAAATCAGATCAAGTTTTTACACTTTTCAACTTTGCCTCCAAGGCGTGGTCGTTTTTCCCCACAGGCGCGCACATATGCACGCATGTTTATCCCACAGTTGGGCACTCATGCACGCCTGTCGGTGAAACAAGGGCGCACACATGTGCCCCTATCACATAAATAGTTGTGCCTTAGGGCGCGACTGTTGATCACACAGTTGCACACGCATGCGCACACTCACTAAAACCCCCTGTATGGCCCCCGTCTAGCCCTGCCCGAAAAAAAAACCCCTAAGTCCTATACAGGAGGATACGATAGCTAACCTGAAACTCACGGATCCTGGAACAGTTGTCTCAATCAGCCGGAATCTCCAAATCTCCTCTCAAATTGCTCATCCACTCACTAAGACAGCAGGTACAAATGAGCTAGCATTTTGGGCCCTACAGCTATATATAGTCTGTTTTGCCAAACTTTCAGACTCAATTCCGGGAGCTCTAAACGTTTGTTTTTCAATCCGTCTTCAACCATGGGACCAGAATCCCCCCACCTACACAATCATACTCCTCAAACCACTTTCCACTCCCAGCCCCCGGGGAGAATTTTTTTTACCATACTCACACTCAGGTACGCGTGCTCGCATACACATCTTGTTGAATAACTATTAAAATTTCTTTATCTTCAGATGTTGTTCACGTCGGGTATTTGGTTTTCATGTGTGCAGGTACTTGGTCATCCCACATCAGCAGTATCCTTCCAGGTATATTATCGACACTGTCATGTAGTCATTCCCTCTAAATATCAAAATGCATCTCCCAGTCACACCCTCTGATCTTTGCCTCTAGGATCCCTATATCCAGCTCTGTAGTACTCTCACCTCCACTACATTTCAATACTGACAACCGGTAGCACTCTCCCCCACATGAGTTGTCCCGTTTATAGTCCCCTTAACACTTTGGCACTCATGTTGTTTTCACCCTTTAGGGATGGGAGTCTCGATAGTCTTATGCATCGTCGATAACTAGCCACATCCCCCTTCTCCTCATTTTGCTAGCCTACCCAATGGACTCCCAGATTCCTTCATCATGGTTCTAGTGTTGACTGCACCTCCGCAGTATCATTAACCATCCATTTCACCCACCATCAGTTTTCCCATCTGCATATTGTCCTCCATACATTTCCCTAATATAGAAACCCGCCTATGGAGCCCCCACCCTCCACTTGTTTTTTGAGTAGCTTGCGCCCTCATCAGGCCAAACCATCTTACACTGGGCCTCCCGTTTCTGTATCTGCACAGTTATCCCAACTTATTTTTTATTCTTTTGGTAATTGTACAAACCCTTTTTCTGCATTTTCATAGCTTTTTGTTGTCTCCTTTTGTGACCTTCCTTTCCCCGACAAAGAAAGCCTTGTCGCCCTTGGTTGGGTCATTTTTCACTTCCCAACATCAATGAATTTATCCATAAACCCCGAGTATCCAACATCCCATACACATTTTGATCTCTATGTTTATCCATTTTTTCATGCCTCTGGCACAATTTACCATCATCTAGTTGTCCCCCTGACACTAGATTTAGTTTCACGGTTGTTGCCACTTTACATCTCTCCCCAACCAATGGAAGTCTAGAGTCTTACCACAACTTGACTTCGTCCATGTACCTCATCAATTCCTTCTCTCATCTAATGTATTTCACGAAGCCCTCTTCTTCTTGGAGTCACGTCTCCCTTTTTGTCGACATCAACATAGTTTCCAGAAGGGCGACAATATCTTGACTCTCATTACCGTTACAATGAGGAGTCTCGGACGTCACAGGGAAAACCACCATTGTTCTTTGTTGTCATTTACCCCCCTAATATTCTACTTCAACAACTATCTCATGTTACAGTGGGCCTTACTTTGCGACTATTGCAGTTGTTTTATCTTAGCCGAAGACCTCTGAAATTTGATAGACTATCAATGTCTGCACATTTATCGACACTTCCCACAGGTGTCCTTACTTCTTTTTTCAGAGCTTGTTCACCATAAGAATTGTCCTATGTTATTATCAAACCACCTCGGAGGGTGCTGCAGTGATCTACGTCCACAACAACTTCAGTCACTGTATTTTGAGTTACATGACACGAGCATGGGGCATGCCCACCTCGTTTGTACACAGTTTTATTTTTTCCACACCCTAGGAAAAGCTTGGGTCCTACAGGTCTGCCTCTCCTTCCAATGGATCTCTCTTGATAATCCTCACAATGCTCTTTCTTACACAGGTACTATCAGCAGAAGAAACATTGATGTATTTTGGCTATACGTATGCTCCTAACCTCACACATCAGGGGCCATCTGTTATCACCGAAATTTCATCCACAAATGGTTACAAGAATCCAGCATCTCCAAACAACTATTAGTTCATCCATGGACCAAAAATGCATTTCCAAAAGGCCCAAAACTATACAATCATCAATAAAATTACCATGTGCTAAGACTACATAGGGAGCGCATGCACATGCACCATTCAGAAACATAGGAAAAAGAGAACATGCGCACGATGCGCGACTGTGGATGCAAAAAATCATGTATCCATCAAAATGATTCATTTATGATACTGGTCAGCCTCCCACCCACTTCTGGTTCAGCTTCCAAGTCGATTTGACACCCAAAGCTCGGCTGAATTCAGCCAGGTGGCTGGTCAAACACCTAAGGGTGCCCTAAATGGCCCCTTGTTCACACTAAAAGTTGGTTGAATAATGCCTCAAAGTTATGGTATAAAAGGAATCCATGGGTGCACTACATTTTCAAGGAATTCATTTGTATTTTTATGCTGCTAATATTCTCTTGGAGGATCCTCTTTCCTCATCAAGAGTATGCTAGCACCATTACATTTAGCCATTCATATCACCTCTAAAATGAATGTGCTTTGGATTCTCTTCACTATTTCATCCTAGTTCCACATTTGTAAGAAGAGCTCAATATTTGGGGGTCCAAGAGCCCTCCCTTGGAGGAAGAGGGGACCCAAAGTCTCTCTTTCTCTTCGGTGTTTTCTTTCCACTAATACAATCCATTCCATTGGTGGCATGAGTCTTGTTTGTTCCTTGTTCTTATGTTCTTATGCACTATAGTTTAATTGTTTTTATCATTCTTAGTTTAATTCTTTGTTTATATTTTATGCTTCATCTTTCTAAACCTTTCCTTAACTATTGTCTTGCCTAGCTACCCAACTGGTCTTGTAAGCATCTCTATTTTTCCCATTTAAGGGACAAAAGAGGTGCAACAAAATGGAAGAAGGAAAGGATAAGGGAAAGAATGAGGAACCCTTGGACCCAATCATGATGGATGAAGACCGTATCAAGTGGATCATGGAGATAGCTATAAAGATGTGTAGTGGAGTACCCTACCAATACAAGGTGAATACCAAGAAGAGAGTCATAGCCGCGAGGGAAGGCTTGGCAAGTGACGAGGAAGAGGTAGAGAATCTTTGGGCTGTGGAGCAAATTGAGGAAATCCTGCACACAACATATGAGAGGAAGAAGAGAGGTTCAAGAATGGGAAGAGAAGGCAATAGTCCTATCCATGTTAATTTCAATGTGGAACCCATAAACCCATGTGCGACTAATACACCAAAGAGAACACCATTGTTTAGACAACCGAACTTCGAGAGAAGAAATACAACAGGAATTACATCTACACAAGGAACAACAACTGGAGGATCCAGTTTAGGCAGCACTAGTCAAGTATCTACACCATGCGGAGGTAGTATCTCAGTGTTCAGAATGGCAGGACACAATCCCACCATCAGGTTACCAGAATTTAAAGGATAAGCATCGGAGGACCCAGAAAAACACTTGTTCATCTGTGAGAAGATTTGGGAAGAAAAACAGATCACAGACGAAGATACTAAACTGGCACAGCTAGTGATTACACTAAGGGATCGCACACTGGATTGGTATATGAGTTTAGCTACAAAAAATCCACCAGGGACAACTAGAACAATTGCAAACATCAAGAAATTGCTGATAAATGAGTTCCAGAAGCCAAGTTCCGAAGATCAGTACATGAACGATATGATCAAAATTACACAAAAAACAGGAGAATCTGTATGAGAAATTGATCAGAGATTCAAGCAATTGAAGGGAAAGTTGAAATATCTCATGACTGATATGCAACATAGGCACGTGTTTGTCAATTCACTCCTACCACACTTAAAATACCCGTTACGACAACAAAAGTTTCATACATAGGGAGAGGCTCTGCAGGAAGCCCTGCAACTAGAAGAAAACCAATATCAGCAGACCGATCCAGCCATCAAAGAACCGAAGGAGTATTTGAAGAACTTAACGTTCCAGCTAAACCGAAATAAAAGTAAGGACAAACAAGAAGTCATTTTGTGTACTACATGCAGAACGGAAGGGCACCACAAGAACAAATGTCCAACATTCGCACAATATCTGGTAGCAAGAATGCCAAATTCGTTACCAACAGGAGGATTATGGTGCGAAATCTGTAAGAAACTGGGCCATGATCCATATCACTTCCTAATGATGTAGAAATACCAGACAGTCCCAAAGAGTTCCTATTGCAACTTTTGCAAGTCAGTGGGCCACGATGACAAAGATTTTAGAACTATGGATTTGATACGAGAGAGGACATCACATGCATACAGAGTGCAGACAGAAATGATGATTGGGCAAGCTGCACCAAAATTTAACCAAGTTCCAGCCCCATACAACACTGCGCAGTAGCAATATAATATTGTGCAACAACCATATAATACTGCGTAGCCACAATACAACACATCACAATCCAGTATAATACCGTGTAGCCACAGTACAACACAACACAACCCCAATATAATACCGTGCAGTATAATCAGGCGCCTTAGTATAACGCACCGAGAGGAGATCGAGCGGGCTACAGAGGGGGAGGACAAGCGAGAGGAGTTTTTGGAAGAGGTAGAGGACCAGTGGTATGTCACAATTGTCAGCAACCACGACATTATGAAAGGGAATGTCCATTTCCACCAGCAACTTGTATGTATAGTCGTGCATCGGACCATGAGACGGAAGAATGTCCGACACTATTAGTAAAGATCCAGGAAAAGAGGAACCAAAACAACCAGAATGTTCAGTGAATTTCAACCAAAGTGAGGGACGAAGGAAGAAACATCAACATAGTTACCCGTAGAGGAGATAAAACAATAAACAACGCAGTCCGACCAGAGCCAGTACAACACCAGTGGGTGAAGAAGAATGCTAAACCAAGGAAGCAGTTCGACGCACAGAATGAGAAGGAGATATTTAATCAAGCCAAACAAGAATTTCAGAAGGATGACATTGCGTCGACTTCAACTGCGCAGCAAAGCAAGGAAGAACTAGAGTACGATATGCCTTCGTTATTGGATCATACCAACTAAATGCAACCCATGGGACAAGTAAGTACAGTCAAAGGATTTTTTCAATCATGTGTAAAAGTATTGAATGATCCATCATCTGTAAAAATATTGCAAAACATAGTAGAAATATGTAGTATAGATACGAAAGGAAAACTAGAACAAAAAACAGTCAATCATGTACATACAAGGAGAAGAACAAGTAGGGAGTTCAGACTAAATGCCAACATCGAAGATTCCAACATGGGATATATCATACTAGATATAGGATCTGAAGTTAATGTACTACCAAATAAGACATGGAAATGCATGGGAGAGCCCACATTAGGATATTCACCTGTGCAACTGAAACTAGCAAACCAACACAGAGTCCTACCAATTGGTAGACTGAAAGGAGTGACAGTAGACCTAGATGGAGTGCGCACTAAAGAATACTTTGAAGTGATTGAAGTAGTGGACGGAACAACACCATATCTAGAATTGCTTGGTTTGGATTAGGTGTTTGACAACCAGGCCATAATCAATTTGAAGACACGAAAAATGACATTTGAGTCAGGTGAATACAAGGTCATCATGCCATTGGACCCATCAGAAGGGGAAAGGTTTGTAGAACCCACTTGCTTAGACTTAGAGGAAATCAACCAGTTGTACATAATAACTATGCGTGATGAGGATTACGTGAACCCAACTACAGATGGGATACTCAGTTGGTGGAGCATTACTTCATGTGTGAAAGACTCATATATCAGTTTAGAGAACTAGAAACAAAAGCTACATGAAGTTTCCACAAGAATATGTGCACGAATAGACCGCGCAGTAATATGGGTAGACACGGAGATAAGGGAACCACCCAGTTTCCACGGAGTAAACGAATTAGAAGTATTCTTAGAAAAGTACGAAGATGAAGTTTTAGAGAATCAAAGACTCTTATCACTTGATATAGCACTCAAGGCCACACCTGAAAGATGGTGGGGCGTACACAAAGAGACAATCACAGATTGGTAGCAATGTAAGCGGTTACTGCGCATAAGTTTCGGCGCAGAATAGAGAAACAACAAGTAGCAGAAGTACGATGGACAGGGCACACCAGTGGAACACTTGGATAAGTGCAGAACACTGTAGAAAATGACACCCCTAGAGGAATGGACTCATCATTTCATATACACTCTAGAGTGCATACCAACGAACTAGTATACAGACCAGGAAATGCACAAAGGAATTGCGACCTAGACGGTATTGCAACAGAATTTTACAGTCACTTTTTCATTTGAGCATGAGAACCCAAACGTATATGTAGTTCTTAAACACATAAGAGGGGTGATATTCATCAAGGAACGAGAAGTCGAACTCATAAAATAAGAACAACAGTGGAACAAACAGATAGTCAAAGAACTGTTTTCATGTTACCGTGTGCTGGAGGAAGCACCAGATGAAGACTATCCGCACGATATTCAGATCGAGGAAGCAAAAGGAGAAAGAGAAGTGGAGGGTCCACCTATAGAATCAGAATTCATCATTGCGTCGATGAAGGTAAAGAAAGTCAACATTGGGACAGTTGAAAATACCAAAATGGCCAACATTGGAGATTATTGGGATGAACAAACAATAGAAAGCATAACAGAATTACTGCATGAATGCAGCGACCTGTTTCCCACAACATTTACAGAGATGAAGGGTATAGCAAGAGAGCTAGGAGAAATGAATATACCACTTAGATTTGAAGCGAGACCGATCAGACAATGACCATATAGATTGAACCCGATATATAAGCAAAAATTCAAAGCTGAGATCGACAAAATGCTCAAATTTGGAATCATAGAACTAGTGGAAGAATTGGAATGGATAAGCCCAATGGTAGTTCAGGAGAAAAAACAAGGAGGGATAAGGATATGCATCAACTTGAGCAAGTTGAATGATGCATGCCTACATGACTCATTCCCCACACCCTTCACGGATGAAGTGTTGGAGAACATAGGAGGACACGAATTTTACTCATTCATTGATGGATTCTCAGGCTACCACCAGATCAAAATAGCCCAGGAAGACAGATACAAGACCACGTTTTCTACAGAATGGGGATCCTACCAGTACATAGTCATGCCGTTTGGAATGAATAATGAACCAACAATATTTTCCAGAGTAGTCATCACCGCATTTAAGGAATTCATCCACCGGTTTCTAGAGGTATACTTAGACGATTGGACAGTCTATAGTTTGTTGAAATACCATGTAGAAGTCTTACGGATGATGTTAGAAAGATGTAGGCAGTGCTAGATATCATTAAACATAAAAAAATGCATATTTGAAACATTGTTTGGGATACTATTGGGCCATATAGTATGAAAACAAGGTTTACTAGTAGATCTTGCAAAGATTGCAGTAATTCTTAACTTGCCAACACCAAAAATAGTTTGTCAACTAAGAGTGACATTGGGACACACATGATACTAATGGAAGTTTTTCAAAGGGTATGTGCAGATTACTGCACCAATGGAGAAATTGTTAAGAAAGGATACAAAGTTTCAGTGGAGCGATGATTGTCAACACGGTCTAGATACGCTGAAAGAAAAGATGGTCACCGCGCCAATACTAGTATTTCCAGACTAGGAGAAGACATTCCATGTACATGTATATGCATTATCCATAGCACTTGGAGCTATCTTGGCGCAGCCAGGAGCGCGAGATTTGGATCACCCTATATCATTTGCGAGCATAAATCTCTGAGAATCAGAATAGAATTATAACACCACAGAGAGGGAAGGCCTAGCTATGGTCTACTCACTACAGAAATTCAGACATTACTTATTGGGAAAACACTTAAAGATGTTCATAGATCACTCAACCTTTAAATATCTAGTCAACAAGCCAGTGTTGGGGGGGAGAATCTCTCGATGGTTACTACTGTTTCAAGAATTTGATTTTGAAGTAATAGTTAAGCCAGGGGAATTGAATGCAGGACCTAACCACCTATCAAGGGTCACAAATGGAGAAGAAACTATGAATTTAGAGGACAACTTCCTGGACGCACAGTTATTTTCATTCCAAATCACTAATGAATACTTCGCAGATATCATTTAGTACTTGAGCAGAGGTATTGCATCACAGGAATATAACACCACGCAGAAGAAAAACCCGGTAGACCGTGTTGCAGACTATCAACTAATCGCAAAACACTTATACAAAATGGGTGCGGATAACATCTTGTGAAGATATGTGTTAGAACACGAAAGACCAAGAGTTTTAGCAGAATCCCATGAGGGAATAGTAGGAGGAAATTACGCAAGAAAACCTACAACGCAGAAGGTATTGCACTCAGGACTATGGTGACTGACCATTCAGAGAGACTAGAAGGAGTACTGTGAGAGATGCAATGTCTGTCAAAGGGTTAGTAAACCCAATAGAAGGGGTGAGATGCCATTACGACCACATGTAACATTGCAGGCATTTGGTAAATGGGCAATAGACTTTATGGGACCAATCAACCCACCAAAAAGAAGAACAGGAGCAAGGTACATTATCACCGCGACAGAATACCTGACAAGATGGGTGGAAGCAACACTAGTGAAGGATTGCAGCACAGAAACAACAACACACTTTCTATTTGAACAAGTAATCACGAGATTTTGGTGCCCAAGATTTTTTATGAGCGACCAAGTCACACACTTCATTAACAACACTATCAATGCTATGACTGAAGAGTTTGAAGTCCATCATCAGAAGAGCACACCATATCACCCAGAGGAAAATGGAACAGTAGAAGAATTTAACAAAATCCTCAAGAATGCACTGAAAAAGATCTGTAATGTCAACGGGGATGATTGGGACCTTAAAATACCACCAGTATTGTGGGCCTACAAGACCACGTGCAAGAAATTGATAGGGCACACACCATTTAAACTTGTATATGGCCAAGAAGCAGTGGTTCCATTAGAAGTTTTGGTACCCAGTTTGCGCATAACAAAAATTACACACATGATGGAATGAGGCGCAGTACAGGAGAGACTCAATCAGTTGATGACCATGGAGGAAGATCAGATCCTAGTAGGGTTCCTCCAACAATTTCAGAAAGTAAGGGACAAATCTTGTCATGATAGACACATCAAGAAGAAAACTTTCAAGGAAGGAGATTTAGTGTTGATGTATGACAGCAAATCCATTCAACACCCAGGAAAACTTAAAATGTACTAGTTAGGACCGTACGAAGCAAAACCTGTCATAGATGGGGGAGCTATACAGTTGAAAGACTTAACAGACGTAGAACTCAGAGGTATTCTCAACGGGAGTATCCTGAAGTTGTACAAGGACATTCGACCACCCATGACTTGAAAAGTCACCGTGCAGTAAAAAAAAAAAATTACAGGATATTAAACAATACCAATTGAGGTACAGTGCACCGAAAGGAGAAGGAGTATGCACAATAGGAATACAAACCCGATGAATATATGGCCAGGAAAAAATGGAAACAAGCAGGAAAAGTAAAAATGGAAAAATCAGTACGAAATGACGAAGGCATGCAGAGTTGAATGTCGGAAAGGATAGACGGGACACCGCATTAATCACGCCAACTGGAGACAGAAAAGGAAAGTAATGGAAATTATGAAGGAACCGAAGGTTCATTGAATCCGTAATAAAGGTATATTCTTGACAAGATTCATACAATAACCATACAAAGCACAAATGCGGGAGCAAACAACTTAGAGTGAGATTGGAAAAGATAGAGAGTAATAGAGCCTGCAGAGCACAGAGTGAGGTTCATAGAGGTTAAAGAGATCATTGAACTCAATGAACGATCAAAATTCACCACCATGGCACCACCAAAGTAGGCAGAACCAAGCCAGACTTCCAGATACTCCATAGTTAGAACTAAGGCATAGGCACAATGGCAGGAAAGCGAACAGCAGTCGCCAGAGATCATCAATGTCGATGAAATCCCATCACCAGACACAACACCGATGAACCCCACACCCATGGTAGAAGAAACCCAACAACCAGCAACTGAGACCATGAATGTAGGTATGCCGGCAGAGGAACAGGAGCAACAGAACCAGGGCACAAGCAACCTAGTGCAACCAGAGAACCCTGAAGCTCCAAGGGTCAATGGAACGACTACAAATCAGGAAACAATAGTCAAACCAAACAAATCTCAAAAAACTATGTCAAACCATCCATGGGAAGGAGCAGTGGAATATGTAATGGGATGGCCATAACAGTATGTCAAAGAACGACCGATGGAGGATGGAACCTCGAGTCAGACACTACCGAAAAAGGACAAGCAACAGGTCCCTAGGTCACCACGAAAGCAACCCGGCACAACCATTGTTTTTCCGCGTATACCAGCAAGGGTACGAGTGAAATCAGACTTGCTAGGTTATGTAGAGAAGTTAAAATACTTGGACCACGATGTAACGGACACGGGAAAGTTTCTGGGGTTCGCAAAGAAATTCTACCTACAGGCTATGGGTCTGGATGCATTTGGGGAATCGATTAATCAACCACTCTAGGGGGAAACATGACTGGAAAAAATGGGGATTTAGGTCTGCTAGAGCTACCACACTTTGGTAGAGGACAGTACACAAACAATTGTGTCAAACAATTGATGGTGGTCACACATGACAGGGATATATGGTTGGACAAGCTCGTCTCAATAGACGTAGAGCTCATTGTGCACATTACAGGGATTCCATACTGGGGCATGGATCCCGTGCAATTTCTCGACGACAAAACAAAGAAGAAATCACTCGCAATAGAGATGAAGAATAAATATGGCATTGACAGGGGGATGTGAGGAATCATCATCAAAAGGATCAATGATTCCGCGACACAAATGGCCGAAAAAATCTTGGCCTGCAAGCTGCTAAGAAAATGCCACAAGGAGGAAGTCTCGGATGGGGTCGTCGCAGTTGCAGCAAAATGTGTCAAGGGAACCACAATTAGCTGGGCACCCTATATTTTGAATTTTGTTTCTAGATGACTCATGGCTACTTATGTTGATAGCCATTATGGGATGGAAGGAACCGAACTATGTATTTTTCGCCACCAAACCTAAACCTAATCATGGAGCAAGGTATTTATCGCTTGGTGTCGCGTCATAAACCAGGATCAGAAAGATGAACGCATCCATATTCGAAGAATATCTATGCAATCTAAAGGAGGTCATCACCAACCTTTGGAGAATCACACCACAGGTTCTCACGTACTATCGAGACATCGCCAACTTCAATGCCACTCGACATGAAATGTGGATACAGGCATGGAAGGACCCCAACAAAAAATGGCTACAATTGCGCTACTTCATCATGGAGGGAGACATTGAAATGGTTATGAGGGATTGGGAAGATGAATGGAAGATTCCAGTCCTCACCCAAGACATACTTGCAGGGACAGCGGAAGAGGAGGCAGTGCAGGAAGAAACAGAACCTCAGGAAGCCCTAGTTCCCAAGTGTTACACATCAAAATCACTCATTGCAATGATGGCTAGTTTCATCATTACAAATATCGCAAGTGTCACATATTGGTCACGAGTGTCGCAAGGGTTGCAAACATTATCTTGTCCTTGTCGTCCCTCTAACGACATCATAAAAACACTTAAGACACCTCAGAGACTAGTCTTGAAGAAGAGAAATCAATTGACAAGGAGTACAAGCCTTTTGCCATTGAAAAATGCACTCAAAAGTCAAAATTGGAAGGGAGCTCTCCCCTACAGTGTTTTAGGGGGCGTTGCAGCACTCTGTGCACCCTTCTAGGGGAGCGCTAGTGTCTTTTTTGAGTGAAATTGCCTTCTTTTACTCAGATTTTTTCAACCTGTTTTGTGGAATTTTTTACCCAGTATTTGTGGTTGGTTTGTGGAGTGGTTTGGATTGGTTCTTGATGGTTTTTTATGCTTTTCACTATATTTTTTCTTGATTATATATTGAAGCCTCTTTTAGAAACGTAAAATTGCTTTTTCTATCTGCGTTTTTGTCGAGACAATTTTGAGTGTTTTCTCTTTCTCACTATCGTTTATTAGATTCTTCTCTACATTTGATTGTACTCCTTGGATGTTTGTTGGTTTTAGGATCCTTGACTGAGTTCTTGTTATAACAAGATTCTACTTGTTTTCTTTCAGTTCTCATTGTTTTGAATGCATTCTTGATTTTGGGTCGTGAAACTAGCTTGCATTTGAAGTAGCGGAATTCCATGTTTTTTGACATTTGGGACATTGTGCATCCAGAATGATGAATGTTTTCTCCTTCTCGTAGCATAGATTTCATCGAAATGAAAAGACTTCGTCTTCATATATTTGCATAACTTTTGAGTGGTCAAAACACCATATTGTCCATGCCACTTTCCTTTTGAGTAACAATAACCTTAAAAATCAAGCGCTAAACTAAAATTGATTAGACATTTTTACATTTTCTGGTAGCAAACCTACATTAGATTAGTTGTAGGGCTTCGGAATAGGTGTGAAAGATAACTTTCCAAAGTTAAAACAAACATAGGATCTTGTGTTAGGGAGCGGTGAAATCCAATTGTTTCATTTTGTCCTGGGAAGCCCTTCTCACACAAGGGTCAATCACGAGGTCGCATTAAGACTGGCAGAGTTACTCACCCTTCTTTGTTGGTATTGGTGTAGATATTGCGTGTATTATGGGGGTCTCTTGAAGGTATACCCACAATGATGAGTGGAAGCCTTTCAAGTTGATTTCAAGCTAGATACCCTTCCCTTGCATGTGGATTGAACTGTCGATTGTTTCCCCAGGCATCATTGTTCTAGTTCGTAACCTTAGTGGCCTATCTCTTTAGGGTCTTTACACAAGGTGACTGTGGAGGGGGAATTCTTCACGGTACCTGGAATCGACATTGGCGAGACTCACTTGAGCTCCTTGGAGGGTATATCCATGATTATGTGTGGGAGCTTGCACCAGGGTGTAAGTCCATTAAGCAGGTCGTCAACGTAACTTTTCCACACGCTCTATCTCATCCCCTTCTTACTTTTTTCCCGTGACGTTGGATTTCATCACCAACTAGTGTGCTCATTGTGAGAAGGTTTTGTTTGCTTGCTTGCTTACTAGATTTTTAGCGTGTGTTGTTTGTTCTCCCTAGAAGAATCTAGGTTGGATCTTTATTTTAATGGTATCAGTTCCTAAAACTACCAATGGAGAAACTCCTGCTCCAGGAGAACCCTTTTTTTTTCCTTCTTACGGAAATGTTGGTCCTCCTTACATCGCTACTTTGAGCCTTCCAGGTCTCACAATTGGGTTACTGGTATGGTTGTTTTCCACTACGGTTATATTGAATGCAGGTGCTTCAGATGCAAGCACACCACCCACACATCAACCTCATGTCAAATTTTCTCCTTCTTCACTTGTCAGGTCTCCTTCCATTTCTTCTTCTTCGCCTAGTGAAATATCTCAAGCAAGTAGCCAGATTGATAAGAAGAAGAAGAAATGGAAAGAGAATAAGAAGAAACAGAAAGGGACCAAACCTCCAACTACAACAAATGTTGGATCCGAGCAACCAGCTATTGTTAATAGTACTGGGAGTGTTGATGAGGTCAATAAGATTCAAATGAAGAATCTAAAACCCAAATTCCCTTGCAGTCTTTGTAAGGGTGACCACTTTCTGAGGGATTTCCCTGGTATTCCCAAGGTCTTAGAAGTGTGTTCCTCCACGTCATCGACCTCTATTGGTCATGCTAGTGATTCCTCGTCAACTAGTGACGTTAAGGTTGTTAAGAAGAAGATAAGTGTCAAATTCCCTTGCATGTTATGCAAAGGTGATCATTATTCTCACCTTTGTCCTCATATGGACGAGGCTTCTTCTCTTTTGGAAAAACTTCAAATTCCAAAAGGTTATCATAAGCTTTCTCCCAACCCATTGTTAGTTGATGGACTGGTCAATCCAGCTCCATCCTCGATCAATCTGGTTGATCAGGTCGTCAATCTAGTTTCATCCTCGGTTGACCCACTCACCAAAGTAGCTGATCCAGTTCCATCATCGATCAACCCCACTTTTCAATTGAAAAGTGAAACCCAAGTGACTGATCCAGTCCCATCATTGGTTAGTCCTGCCCTTCATTCGAAGAGTGTCAAAGTGTTTTACCCGACTCTTCAATTGGTCGATCCCACTCCTCCTTTGAGAAGTGTCAAAGTGGTTGCTCTGGTGACTTCATCAGTCAATCCCACTCCTCCTCTAATGAGTGCCAAAGTGGTTGCTTCGATTACATCATCGGTAAATCCCACTCTTCCTCTAACAAGTACCAAAGTGGTTTCTCTAATTAGATCATCAGCCAATCCCACTCTTCCTCTGAAGAGCTCCAAGGTGCTCGATCCGATCTCATCATTGATCGATCCTACTCTCCCGTTAGAGAGTAAACCCAATTATTCCCATGTTTTTCTCGTTGATACAGGATCTACCGTACTAAGGGGCATTTCTCCTTCTCCTGTGAAAACCCCTCCAAGTAATGATGGAATCCTTTTTGATTGGGGTGGGCTAACTAAACGTCGTCTTCCCTCTCACATTCCTTTCAAGATTCCGGTACAGGTTTGTGGTCGGGCCATTCCTCAGACAGTGATAGATTAAGGTTCGTCCGTTAGTATTTTGTTCTCTATTGCTTGGCAAGCTTGTGTCGGTTACCCAGAATCTGTTCGCTTTCAACAGAAGAAACAATCACACTTTAGGGATCCTTCCTCAGTTTTCGGTAACTTTGGGAGGGAAAACAGTTTTTATTGATGTTATGTTAGTCCCAGACCCCTTTTATTTCGATTTACTCCATGGGCGAGATTATGTCTATGCCATGAAATCTATTGTGTCCACTCTTTTTCATGTGATATATTTCCCGCACGATGGAATAATAGATAAAAAGGCAACATAATCTCGATAAAAAGGCAACATGAGATTGTTCTGTGTCCTTAATCAATTTCCTTCTAGTCTGAACTCCTTCATTTATATATCCAATTATCTGATTTTTAGGATGATTCTTTCTGATAATTCTGAGAGGAGATTTTGCTTCTTTCTGTTGACTTGCATCAGTTTGAATGTTCACATCTTCATCTGATCCAGCCTCTTCTCTTTCTGATCCTTGGACCTGTTCTTCTTGATCTTCACCTGTATTTTCTGTTCTTGATTCATCACTGCTTATGTTTCTGACTGGAAGTTCTTCATCAACTTTTACATCTATACAGTCAACCAGTTTATGCAGTCTCTTATTGTAGCATCTGTACCCTTTACTGTTTGTAGCAT